>JZKD02S0434325.1:245230-266217 GCA_000966675.3 Picea glauca
CCTATTTGTTCCTCTTGGTTTGTGTGATTATGCACGTGTTCTTCTTGAATGACCATAGTGGGATTTGTTTTGTTTATAATCCTTCCTGACCTTAATTCAATTCCATTAAATGGAGCTGGCGTTATTACATATGTAGGAAAGGTTTGTACTTCAACATTTTGTATAGGTTGTGTCGGTCTGTTATTTGGGTTAGGCATAGGTTGTGCAGGAATAGGAGTAAGCCTAGGAGGGTTTTGGATGGGTGCATCCTACATTGGTTGTTTCATGTTTGGTTGGGTTCATGGGTAGTGCAAGTGGTTTTTGTGGTTGTGGAGGTCGAAGAAGAGCATGGGGGTTAAAACCTGGAAGCAACTTCGAAATATTTGAAGGATATTATGGATAGGTGGCAAAATTTGTTGGTTGAAAGGGGGCATTTCCATATACAGGTCCTCTCCACCCCTATTGCCAAGGTTGGGTTTGTGTTGACCACTGAGGATACACATGGGAGGTATCCATTGTTGTTGGGGGTATTGTGTACTTGGGTTAGCAAACATGCTGGGATTTTGTTGTCTCCATGATGTCCTAGGGGGGTAAGATGTCTCAGGTTCTCCTCCTCCATTGAACATAGCCTTAAGTCTGGGGAGAGAAGGGCATTCACTAGTAGGATGGTTCTCTGTGCAAATGCCACAGAGTTCAATAACATTGAGGGGGCATTCCTTTTCAAGGTGTTTCCTCCTACACTGATGACAAAAGATTGCTAACGCAACATTTTCTTCCTCTTGTTTTCTTTTAATTTGCATGGTATCTAGTTGGGAACTGATGGTGTGTAGGATATTTGTTTTAAAGTTTTATAATAGATTTCCTAGCTCAATCCTTGTGACACCTATGGATGTACGTTTAGCAATTTTGTTGGTAGGGTCCCTTATACTTTTTCCCGTTTTAGCTTGACTACGAGAGTATCTTTTATAGTATTTTGTTATGGCTGCAAATGGTTTTTGGTATATGTCCCCAGAACTCATAAGGTTTAACACTTCAATGCAATCTTCCCTCACCCCCTTTAGAAAGACAGTCCTAACTGTAGTTGTATCTAAGGAAAACTTCTTAGTCTTTTGGTAATTGTATAAGAATATTTCTAAGTAGTATTCTAAGATTTCTTCTTCTGATTGCTGCATTTTGAATATATCATTCCTAGCATCCCTAGGTTTGTAGTAATCCTGGTATTTTTGGAGGAAGGTCTCTTTCATACCATCCCAAGACAAAATTGTGTGTTCCCCTAAGCTCATGAACCACCATAGTGCCGAATCTTTTAGTGTGGCTGGGAAAAGATTTAATTTCTGAGCATTATCTGTGTAGTTATATATTCTACATAATATGTCAAATTCAAATAAAAACGAGTCAGGGTATTTTGTTGACATACCTCTGAAATGAGGAAGTGAAGATAATGGAATTTTCTTCATAGCAACGTCTTTAGCCATATCCAGTATGGGGAATCGGAATGTCTCTATTTCATTGACTGTGTTTCCCTCTTCTTCTGCTATGTTTTCGAACACTCTGTAGGGAGGTGGTGAATTTTCTCCACTAAGTGATGGTTCCACCACTGGGTTCTCTGGTATCTCTGGTTGTTCCAAAGTTTTTTGTGGTCTTCCAACAACAGATCCAGCTTCTTCTATTATAACCTTTGCTTCCTTTCCAGTTTCTCTTCTGGGTGGGGTCGCCAGTGTTGTCTCTTTTTCTTTCTGCCTTATGTTTGTAATATGTACAATGGCCTTGGATCTGGTGCATTTTTCTGTTATTGTAGTGGTTGCCTTTGAGTTCTCTCCTCTGAGAATGTTTCCTACACGAGTTTTTGATGAATTTGTATAAGGGGGGGGTTTCTTTGTTGTTTGTTTTTCTAGTTTTACTGAGTTTTTAGGAGCAATAAATCTGCCTTTATTATCTCTGTACCTACTCATAAAAAAAAGATGAAATCAATGAAAATGCAAATTCCTAATTAAAGGTAGGAGGACAACCTGACTTTGGAGAAACCCCACCAAAGTGGATACACAGGTTCTTACCTCTCGTCTTACCATCTTCTCTCCTCCCTTAGATTATCCTCAAGTTCAATCCAATACTTCATCAAACCAAAAAAATATGTTACCTGTTACCATTTACAACTCCCCGGCAACGACGCCAAAATGTTGGTGCATAAATATGTTCATTGTATATCTCACACTCATTTAAATGTCAATTTGGGATTCGTAATCAAAAGAGTTGTTACACCATATGTGTCGAGAACAAGTAACCTATCTAAGTCTGTTGCATATAGGAAATAATTAATAACATAAGAATTCCATTTCTAAGGTCTCCAAATACTTCAAAATATCCTCTGATCCTAAAGGAGAAAAATGATAATGAAACTCAGTCAATCAAAGAAATATTGTTTCAGAGAAACAAATTTGTTCATGTTAGGCACTTGTATCGAAAAGATGAACATTAAGAAGCTTATTCCCTGTAATGATTAAAGCAATCAATTCCAACCATTCTGTAAACAAAAGCCAACTTCAATCTCATATAACTCATTCAAATCAACACAGGGAAATTTAGTATGCTGAAAGACTTTATTACAGCACATGTTTATAAAAGATAAAGTCTTCTAGTTCCATGTGATGCTACAATCATGAAATTCAAACATCAATCCCACACTTCAAATGAAGAAATAGCTATTTTCAACATCTGAGAATAAAATGTCTATTTGATATAAAACTTGTTGTTACATACCAATCTAGAATAATGAACTTGATGCTCAATTTTGAGAATGAAAATAAAGAAAAATCACATATACACACTGTTGTAAGCTACAAACACAAACAAACAGAACATACACAATGAGGTTTACCTTAGTTGGGGAGGTGGGCCCTTGCCGAACCAACAAGGAACCGCTTAAGGGATTACTAGGCTAAAACTTTCACTCACATCCAAGAATTGACATAAAATCTCTTTTGTATTAATCAATGGGTACATTGGATCAACAGTGTTTTACAGTATATATCATGATGACAAATACTTGCTGAATTCTTATCGTATATCTCCTACATTCCTTTCTACACAAAATCCATTATATGAGGTAAGTCGATACTACCAATATCTATGGATAAACATTAAACAATTCGGGAAATTCCAGAATTAAAATTTACATCGAATATTAAGGAGTCGACTCCATCCTCATGACACGAASTGCATGAGCGATGGAGTCTTTTGCAGCTGTAGAACTGACTTGGATGCTTCTATCCAACCGTCTTCTCGAAATCTCCACCATTATCCAAGTCCAACTGGCGCATCCCGAAACAGAGGTTTTAATACCGAATTGCACACAGTCGCAAGTCTGGTACCGGAACAGAACAGAGAAAGGAGTACCGGAATAGCGCACATCTTGGTACCGGATCAAAACTGCCTTGGGTACCGGATTACATGGTGTCTGATAGTGCTGGATAGACTGCTCATAAATCAAATTATTAGAATTACACAAAATAAAACACTTTTAATCGAATTAATTAAAGAAAGTTAAACAAACATGCTTTAAATTACCAATTACCTCTTGTAGACTTGACATAGCTATGAGGCAAGTATTTTGGGAGGGAATAGTCCAGTATAGGTTTATATCAGAGGAAAAAAGACTTGGATAGGGGGTAAGATAGGGCATTATTTTATGGAAAAATGGAGACTCAACAACTACAGTGGGATATTTGGGCAAGGCCCAAAGGATTCATGCAGCGGTGAATAACCTCCAGGCCGAGCACCATTCCATTCTGCTCGAGACGTCAGGTATAATCGCTAACCAAAATTTTAGTATTTTGATAGATCCAGATGCTACATAGAGATTTAATTATAATGCAACGCTAAAGATAATTAAGATAAAGTCAGTCAAGTAGGATGAGTTTAGACACGTAGAAATGGCATCAGGTGCCAAATAGAAGGTTGGAGATTTTGTAACGAAGGTCAGCCTATATGTCACGATCTTAGGATCTTATGACATAGTGATCAGTATGGACTGGTTGGAATCACACGATGCGATACTCAACTATAAGATGAAACTGTTAATCTTGATATATGATTTGGGATAGAGAAGAGTGATTGTAGGAAGAAACCAGGGAGTGGCCTTGAGGTTCATTTCTTCCCTACAACTATAAAAGAGCATGCACAAAGGATGTAAGTTATATGCAATATTATCTCTAAATGAAAAGGGTGAGGCAAAAGGATTAGAAAACCTTCTGGTAGTATGAGAGTTTTTTGACGTGTTTCTAGAAGAGTTACCAGGTTTTCCGCCCAAAAGAGAGTTGTAGTTTACAATCCACTTGAAACCTGGAACTGAACTGATAGAAAGAACGCCTTATCGAATGTCAACGCATGAGTTACAGGAGTTGAAAATGAAATTGAAGGAGTTGTTGGACTTGGGACTTATACGTCCAAGCGTGTCACCTTGGTGTGCACATGTTATTTTCATAATAAAGAAGGATGGATCATGGAGACTTTGTATCGACTATCGTCAATTGAGCAAGGAGATGATCAAGAACCAATATTTGTTGCCAAGAATAGATGATTTATTTGATCAAATGAAAGGTGCGACGGTGTTTTCAAAGATTGACTTGAGATCAGGATATCACCAATTACGAATTAATAAGGAAGATATTCCTAAGACCACATTTAAGACAAGGTTCAGACACTATAAGTTTATCGTTTTATCGTTTGGACTAACAAACACCCCAGGGGTATTCATGAGTTTGATGAATGGGTTGTTCTGAGAATACTTGGTCAAGTTTGTTCAAGTATTTATTGATGACATATTGTTTTATTCTTGGATGAAAGAAGATCATGATGAAGATTTAATCTTAGTACTACAGTGTTTATGAGAAAAAAAATAATACAGGAAACTGTCGAAATGTTCTTTTTACCAATCAAATATTCATTACTTAGAGAATATTTTATCTAGTGAAGGTATCGCGGTGGATCTAGTGAAAGTGGAAGTTATTATGGAATGGTCTGCACCGACAAACATGCAAGAAGTACACATCTTTATGGATTTAGCTAGATATTACTGACGGTTCATCGAAGGTTTTTCGAAGATAGCAAATCCGATCATGGAAAAGAAAAAGAAAAAAAAACAATCTTATATGGAGTGAGAAATGCACGGAAGCATTTCAAAGTCTCAAGGAGTTGTTGATGACAATGCTAATAGTGAAGGTTGTTGACATGTACACGAAATTCTTGGTGTGCACAAATGCATCCAAGGAAGGTTTAGACGGAGTATTGATGCAAGACGGTCGAGTGATCACTTGCATCTCAAGGAAATTAAGAAAGCATGAGGAGAAATACCCAACACATGATTTGGAGTTATTGGAAAATATTGTATATGCCTTGAGAGTTTGGAGATACTATCTAATTGGACGAAAATTCGAATTAAAGACAAATCATTGTGGATTGAAACACATATTTATGTAGAACAACTTGAACGTACGACGGAGGCATTGGTCATAACTACTTAGCGAATACGACCTCGAGATTACCTACATAAAGGGTATGGTGAACAAAGTGGCTGATGCGTTGAGTCAGAGACGACACATATTCTCAGTAATACCTCTTCAGACGAATCTTCGAGAAAAGATTATAACTATATAGATCGACGATGACTAGTACAAGGAAGTTAAGGAAAATACTGGATGAGACACCATGATGGTACCAAGGTTTGAAGGATATACATTGGACAATGATGGAATATTGAGGTATAACAACAGAATTTATGTATAGCCTAATGATGAATTAATAAATTTGATCTTAAGTGAAGCGCATCGCGCAGTGTACATGGCTCATCCAGGAGTCACGAAGGTGAAGGCAGACCTTAATCCTTTATTACTTTGGAAAGGAATGAAAGCCGACATAGTTAGTTACATGGAGAAATGCCTAGAATTTCACTAGTGAATGTTGAACATAGACATCTGGTAGGGTTACTACAGCCACACGCTATTTCAGAATCGAAATGGGAAGTCATTTCGATGGACTTTATAGTTGGATTGACACTAACGACAAGGAGACATGATTCAATTTATGTGGTAGTTGACACTCTGAAAAAGGGTGCACACTTTATTGTTGTACATATGGCGTATCAGGCATCAGACATAGCTAGAGTTTTTTTCAGTGAGATTGTTAGATTACATAGCGTACCAAAAAGGATCATATCCGATAGAGGGTCAGTGTTTACAGGAGTATTTTGGACGCGTTTCCAAGACGCCTTGGGGACACAACTGAACTTTAGTACAGTGTATCACCCTGAGATAGAGGGGCAGATAGAAAGAACGAACCAAATTTTGGAAGATATCTTGCGTATGTATGTAATGGACAAACAAAAACATTGGGAAGAGCTCTTACCACTGTTAGAGTTTACATACAGAAACAACTATCAAAGTACCATTAAGATGGCACCATTTGCGTTTCTTTACGAGTGACTGTGTCGGACGCCATTGAGTTTGGATTGAATTGTGGATAGGGTCCTGGTGGGACTACAAGTGATCCAAGAAATGGAAGAAAAAATGAAAATGATAAGACAAAGGATTAAAGAAGCGCAAGATTGGCAAAAGAGTTATGTTGATACGCATCGCGTTGACCGCAATTATGAAGTTGGGGATCGAGTTTTCTTGTGGGTGAAACCACACAAGAGTTTGATCAAGTTCAAAAGAGGTGCTAAACTCTCTCCTAGGTTTGTGGGGCCTTTCGATACAATGGAAAATAAAGGACCCATGGCTTATCGACTAGCCTTGCCTGATTCTTTGAGACGTATGCATGATTTTTTCATGTATCTGTTTTGAGACATTATGTTAATGATCCTACACATGTTATTTACATGAGTTCATTGGAGGTGTCGGATAAGGGTTCACTCACGGTGAAGCCAATCTGCATTCTAGACCATCACATTCAACAACAATGACGTCAAACAGTCGATCAAGTCAAGGTCTAGTTGGACAATTATAGTCCACACTCTTCTGCATGGGAGGATGCATATGACATGTGTCTGTAGTTTCCTTAATTATTTGATAGATTACACATATAGATCTTGTCAGATACTTTTATTTCTACATTTTATATACTATAAAACTTCGGGATGAAGTTTAAAACAAGAGGGTGTGTATGTAACATCTCGCTCTTGCAAGCACATGTTATTGACTTATTCTTTGATGACACTTGTCTGTAAGTGATCCGAATATAGTACATGGTTATTTTTTTTTCTTATGGATTTGTATGATGATGTTGATGGTTGTGATCTAATGTTATTTGATATATATATGTATTGACAAATGCTATTGACGAGTTTTCCCTGAGTGTGCAGGACACTTGATAGATTTTAGATGTTGATGGCATCAATAGACCTCCTTGGACTCCAGATTGAGTCATGGAGTGGATTGTATTGGTTTGAGTATTTCATTTATGCATATGTGACATATGATCGATTGTATTATGATTTTGTATATGGATCATTGACAATGTTTCGTTGATGGATGAAGGTTGATGAATGCTTGCTAATTTGAATCACATAAAGAGTAAAGGGGTCATTCACATAAACCAGATATTGAGGGAGAGGTGTGGAAGCGTCCCTATCACAACCTACTATCACTCCCTTTGTGGCTCGAATTGTAGGTTAAAAATTACCTAGTTCGAGAGGTCCATGATGTCGTGAGGGCATACTAAGACACTCACTCACGAAGATTCTAAGAGGCTCGCAATAAGGCAGAGTCCTTATTCCTTAGAAGCCCTTAGTCTCTTAGAAGGTCACCCAAATGGAGTGTTGACTCCAAGGGTTGGACAACTACCAAAACCATTCAATGGTGAGTTGTAGCCTTGGAGCACATAGTTGCATCTTGAAGAGCATGTTGCGTGAATAAAACTTGAGTCAGTGAATCTAGGTGGCCTGGAAAACCTCGAGAGAATAATTGAACCTTGAAAAAAATATTTAGGCCTTAACGGATTTAATTAATTAATTAATTATGGAATTTATTAATTAAAAATCCCAATAAAAGTCTAAGCCTATTCAAAAAAAGGAGGAAAATATTTATCCTAAGTCTCAATTTTGTAAGAAGACTAAAACTAAATTATAAATTAAATTAAAAAGGAATGAAGTAATTCAAGTTAAAAATTAAGAAAAGGTGAAATATATCTAAAATTTTGATATAATTCACATGTGTGCAAGAAAATATTAAAAGGGAGTTTTAAAATAAGAAAGAAATAAAGATGAGAAAATAGGGTACTCATAGAAAGGAATCCAGAGTCTAGCTACCACTAGTCTAACTAGAAGAAGACTCTTATTTTAACTCAAGTTAGATTTAGTAAGGCGTCAGACATTAAATGGGAATATGGGGAATAAAGAGACAACTAGGAGTGATTTAAGGAGCGCATTTTGGAAATGTGAGAGAATTTGACTTTTAATTAAAGTAAAATATATAATTTCTTGTGCAACTTGGGGAGAGGGTGACAAGTGTAAGGGGAGAATAATTCTAATTTATTTAATTAAAAATCAAATTAATTTCGCAAGTGTGGATGTGTCAGTAAGGAAACTCCTATAAAGAAAATGGTCTAGATGGGAAAGGGATCAACTGGTTATTGGTAAAGTTATGCTCCCTAATTATTTTTGACTGGTTTTACTTGTGAGAGTTGGGATAACAAGCTTGGGAGAGAGTGGTGGCTCTACCTTGTGAGACAAGCTTGGAGCTAGAATATTTCTGGTTTGTGTGTGCGTGGCACCTTTGCGTCTTGGGGGGCTAAGGGGGAAGAAGAGTACCCCTAGCACTGACTGAGAGGTACCAATGAAGTCTCAATGATTAGCAAGCCGAAAAAGGAAGAGAACATCAGTTTCCAAAGATCACCATCAAGCCTATCTTCATCAGATACAATGTTTACATTTGGAGTTGTGATTGTTTAGACTAAATGTATATTAAATTTTTTAATCTCGCCATGGAATTGTGAGGGAAAAAGAAAAATAATGTCGAATTGGTCTATTATTGATGGCCTTCTGTGGAATATAGGATTGATGAATGGTTATTGGCAAAGGTTTATGTATGCTACCAAATGCAATCTTATTGTTCGTTATCTTTAACATGTACTTCTAAATTTAAGTTGGCATTATTTTTATAGTTGCGATTAGTACTCTATATATAGAATCTGACTTTTCTCCTTTAAAAAAAATCTAGTCTCCTTGCGCAAGGAAGTTCGCTGGGTAGTTTCTTAACTTGACCATCCATGGCTCAAAGGCATTGCGCTGCATTTTTCTTAGCCTTCATTACGCAACAAATTCTACTTACCTAATTTAAGATTTAAACTTAATGAACACATTGATTATCATTATAAATAAAAGAATATGTATTTAAGAAGACTTGAATACAAACTTTCTCTTTATATTATTAAATTTATCATTTCTCTATTTCAAAGCATTATCCCAACAAAGTAGGATCTATTAGAAAATTTCAAAGTTAAAATAATAAGTGTTGATGTGTCAAACTTTCCTTGATTTGTGTGTTTTGCACATGTTAATATACACACTTAAACTTATCAACGTTGACACCATTTGAAAAATCTAAACTCTAATGTGATGTGTTACATTAACATAATGCTAGGTATTTTGACACACCATGTTATTCATTAACACCCAAGTGCTAACACTAAACTATGTGTTAACTTAGCCAACTATGACTTACATCAATATAATCCATACTATATCATTTAAGATTCTTTTGGGAGACAATAAGGGTTCAATTACAAGTAGCCACAAATAGATCATGTGCAAGAAAGATCGAGTACAAATGATCAAGATTCCATAATTTGCCCCCAAAAAAGTAACTTTGTTCATTTAAAATTGCAACATTACACTAAGTAAAGTTTGCATAACTTTGTTGAATTTAAAATTGCAACATTACACTAAAGTAAAGTTTACATAGAATACATGTACGATTTCAATTACATGAGATATCAAACTTATGGCACAATTATCCCCCACAACATAGAAATACTTTTGTTAGGAGCACAATAAGATTTCCAACCCTCTACTTCACTAACTTGTGGATCTCTTGTAAATATCCAATACATATTTATTAGACTAATCAAGTTCAAACATATGAGGTTGTATCTTTATATCACTCACTCTCACACACAAATGGTTATTTAGTGATCAACTTTGGCCAAATATTATGAATTTTTTCTATGAAATTAGCATGTCATTCAATTAATTGAATAATAAAATTTCACTTGACCATCTCCGTATCATCATTCCATGTTATCTCAACATTAAATTCTAAATCATCTACACATATATGGTTTTTTTAGTGGTGATTAAAATAGACATTGTCAAATTGACTAAATCTTTTGAATTTTCTATATAAAATTAATATACCAATAATTAATTGAATGATCAAATATAAAATTAATATACCAATAAATAATTGAATGATCAAATTTGATTTGAATTGACCATATCCATGTCATCATTCCAGGTTAAGTTAACACTAACTTCTAAATAGTCAACACTAAACTATGTCATCCTTCATTCTTCTAAGAATCTATAGTAAATTTTCTCTATGCTATGATTTGTTAAATATGTGTTCATTCTTGAATATATTACACTAAACTCATATTGATCCAAATGGATGTCATTGGCCTCCCACCTATTCCAACTGGCTCATTTTGGCAGTTTTCCAGTTTGGCAATTTTTCCTAGTTTTCAAGTCCCTGACTTCAAGGGTTGTTTTGAGGCCCTAAACAACATTTTTAGGGCTCGCCACAGTCAAAATGATGACTAAGTCAGAGTTTGATGAAAACATGTGTATTCCTTGGATACACCTTTCAAATGGGATATCATGCACCTAAAACGGAGATCATATGCAAAAGTTACGACCCCAGAAAGTTGATGTACTAACTTACCCAAATGGAGCCCACATGACTTTTGGCACTTCATCTCCTAGGGTTAGGTTTTTGGATGTCTAGGGTTTTTGACTTTCTTGTTTATTGTAAAACTTCCTTCAGAGCCTCATTGTAATCATCTTCTTGTGAATGAGTGGAGTCGTCACATCACTTCTTAGAGATAAACTGCCACCATTCTAGCAAGCTTGTTTCCCGCTGCATTTTACAGTTTCAAATTATTTTTTTATTGAATAGAAACCAATTTTACTGTATATCTGTTATTATGTGTTAAGAATATTTTGATAATAATCTATATTCCTTTTGTTCTGCTCATAAATATGGATCAGCGGTATCAGAGAGGTTCGCTCCTTGTCTTTCTTAATGCATGCTTCCAACAAGGTCAAGGTACAAAAAATTGGGTCTAGACCTTGTTTCTCTTTAGGAAAAAATCTCTTGCATGCCCAAGCGACCTTTAATGGCGGGAGAAAATAAAGATGATGGGACAGGATCTCCCTTCAAAATGTTTCTTGAGGACTCCCTCACGCAACAGAGAAATGAGATGATGGATAGTTTTGTGCAAATCATTTGGCGACTAGCAACAGGCGACGCATCTTCCTCAAACGGAGGCGCCACCCCCTTCAAGGTAAAAATCAAATTTGATATTCCTATATTTGAAGGTCAGATAGACACAGATGTCATAGACAAATGGTTGAACCTGCTAGAATGGTATTTCTCTTTCCATAACTTCTCGAATAGATAAAATATTACTTTTGTGCTCCTCAAAACCATTCCCCATGTCAAAGATTGGTGGGAAAATTTTTGTGAGAACAAGAAAATAGAGGAACTTCATTATTTATAGTCGCGGTCACTTGGGATTCCTTCAGGGATGCTATTAAGGAACAATACTACCCTATTGGAATTCATGACGACCTGGACACAAAATGGACCACATTGCAGCAGGCAAGAGACCAGGCAGTGCTCAAGTTCACAAATATCTTCCATACCTTGCACACCAAGATGGGTATCAAATATAATGAACGAAATCTGGTACTCAAGTATCGCGGCGGTATGAATAGACACATCCAGGCCAAAATGGATTTTCTGGACATCTCATCCTTGGGCCCGACCTATCGATATGTCGTGAAAATCGAGTAGAAGATCAAACAAAAGACGCAGCAATTTGGGCATGGGAAAACCTCACAGCAAAATCTAGGAAAGGGCGGCTCCAAACCACAGAACAAAGGGACATAGAAAACACGGACCGCCTCGGGACAACCAGTCCAGGCTGCAAGAAAAGAAGGACACCGAAAAGATAAAGAAAGATACTGGGAAGTGGTGCAACTCCCATAAGAGCCCCTGGCATAACATTGTTGATTCCCGCTCAAAGTAGCCACTGGTGGCTGAGGAGAAAGCCTCTGAATTAGATGCGGGTTTTGAATCTGATTCATAACCGGAAAGGGGGACATGGATCATTGACGCAGAACCCAGTGCTACCGTTGATACCACCAAGCTCCAGCCCGGTGTACCAGAAGATCTAGAGGAAGGCGAGCGCCTTTTTCATTCATATATTTGGTTAAAGGGTACCTGATGCACTTCATCATTAATAGTGGTAGCCAGAATAACCTCATCTCAGCAGAGGTTTTCAAGCGACTCACCATGCCGACAACATTTCACCTGCAACCCTACACCATCTAATGGCTCCACCAAGGAAGCGACATACGCATCAGCCAACAATGTCACATTTCATACGACATCAAGCCCTTCAAATATTAGGTATTGTCTGATGTTTCCCCTCTCGAAGTTTGTAATGTTCTTTTGGGCCAACCATATTTATGGAAACGCCATGTTGTATATGAGTCTAGGCCTCGCAGTGTTATTATTACGTTGAACAATAAATTGTATAGGATACCCAAGGCAGTCCCACCTAGTGTTATTTCCTTGATCTTTTCCAAGCAATCCAGTAAGGTCATATCTCAAATGGGGAAGTTTGTATTCTTCGTGATTCGCTCTCAGAATGAGAGAAAGATCACAACCACATCTAGGGTCTCTATGGCTGACCTCTCCACACAACAAAATCACGTGGATAAGTTTGTGGAAGAATACTCAGATATCTTCTCCTCACCTACCAGGGTACCTCTGCACTGTCAGGTCAAGCACCCCATCAATCTAACCCCCGGTGCACCACTACGCAATGGGTCAGTCTACCATCACTCTCTATTAGAGAATGAGGAGATCAAGCGACATATCCAATAAATACTCCACAAGGGGAACATTTGTCCCATATCATCACCTTGTGGGAGCCCAATCTTGTTGGTACAGAATAAAGATGGAACCTGGGGACTCTGCATTGATTATCAGGCCCTATATAAAATCACAGTCAGAAACTGGTACCCAATTCCCTGAATCGATGACCTCCTTGATCAACTCATGGAGGAAAAATACTTCAGTAACATTGATCTGAAGTATGGATACCACCAAGTCCTGATAAAACAGACAGATGTATGGAAGACCGCCTTCAAGTCAAAGGAAGGTATTTTTGAATGTTTGGTCATTCCCTTTGGTTTGACAAATTCTCCAACCACATTCATCAAGATGATGGACGATAAAATTCGACCATTCACCAATACTTTTATAGTGGTGTATCTGGATGACATTTTCATTTATAGGAAGACTTGGGAAGAACACTTGTAGCATATTCAGCAGGTTATGCACACCCTACGGCAGCACAAGCTATACGCCAACTTGGAAAATTCTCCTTCGACATGGATAGGGTCCATTACCAAGGATACATCATTGATCAGCATGGCGTACATGTGGATCCAGCCAAGATCCAAGTCATCCGTGATTGGCCAGCCCCAACCACACTCACTGAGATTTGGAGCTTCTTGGGCCTTGCCAATTTCTACCATAGGTTTGTGTTGGAATTCTCCCATATTGCATGGGCCCTCATCCAAGTAAGAATTGGTGGTGGTAAGGAAATTTTTGTGTGGGTCCAGTCAACAAGCGCTCGATTATTTGAAGCAGCGCTTGTGCTCAGCCCCAGTACTTTCACTACCGGACCTGTAGCAGCCATTTGAGATCGAGACAGATTCTTCAGACTATGTTGTGGGTATCATTCTCACTCAGCACGGCCACCCCGTGGCCTATCATAGTGCAACACTATCAGATGTTGTTTGTAATTACCCTACTTACAAAAAATAAATGCACTCCATTTTGCAAGCCTATCGCCAGTGGAGACATTACATTCTTGGGAAGTAGACAGTCATCCAAACTGATCATAATCCATTGCAGTTCATGCAAACACAACAAAAATTGCAGAATGATCGCCATCAAAAGTGGTCCACATACTTGTAGTGATTCCACCTCAAAATCAAGTATAAAATAGGAAGCACCAACCATGTTGTTAATTTACTCAGCAGACCACCAGTCACGACACTCACCACGGTGCTAGACTCTTGCATCCATGAGACCTATGGATGGACCCAACTTTATGAGACAAACCTGGTCTTCGCCACCACCTACCAAATGTTGGGCGCAAATGCACTTGTTGCTAATTTTCATCTTTAGGATGGGATGTTGTGTCGTCTAGGCCATATTTTTGTTCCATCAAGGGGGTGAGTGAAGCTGATCTGGGAAGCCCACTATAGTTGGGTGGCAGGACACTTCGGCGTCGAAAATATAGTGGCAATGTTGCAAAAACATTTATACTAGCCGAAAATTTGACAAGAAGTCAACAAGTATATCAGGTGTTGCACTACCTGTGTTATTGCCAAACCGAACACTAAGAGAAAGGGCATGTACACCCATCTGTCTACTTCTAACAAGCCATGGGAATCCATCTCAATGGACTACATGTTGGGCCTCACGTCCACCAAGCGGGGAACTAGCTGTGTTTTTGTGGTTGTTGATCGCTTTTCTAAGATGGCAATTCTAGCCGCCTGCAAGAAGAGCATCACAGCAGAGGCCATTGCCAAGCACTTCTTTGAATGAGTCTAGGTACATTTTGTAATCCCAAAAACCATTTTCTTAGATCGGGATAGTTGATTTCTCAGCACATTCTAGTCGATCCTCTAGTCACTGCTGGACACCATGCTCACCAAATCCATGGCCTTCCACCCCCAGATAGATGGCCACATTGAGGTCGTAAATCGAATGATCATGCATATCCCACACATGTATAATTCCAAGAACCCTCGCATATGGGATGAGAGTCTTCCCTATGTCCATCATAGTTACAACTAAGCCCTGCTTAGCTCAACCGGCCATGGCCTCTTTTAGGTGGGGTTGGGATTCCAACCATTGGGTCCCATAGATGTGGCACTACCCCTTGCAGTCACCTCAACCGACTCGTCTCTTGCTCCAACTAAAGATGAAAAAGCCACCCGGTTCATTGAGCAAATCCAGTGCATCTTCCAACAAGTTCAGGATATCCTACAGAAGTCCAATGACAAGTACAAGTAGTTCCATGATCAACACCGGGTGCCACATAATTTTTAGGTGGGTGACAAAGTTTGGTTGCAATTGCATAAAGAACGCCTTACAAGACCCCATCGGAAGCTTCTACCACTTCGTTATGGGTCATAAACCATCACCAAGGTTGTGGGTGATAATGATTTTGAGCTTAGCATTCCTCCTTTACTTGGCCTGCACCCAGTGTTCAACGTGGATCTCCTTCGACCTTATTTCCCATCATTATTGGACACCTTAGAGACAGCAAAACAACTGACACCAACATAGCTCAACCCCGACTGCATACAACAAGCATCTAGTGATCATATTATGGACAAATAGGTCAAGGGCACTCGCCAGCAAAGGATCCAACTTTATCGAGTTATCAAAGAAGGACAGCTCCTGCACCAAGGCAAGTGGCTCACCCGGGGCCAAATTCAGCAGAAATTTCCTCATCTGATGGGGGCACTCAATGCAATGGATACCATTGCTTCCTAAGGGAGGGGGATTGATCCAAATGGATTTCCGTGGCCTCCCACCTATTCCAACTGGCTCATTTTGGCAGTTTTTTCCTAGTTTTTGGGTCCCTGACTTCCGGGGCCGTTTTGAGGCCCTAAACAACATTTTTAGGGCTCGCCACAGTCAAACTGGGGATAGAGTCAAAGTTTGAATGCAACGTGTGTAGTCCCGGATAGACCTTTCCAATGGGATATCATGTGCCTAAAGCGGAGATTGTATTCAAAAGTTATGACCCTGAGAAGTTAATATACTAACTTACCCAAACAGGGCCCATATGACTTTTGGCGCTTCATCTCCTAGGGTTATGTTTTTTTATGTCTAGGGTTTTTTACATTCTTGTTTATTGTAAAAATTCCTTCAAAGCCTCATTGTAATCATCTTCTTTCTAATGAGCGCAGCCATCACATCTCTTCTCAGAGATAAGCTGTCACCACTCTAGCAAGCTTGTTTTCCGCTGCATTTTACAGTTTCAGTTTATTTCCTTATTGAATAGAAACCAGTTTTACTGTATATCTGTCAGTTTTTGTTAAGCATCTTTTGATAATAATCTGTATTCATTTCGTTATGCTCATAAAATCCGGATCACAACTACCATCAACTAGCTCATGCTTATGAGTCAATTGTGCTCATGCTAAATTGCACTCAATTCCCACTTATGCTTCATGTGCCTTGTTGGAATCATTATTCTCAATTTTTCCATTACTTTTTAACCATTATCATTAATGGAAATTATTCTCTCTTATACCAACTTGCATCATTTTTAATTTTACAAACTTTAAATGTTTAGTAAACATATCAACCAAGTATTTATGCTAAAATACTCCAATTAAATTTTTATTCCTTTTTGTATTGTCTCAAATAGTGAACATGAACTTCAATGTGTTTATTGTAATGATGTAAAACTATGTTTTTCCCTAATTGTATAGCAGTGTATCACCTTACTATAATTGTATGTTTTTTTAATGTGTTGTACCAATACCTACAAGTAACCTTCTCGTACACACTACTCATATTCATATTTTACACCTAATGCTTCCTTATACTCAACTTAGGTTGAAGACAAGAAGACAATGATGCATTACTTAAGACAATACAATGATGCATTACTTCTTGTTACTCCAACTTACCATTATTAAGTAATATAAAAGAAGAAAACAGATGTGTACATTTTATATACTCATACATCTATTCGATTTAGAATCTATGAATTTAACAATTTTAAAATCACCTCCACTTTAGGAATATTGGGAGGAATAAATCAATCACCTCCACTTTAGGAATATTGCGAGGAATAAATCAATCACTTCCACTTTAGGAATATTGCGAGGAATAAATCACTTTCACTTTAGGAATATTGAGAAGAAGACTTCAATATTGAACTCAATGTTCCCTTCACATATCTCTATATTCTTTTAGTTTCTTCCCAATTACAAGCTTTAGGTTTTCTCATGTATCTCAAAATTACTCTATAAATTTAACAATTTTAAAATCACTTCCACTTTAGGAATATTGGGAGGAATAAATCACTTCCACTTTAGGAATATTGAGAAGAAGACTCCAATATTGAACTCAATGTTCCCTTCACATATCTCTATATTATTTTAGTTTCTTCCCAATTACTAGCTCTAGGTTCTATCATGTATCTCAAAATTACTCCACCTATATAGCTTGCAATAGGTTGCATTTCACATATCTCTATATTCTTTTAGTTTCTTCCCAATTACTAGCTCCAGGTTCTATCATGTATCTCAAAATTACTCCAACTACATAGCTTGCAATAGGTTGCATAATGTATAGCCTATACATGGTCATGCTAATAAATTCTCTGGCCTCATCCTTTGTGAAATTCATACTAGGATCCATTGAGTATCACAGATCTCAATGTATAACATTTAAAACTTCTATATTAGATCGCTTGAATACTTCATTTATGATAGGAAAATCCCCCCAAAATTCTTCAAACTTCCATCTCATTATAATAATACTATATTTCAAGATATGGCATGTCAAAGGTGTATAATATATAAATAATAATACTATATTCCAAGGTATGGCATTTCAAAGGTGTATGTATAATATATCAATATAAGGTTCATTTCTACTTGTAATAATAAAATAATCAACCTACAAAATGATTACGTAAATTCATATAGCATTCATATATGGATTAGGATCTGCATTATTTTTTTAAATTCAATTTTTTTTAAAGTAATGATTAATTTGTAAATACATGTATTTAATGTTTTTTTCAATTCATATAGCATTTTGTTCAATTTATATACCAACTTCTTATTTCCAAGCCACATAAATTTTTGTGGCTAATTCATATAGGCTTATTCATTTATTTAGTCATTCAAAAAGCAACTCTTAATATCCATACGATGCACAATCCATCCAAGCTTAGTTGTAAGTTCTAAAGCAATTTAGATTGCAGCCATCTTGATAACTGAATGAATGTTTTATCATAATCAATACCTAATTCTTTCATGCATAAATTTTATCTACTAAATATTCTTGATATTTAATCATTGTTCCATGATACTTACACTTGATCATATAGATCCATGTGATATCATTTTTAAATATTTGCATAAATTTATTAATCTCTGACCTATATCCATGAGTATTAGTCACAACTGATCAATTTCTCATGATGTTGAATATTCGACTTAGAAATCATTGCATTAGGCTGAAGATGTGAGATTGAAACTAGCAAAATGAATCACATAGTATTGATCATCACCTCTAGGGATTGCACCCAATAACCAAGACTTCCTAAGAGGTCACCCATCCCAAGACTCATCTATCTCAAGCACACTTAACTATAGAGTTTTCCCCACAATCAAGCACACTTATCTTGCTACCCCATATGCAAAACCTTAGCAAGTATTGTATCTTGTGAACTATTCAATTAGAGATCCCTTCACTCTTTTTATTTAAGCATTGAGGGGTTTATGCATTTCAACATATGAGATATCATTTTCAGAATTATCTACATAGAGTAAGTCATTAATATATGACCCATATCCATGAGTATTAGTCACAACTAACCAATTTCACATGATTTTGAATACATGACTTAGCACTCATCTAATTGCCTACTTATCTATAGGTAATTTGACAAGGTTTCAAGGTTATTTCTTCTAAATTAAATTCATTTTACTTTCCATTATCTTTTCTCATTCTTCCTTTTTAGATGTTTCTTCATAACTCTATGGTTCACCAACACCTAACCATTGTTCCATTTGTAAATATTAAATGTAGTCATTTGATTCTTTGCTACTCTCTTTTCTTCTTTGCTACACTCTCTTATAGCATATGAATACTATTCCTTAATTTCTCAATAGTCTCACGTTATCTACATGATTCTTTAAGTGTATTTTTTCTCATAATATATAATTATAGTTCTTACCATGTGGTAATTATTTTTTCCATGCTTTGTTATCACATTGGTTATTGTGTTGTCTAGAGTGTCTCTACATGAATAATCATGTTTTAATAGTGAGGGATTATTGGATCTTAGTTGGTTGAGATATTCTATTCTATATTAAATTAGAGTGTGGTTGAGGTGTTATTATTACTAATCTTTGATATTATGTTTATCTTTGGGCCAAGATCTTGATATATCTATATCTCTATGGGGATCATTATAATACACAAGCATTGTTGGTGTGTGTGGCACGGTTTTGTTTTTAAATGAGGTTTAGTTTATCTTTGTAGTGCTTCTTCTTCAATCATTTGTTATAACAAAACTATGATATAGTTAAGTTATTGGTTTGGGAGTCGAGGTCCTATAAAGAATTGGGGAAAAAACTTGAGTGTGTCTAGGAGTCACCAATACTTTGCAAAATATGGGAGGGTTTTGGGAAAATGAACGAGACACATAGAAACAACCATATAATTAGTTGGATATCATCATTCCAGATTCACCCATTAGGAATGTTAACATACATGTTTTGTCACCATGAAGATTTTTCCATTTTCCTATTCCTAGTTGGTTGGTGTAGTCCTTCTCTTTTGTATTTTTAGGTGGCCTTTTGGATATTATAAATAAGTTATGTATTTTGTCCACGTGATGCTCCCCTACCCCTCATACACTAGGGGCATATGTTAATACATCATTTTTGTCACCATGAAGCATTTTTTGTTGACACACAATCATCATCATGTGTAATTTGAAAAAAGAATCTTAAGTATCATAAATAGGCTTGGGAGAATATTCAATCACCTTTATTTTGATGAATGTACAAAACATTATCATTAAAATATGTGCATAAGGAGAAAACAAATTCATAATTAATGAGCACACCTTCTTTGGGCATACTATCCCCCTAAAAATATCAAATATTAATAATACATTCTCCAAGGTTTAGCAAATAAAGAACAATCACCCATGTGCACATCCCTATGTGACTAAGTTAAGATTAATCACTCATGTGCATATCCCTATGTGTTTAAGTTAAAATTGACTATTAATGCAAAACACAATTTATGTTATTTAATGAAGACCACTTTTTCCAATGATGATTGGGTCAAAATTTATCATGAGTAGAACGCTCAATGGGATTTATTTATTGGAGCATGCTTCCTTATGATGATTTAGTCAAACTTGATCACTAGAGTGCATATATTCCTTGTGATTCCTCAAGTAACAAACTACAATAAATATAAGGGGCCTCACAACTCTAGTCAAGATCCTAGGATTCCTAGGATCCCTCGTGAGTTATCCATCTTTCGGTGAATGCAAAGTTATTTTTGGATGAATCATGAGTGCCCACTTTTCACTTTAATTTGAATACCAAGAGACTCTGTCAAGCCTAAAGAGAGAACTAATCCAATAAATTATAGAGTTTAAGCAACATATTGTATATCTTTTCTCATTTCATCAATAAACTTGTTTTCTTTCTCCCCCACCCACACAAAATTGTTGTGTTAATGTTTATTTGATTTATTTCATTTTCATGTAATTTAATATAGTTTTAAGGGTTTTAATTTACTACAAACACTTAGAAGGTAAATCCTTACCATGTTGTAGAAGAGATGTGGAGTTTTTCTTGTTGTTGTGTGTAGGACAACATTAAAGAATTATTTAAGTATTTATACATATGTAAAAAAAGATGTCATAGACTT
>JZKD02S0434325.1:295962-308404 GCA_000966675.3 Picea glauca
TACAAAATTTGGATCACTTAAGAAAAAAGAAGGGGAATATGTTTCTAACTTTTTGAAGAGGTTTAATAAAATGTATAACAAGATTCCTGCTAAGATTAAACCCACTGAAACCTCTTCCAAAATTACTTATTCCAGTGATTTTGACCCTAATTTCTGCCTCCCGCTAAGAGAAAGAAGAGCCACTTCCTTGGGTCATATGCAAGATGCATCCCTGGAAGTTTTGTCCAATATATTGTTAGTCGACAAACTTAGGAGTAAGACTGATAGAGACAGAGGAAAGGGGATGTCTGAAGCTTCAACCTTTGGTTCCTCTGCTCCCCCCCCCTAGATGGACGAAGTAACCAAGTTGCTAAAATCACTTTCCGTTAGAATTGGAAGGGAAGCAGAACTACACGAATCCTCCTAATGTTGAAAATAGGGGTAACTTCAGAAGACCAAATAACACCCCCCAGGTTATACAAAGATATCAAAGAAACAAAGATAGGGATGATCAAAGAATCCAAGCTCCTCTCCAAAATAGCCTTGTTGTTGATGAAGAAGGAGAGGAGGAAGAGGTTGATCCTGAAATCCATTGTCTTGGGAACACCTCCTCATTTCCCCATTTAACCCAATCTACATATGAGGAGTCTCTCCTGGACAACCAACTAAATGAGCTGAGTGAAGGGGAAAAGACCAACAAGAACTCAAATAAATAGAACCTCGGGTCTAAGAAGAGGGAAGTTCTAAATCCTGATATCCCTGATCATCCCACCAAAGCAAAAAATCCTGCTAAAGAGGTAGCAAAAAACAACAAGGAAAAGAAGACACAAAACCCTTCACCAATGCCCAAAAGTCCTATCCTAGAGGTGAGATAAATTATGAAGCCCCCCTCCTTTTTTAACTTTGAGCATGAAATTCAAAAGATTAGAATCCCTGTACCCCTTTCAGAGATGGTCAAAGATGAAGACTTCAAAAGGTGCCTCTCCAAAATGTTGCAGCCCGAGCCTTCATCTTATTCCAGAGACTCAGTCAACCTCCAAGATGAAAATCCAACAGTCATCTTAGGTCATTTGGTAGAATATAGAGATGATTCATCTCCTCCCTTATATTGCTCACTAAACATACATGATAAGGTGTTGCATAACTGTTTGATGAACTCAGGGGAATCTCGTAATCTCATGCCCAAAACTATCATGGATGAACTTGGATTAGAAATCACAAAGACTTACCATGACTTATATTCTTTTGACTCTAGGAAGGNTGCTAAGATTAAACCCACTGAAACCTCTGCCAAAATTACTTATTCTAGTGATTTCGACCCTAATTTCTGCCTCCCGCTAAGAGAAAGAAGAGCCACTTCCTTGGGTCATATGCAAGATGCATCCCTGGAAGTGGAGTCCAATATATTGTTAGTCGACAAACTTAGGAGTAAGGCTGATAGAGACAGAGGAAAGGGGATGTCTGAAGCTTCAACCTTTGGTTCCTCTGCTTCCCCCCCCCTAGATGGATGAAGTAACCAAGTTGCTAAAATCACTTTCCGTTAGAATTGGAAGGGAAGCAGAACTACAAGAATCCTCCTAATGTTGAAAATAGGGGTAACTTCAGAAGACCAAATAACACCCCCCAGGTTATCCAAAGATATCAAAGAAACAAAGATAGGGATGATCAAAGAATCCAAGCTCCTCTCCAAAATAACCTTGTTGTTGATGAAGAAGGAGAGGAGGAAGAGGTTGATCCTGAAATCCATTGTCTTGGGAACACCTCCTCATTTCCCCATTTAACCCAATCTACATATGAGGAATCTCTCCTGGACAACCAACTAAATGAGCTGAGTGAAGGGGAAAAGACCATCAACAACTCAAATAAATAGAACCTCGGGTCTAAGAAGAGGGAAGTTCTAAATCCTAATATCCCTGATCATCCCACCAAAGCAAAAAATCCTGCTAAAGAGGTAGCAAAAAACAACAAGGAAAAGAAGACACAAATCCCTTCACCAATGCCCAAAAGTCCTATCCTAGAGGTGAGATAAATTATGAAGCCCCCCTCCTTTTTTAACTTTGAGCATGAAATTCAAAAGATTAGAATCCATGTACCCCTTTCAGATCTGGTCAAACATGAAGACTTCAAAAGGTGCCTCTCCAAAATGTTGCAGCTCGAGCCTTCATCTTATTCCACAGACTTAGTCAAACTCCAAGATGAAAATCCAACAGTCATCTTAGGTCATTTGGTAGAATATAGAGATGATTCATCTCCTCCCTTATATTTCTCACTAAACATACATGATAAGGTGTTTCATAATTGTTTGATGAACTCAGGGGAATCTCGTAATCTCATGCCCAAAACTATCATGGATGAACTTGGATTAGAAATCACAAAGACTTACCATGACTTATATTCTTTTGACTCTAGGAAGGTGCAATGTCTTGGGGTCATCAAAGATCTAGTTGTGACCTTGTTTCGGATGCCCATGAAAAGTGTGGTCATGGATATCGTGGTGGCTGATGTTCCCCCCAAGTTTGTCATGCTCCTGTCAAGATCTTGGATAAAACAACTTGGGGGAACTTTTCATATGGACCTCACATATGATACCATTATTTTGTTTGGAGGGGAGCATATAAGATTGTACAAGGAAGCTCAACTGGCCTACATTATTAGTGACGAAGAAAACCCCAACAACCATCCTATTTTTTCCCTTGATACTGATTTGGGATCTAGTTTATTGCAGCTCATTGATGCTACTGAACCTCATCTTGAAATCAGGAAAAAGTCCACTACTTCTTGTGAAAAAACTCCTCCAATCACCTCTGTTTGGAAGATGTTTTTTGATGGAGCCTCTTCTAGGGAAGGTGCTGGTGCTAGAGTGGTATTTGTTTCACCTACTTAAAAGACTATATCTTTGTACTACAAGCTAGAATTTGAATCTACCAATAATGTGGTAGAGTATGAAGCTCTTGTTTTGGGATTGAGGGCTGCAAAGGACATGGGAATTGAAGAGATGTTAGTGTTTGGGGATGCTGAATTAATTGTCCATCAGATCAGAAATATTTATCAAGCTAAGCACCATGGGCTAAGATCTTATAGAAATCAAGTGTGGGACCTAATTGATAGTTTCTTCTTATCTTTCAACATTTATTTGTTCCAAGACAAGAAAAATCCAGGGATGATTCTCCAGCTGCTTCAGCAAGTAATTTTAGAGTCCCTCTGCCATCTAAGCTTATGTATGATGTAGAAGTGAAATATAGGCCTACTATACCTGACAATGTCAAACATTGTAAAGTGTTTGAGGATGATCATGAGATCAAAAGATTCCTGGAGACTCTGGATGATTTTTCTGCATTACACATTGATCAAGATCCTGATTCTGAAGTAAATCCTCATTCTGATGTTTTTCTAAACAAAATTGCTAATCATCATATTGTTTAGTTGCCTAACAATCGTATCCCAAAGGGACTAGTTCCTTTGGAAATACTATTTGAAAGGAATGATGTGGCAATGAAGGGTAAAGTTTTGACCAATGATGCTGATGTAGCTGAGTGAAATATTGGCACATAGGAAGATCCAAAATTTGTCAAGTTGTCAAGCAACTTGTCAAGCGAACAAAAGGCTAAATATACTAAGATGCTAAAAGAATTTACTGATGTGTTTTCCTGGACATATGAAGACCTTAGAACATACGACACAAGTGTCATTGAGCATAATATCCCATTAAAGGAAGAGGCCAAACCATTTAGGCATAACTTGAGATGAATAAATCCTATGCTGCTGCCTATTATGAAAAGGGAGGTAAAGAAGTTGTTGGACACCCAGATCATTATCCCCTTGAGATATTCTGAATGGGTAGCCAACCTGGTCCTAGTGAGGAAGAAGAATGGAGAAATCAGACTTTGTGTGGATTTCCRGAACCTGAACAGGATCTCATAGAAGGATAAGTACCCTCTGYCAAAGATGGAGCACATATTAYAGAGGGTGACAGGCACATCTAGGATCTCCATGATTGATGGMTTCTCTAGCTACAATTAGATCTTTGTCCTACYTGAAGACAAAGAAAAGAAAAAAATCACTACTCSTTGGGGTACATTCATGTACRCTAAGATTCCCTTTGGATTGGTGAACACAGGAGAAACTTTCCAGYGAGCTATGGACATCGCCTTYATTAGAGAAAAGGATAAGTTTGTAGTCATCTATTTGKATGAMATCRCAGTTTTCTCCAGGTCTGATAAAGAGAATTGCTATCATTTGAGAAGGGTGCTCTTGAAATGYAGAAAGTTTGGTCTCTCCCTGAATCCCAAGAAGTCTTTATTTTCCATGCAAGAGGGAAAATTGTTGGGGCACATAGTATCAGCTCAGGGGGTCAGGATTGATTCAAACATGGTAGAAGTTATCCAAACCTTGTCACTCCCTAGATCCAAGAAAGAAATTTAGTCTTTCTTTGGGAAAATTATTTTTTTGAGGAGGTTTGTTTCATATTTTTCTTAATTGGTAAAGCATATTTCAGCCATGTGCAGGAAGGGGAATGAAGTGAAATGGACTTCTAAGTCCAGATATTATTTCAACTAGGTCAAGAAGGAATTGAATGAGGAACCTGTGCTCATCAGTCCTGATAACTCCAAGTATTTTTTGATTTTTTCCTTTGCTTCTTTTGATACAATAACAACTGTTTTATTGTAGAAAAATGTTGCAGGGATGGAGCAGCCTATTTCCTTTTTCAGCAGGGCATTGAGAGATGCCGAGGTAAAATATGACATCATGGAAAAACATGCCTATGGTTTGGTGAAATCTCTCAAAGCTTTCATGATCTATGTCATGCATTCAAAGGTCATTTCATATGTTCCTTAGCTTCTGTGAAGGATATTCTCATTCATCCTAACATAGAAGGAAGGAGGAGCAAGTGGATTGCCAAAATCCTTGAATTTGATATCGAAATCAAGCCCACCAAATTGGTTAAGGGCCAAGGTTTAGCTAGGCTGCTGGATGAAGCTAATTGCAAAGATTTGGGGGTCAATTTCATTAACACTTACTTAGAAAATCAACAAGCTGAGTTGTCTGATACATGCCCACAAGTCAGCCCTCCGTTGGTAGAATGTACTTGGTACAAAGACATTATATTTTTTCTGCAAGAGTTGCGACCTCTCGATGGTATGGGAAAAAGAAAAGGCAAGAGCTTTAAAGCTTAAATCAATTAGATATTATTTTATTGATCAAGTCCTGTATTGGAAAGACCCTCTGGGAGTGATTTTGATATGTTTAGACCCACAAGAGGACCAAAAGATTATGTTTGATTTTCATGATAGTCTATGTGGGGGAAATCACTTCTGGAGAGCCACAACCTATAAGATTCTCAGGGCTGGATATTTATGGCCAAGTCTATTCTCCGACGTTTGTGCAAATATCAGATCTTGTGTTAAGTGTAAAACATTCTTTGGAAAGAAGCATCTCAAATCTTTGCCATTGAAGCCTGTGGCAACTTCATGACCCTTTTAGCAGTGGGGCCTAGACTTCATTGGGGAAATTCATCCTTCTTTGAGTGGTCAACACAGGTGGATCTTGACTGCCACAAATTACTTTACCAAGTGGATAGAATCCATCCCCACAAGGAGCGCTTCTCACAAGCTAATCGTTGGTTTCCTTGAGGATATTATGGCAAGGTTTGGTTGTCCAAACATGATTGTCACTGATAATGATGCATCTTTCAAGATTGAACCATTGATCCAGTTTTTTGAGAAGTTTGGAATTACACTAATTCACTCTATGCCTTACTACCCCCAAGAGAATGGACTAGCAGAGTCCTCTAACAAAAGCCTTATAAAGATCATCAAAAGACTGTTAGAGAACAATAAGAAAGCATGGGATTCGAAGCTGAAATGTTCTTTGTGGGCTGATAGAGTGACAACAAAGAGGTCGCTTTGTGTCTCTCCTTTTCAGCTTGTGTATGGAGTTGAGGTCATTTTTCCTTCTCATCTTGCCTTGACTGTAGAAAACTTCTTCCAAGATTACCAAGAAGAACCTGATGACATGATCAAAATAATACAACAACTGGTAGAAGTGTAGAACACTAGAGAGCAGTTGCTGGAAAAAGCACATGAACATCAACAAAATATCACGCAGGCTTTTGACAAGAAGATAAGAAAAGAGGATTTCCAACTGGGAGATATAGTACTCAAATGGGATGCACCCAAACACAACAGAGGAAAACAAGGTAAATTTGAAGCCCTGTGGATTGGACCCTTCAAAGTTTCTGAGGTGTTTTAAAATAATACTTACAGTTTGAAGAATTTGGAGGATACTGAAATTTTTGGTGGCTCTGTAAATGGGCATTTTATGAAAAGGTTCTTTGTCTAAGCCATGAATGGCTTCCTCATGTCANTACCACCTACCACCCCCTTTGAGCTAACCTCTTTACCACTTCCCAATACTGCCTTCTCTTCTGTCGCCACCTGTCCTCCACTCACATCACTCACGCTCCTATCCCCTGCCCACTGTCACATCTCCCCTTTCACCTCTCAACATGAATCTTCCACTTCCCCTCCATGTCACCTCCATCATGTTGTCGTGTTCCCCCCCTGACCACTCAAACCCCTATGCCTCCATGTCTTCTCCCCGTGCCACATCACCCTCGCTCCTTTACACCTCAACTCCCGCATGTTGGCACCCACGCTTTCCCAGTTATCGTTTCGCCAACCGCATCATTCCAATCGGTTGCCGATCATTCATTGTTCCATGCCGATTTGTGCCCATCGTCAAGCCAACTCCTCATTGACAACATCCACGTCAGCCTGCCAACATTCCCTGCAAGAGCTCAACAAATTCACAGGTGTCGCGTTGAATCCGCCTGTCTCGATCCTGATGCATACAGTTAATGAAGTCAGGGATGGTGGGTGAGACATTGTCTCCTCCCATAAATGGAAAGCCCAAAGGGATTGTCAGCAAGTCTGTTTCGCTGCAGGTCCCTTCTGAAACACAATTGCGTCTGATAGAAGCCAACATGCACAGTCTGCTAGAGAGCATGAAGACTTAAAGTCTTGAATGCAAAGACTCGAGCACACCTCTACTGTTGGTGGCGAATTGTTCTGAGTATATCTAGGCATTTTTTATATTTTGTTATGGTCGATGGTTGAGCAAGACTCCCATATTGTAAAATTTTGATGATACTCTGGTTATCTGGTTATGTATTTGATTTGAGATTTCCTGTTTAATGAAATTCAACTTCCTTCTTCATCCTATTTGCCTCTGATACTGAAGTGTCCATGATTGAAGGATTGACATGGATTGTTTTGATTGTATTGTAATGTTTGTTTGATTGCAGTGATGTTAATAATGTTCTCCAGTCTCCTGAAGTTTTGAATCCAAGAGGATCTTGTATTTGAAACTTTTGCTCCTTAGGCCGCTGGAAGACCTGATGTCCATAGAAGACTTGTACATTCTCCTCACCAGTTCTTCCTCCTACTCACCCTTTCTGCAACTTACTAGCTAAAGTTAATCAAGACCTCACCTGCTTGTGCAAGCTGGTCCAATTTTTTGAGTTAAAACGATATTATCTTGAGTCTGTGCCCATTCGACCTCTTAAAAATTATTCATTGTGACATAAAAAATGATGGGTAGTGGGCTTCTTCGATACAATATGAGGGTGACTTCTAGTGCTAACAGTCTCAAGCCTATTTATGATACTTAAAGTTCCTTTTTCAAAGTCCATGTGRAGATGATTTTGTGTGTCAACACAAAATGCTTCATGGTTATGATAATGATGCGTTAACATATGCCCCCTAATGTATGAGGGTAAGGGAACATCATATGGATGARATACATTACTAGTTTACAATATCCAAAAGGACACCCTAAAAGACAAAAGATMAGTTCCACACCAATCAATTAGGAATAGGAAAATGGAAAAATCCTCATGGTGACGAAAATGGCATGTTAACACTCCTAATGGGGGAGTTTGGTGTGATGATATCCATCTAATTACATGGTTGTTTCCATGTCTCCCCTTCATATTCTTAAAAAAACCCCATATTCTTCAAKTATTRGTGACTCTAATACCATGTTGATAAACCTAGACACACTTAGATMTCTTCTCCAATCCTTTATAGGATCTTGAATCTCAAATCAGTAACTTAACTATATCATAGTTTTGTTATAACAAATGATTGAAAAAGAAGCACCAAAAAGAAAAAAATATATCTCACTTAAAAAAACAACCATGMCACATGCACTAGCAATCCTTGTGTATTYCATTGATCTCAATATACATATAAATATATCAGGATTTTGGATCAAAGATACACATACTATCTCATCAAAGATTAATCATAATAAAAACTCAACCATACTCTAGTTTAATATAGGATAAAATATTGTTGAAGAGACCAACTAAGATACAACAAACCCTCATTATTAAAACATGATTATTCATGTAGAGACATTCTACACAACACAATAACCAATATGATAACAAACCATGGAAAAATGGATTTCCACATGACAAAAACTATATTGACATATTATGACAAACCATACACTTAAAGAATCATTTAGATAACATAAGACTATTGGCAAAATAAGGACTAGTATTCATATCCTAGTAGAGAGTGCACAGAAGAAAGAGTGTAGCAAAGAACCAAAGAACTATCCTTGAAACCTTGTCTAGTCTATAGATAAGTAGGTAATTAGATAAACATGGATTTATATGACCAAGTATAAGTATGATTTCACAATGGATAAATATAAAGAGTACTTAGTAGACAAAGTCTATACATGAAAGAATTAGGTATTGATTATATGCTAGTTGTGAAGATGATTACATTCTCAATTGCACTAAACCTTGCAACTAAGTTTCGATGGATTATGCATCACATAGATATTAAGATTTTTTTTAATGCGTGGATTGATGAAAAAGCATGCATGGATTAGCCACCAAAATTTGTGTAGACTAAAGGTGAGACGCTGGTATATATATAAATTTTATTATTTAGAATTCAATGCTCAAGACCAAGGGCTTATTAATAGATAGTGATAATATAAGTCATGTGTTATATTAATCAAATCTAAAACTCCAAAATGGATTTCTCCTGAGATCTTTGACCTTGTACGTAATTATATTTTACTTTTTATATTATAAATACTTCTCAACTTTTTTTTTTTTCCAAATTTTTTTTTCTCAAATTTATATAACTATAAATTCATTTACAAAGTAGGACAGCGGTCCTATTAGACAAAAAGCACGAGGATTCGGGCATGCCTTCAACCTCCAAAAAAAACTAGACATTCCATACAAGAGATGGACGTGAATAAATGCCGGAGGATTACAAGCTATCGGCCACAACCAAATCTGCTCCATATCAGAACCTGCCCAAACAGCTTCATTCAAAAATATTTAAAAAGGTGATGGGGCTCTCGATCCCTCTATCACAGTGATAGATCGAGAGTCTCCCAGCCACTTCAGATAGGGCCCGCTTGGAAAGTGCATCAGCTATCCTATTAAAAGTGCGAGAAACNGATACAACAAACCCTCATTATTAAAACATGATTATTCATGTAGAGACATTCTACACAACACAATAACCAATATGATAACAAACCATGGAAAAATGGATTTCCACATGACAAAAACAACTATATTGACATATTATGACAAACCATACACTTAGAGAATCATTTAGATAACATAAGACTATTGGCAAAATAAGGACTAGTATTCATATCCTAGTAGAGAGTGCACAGAGGAAAGAGTGTAGCAAAGAACCAAAGAACTATCCTTGAAACCTTGTCTAGTCTATAGATATCTAGGTAATTAGATAAACATGGATTTATATGACCAAGTATAAGTATGATTTCACAATGGATAAATATAAAGAGTACTTAGTAGACAAAGTCTATACATGAAAGAATTAGGTATTGATTATATGCTAGTTGTGAAGATGATTACATTCTCAATTGCACTAAACCTTGCAACTAAGTTTCGATGGATTATGCATCACATAGATATTAAGATTTTTTTTAATGCGTGGATTGATGAAAAAGCATGCATGGATTAGCCACCAAAATTTGTGTAGACTAAAGGTGAGACGCTGGTATATATATAAATTTTATTATTTAGAATTCAATGCTCAAGACCAAGGGCTTATTAATAGATAGTGATAATATAAGTCAAGACCAAGGGCTTATTAATAGATAGTGATAATATAAGTCAAGACCAAGGGCTTATTAATAGATAGTGATAATATAAGTCATGCGTTATATTAATCAAATCTAAAACTCCAAAATGGATTTCTCCTGAGATCTTTGACCTTGTACGTAATTATATTTTACCTTTTATATTATAAATACTTCCCAACTTTTTTTTTTTTCAAATTTTTTTTTCTCAAATTTATATAACTATAAATTCATTTACAAAGTAGGACCAATTTATATAACTATAAATTCATTTACAAAGTAGGACAGCGGTCCTATTAGACAAAAAGCACGAGGATTCGGGCATGCCTTCAACCTCCAAAAAAAACTAAACATTCCATACAAGAGATGGACGTGAATAAATGCCGGAGGATTACAAGCTATCGGCCACAACCAAATCTGTTCCAGATCAGAACCTGCCCAAACAGCTTCATTCAAAAATATTTAAAGAGGTGATGGGGCTCTAGATCCCTCTATCACAGTGATAGATCGAGAGTCTCCCAGCCACTTCAGATAGGGCCCGCTTGGAAAGTGCATCAACTATCCTATTAAAAGTGCGAGAAACATGCAGAAAATTGATATTGGTGAAGCGTTGTAATAGATCTCTCGCTTGTTGCATCCAACCTTCTAAATGGATGGAGTTAAGCTTGCACTTGTTAGTGATCCAGTCGATAATCACTCTCAAATCTCCCTGGACATAGAGGTCATCGATAGACCATATAGCGGCGAGGGTGAGCGTGGTCCAAACGCCCAGGAGCTCAGCTTTTGTATTTGAACCAGTGCCACAGTTGATGAACCAATAAGTAATTCTGGACTGGTGAGTTTTGAAGAAGCCTCCGGCACCGCATCTGGCTCCATTGGACTAGAAACATAGCACGAGGAGGGGGATCGCTGCGAGTGTTTTGTTTCCACTTGAAAGAGGACAGAGTTTTGAAGAATACCCTTTGCAGTGATGGCTTGGCGCCCTCAAAGAGCACCCGATTTCTCTCCAACCATAATTGCCAACCGTAATGAATCACCAGGCTGTGTGGAGCCGAATTTGAGCTGAACCAACGAGTGAATGCATCATAGATAGATGAGCCGCGCCAAGGAACCTGTAGAGAAAAGAAATTGGAGGCCTGTTGCCATACGACTTTAGAGAACGGACAATATATCATAAGATGTAAGAGGTCCTCTGGCTCTGATCTGCAGAGTAGACATAAACCTGCCAACCAAGCAAATAATTTTAGTTTTAGAGGCATCTGAAGCTTCCAGAGTTTGTGACTCCAAGGCAGACCAGGTCCAGCGATAAACTGTTTTTGGAGGGCGAAATATAAATTTTTTGCAGTGATTTTGCCAGATCCATCACCGCCAGCCCACAGCAATACATCAGGCTCGGCCTTCAGGGATATGCCGGCCTCTTTAAGTGCTGCAATATAATGAGTCCACTCCGAAGCAAGTGGCTCGCTGAGCCGTAGATCGTTGGAAGACATCCAGTCATCAGGCAAGGTAGACGCGCCAGTTCTTACTTTAAAAAATACATCACATTGTGGACTGCATGAGTTGGTAATAACTATATGAGTTGTCAAATAATATTAAAATGTCAAAACGTGGATGCAGAGTCTCAGTGATATCAGGGTACGGAGGGGAGGTGGTCTAGGAAGAAGTCTTTAAATGGTTCAAGGGAGGCATGAGGAGGTTTTTTTCAATCGTTATTGCACATGGGTCTCATCCCAAGAAAAGAAAAACTCATGTGACTACTTTTGAAAAAAAAATCAAATGAATCACCACTTAAAAAAATTCCCATTGTTTTTGACATGGGTCACCACTACCTTTAAAAATTCCTATCGGTTTTGACATGGGTCACCACTTTTAAGACTTTCAGAGCCACCACCTTTAAAAATACAACTGAATTTTAAATGGGCCACCACCTTAAGAATACAACTTGGTTTTGACACGGGTCACCACTTTTAAGACTTTCAGAGAGACCACCTTTAAAAATACAACTGAATTTTAAATGGGTCACCACCTTAAGAATACAACTTGGTTTTGATATGGGTCACCACTTTTAAGACTTTCAGAGGCACCACCTTTAAAAATACAACTGAATTTTAAATGGGCCACCACCTTAAGAATACAACTTGGTTTTGACACGGGTCACCACTTTTAAGACTTTCAGATAGACCACCTTTAAAAATACAACTGAATTTTAAATGGGTCACCACCTTAAGAATACAAGTTGGTTTTGATATGGGTCACCACTTTTAAGACTTTCAGAGGCACCACCTTTAAAAATACAACTGAATTTTAAATGGGC
>JZKD02S0434414.1:0-17740 GCA_000966675.3 Picea glauca
ACACCTGGGTTGCATCATTCCTCTGAATGTGTTGGATCTTGAGATCCTTCTGGATCTATGGCAAGAGATCCCTTCTCCTGCAAATACTCTTTAGGGTTTAGCCATTAAACATATGTAGGTACATACCTCTGATAGCATTTGCAGGTAGTGGCTCCATCTGGTAGCAACGATAATCATTACCAACTCTTAAGAAGACTTCAAGGGTGATTGCAACTGGTTCTACAGCTACAACTACAACTGGTACTGCAACTGAAACTACAACTTAGGGTTTTATGAGGAAACACTAATTTTTCAAACTTCAAATTTGAAATTCCGATCCAGGGAATGGATGCGCTGAGTTGAGGTGAGTATGCTGGTGTAGTCAGAATTTCGAAAATCCAACTTTTACCCCCTCAAACTTGATCTGCGGATTTCTGGACTGGTGCTTCTGGTTTTTTGGTACTTCTGGTACTCTGGTACTTCTGGTAATCTAGTTTTCTGGTACTTTGTGAAACTAGGGTTTCACTTTCCAGGAGATCTAGCCATTGAAAAGGTGCGCTGATGATGCCAAATTGATCCTTAGGGGAGGGCGCAACTTTCTATATAGTTTTAGGGTTGAAAAGATTCACTTTTGAAAAACCCTAATTTGTAGGTATTGCAACAGTGACGTTTTTCCTGTTGTGAAATATGCTTCCTTCAGTTTGGCTCTGATACCATGTTAATGTTTATGTCATTATTATAGATGTTTGCATTTCATTAGATAACAGTAGCATAATCCAAGATCATTGAGAAATACACAATCACAAGAGACACAACATTTATCCTGGGAAACCCTCTAGGGGAAGAAAACCCATCAAAATTTCCTTAATATAGATAGCCAATACAATGCCAAGAGATCTCTATGCTAAAACAGAAAGTCCTCTCCAAGATATGTGCCACTCTCTCTCTCTCTTGTTTGCTGGTAACAGATCAGAACTTGCCTCTCAAACTGAGCAAGTGAGTTGTGATCAAATGAGGCGCTAGCCTCCTTTATTTATACAGGTTCTGGCACGTGTGAAGTGTCTCTTCACTGGCAGGGCCGACTTCCCAATCTAGGTGGGTAAACCCACCTTTATTATATTTCTGGGTCTTTTAATTAACTGCTGGGGCCGACTTCTTATGCTACCTATTACAATTGTCTTTTGACCAATCCGCAAAAGGGGATTTGGTCCTATTACAATATTTGACATGATCAATCCACAATGGGGATTGATCCTATGAATAAAATATCAATAATAATAAGAATACTCTTTGCAGTTACATTATTTCAACAGATAGCAGATCTGATGCATGCACGGATAGATCGACAAAAATATGCGATTCCGGAGAAGAACGGTAACCGCTACCAGCTGGAAAAATCATCCGGAAGAATAGACCGTTAGAATGCACTAGAAACTGCTCCAATAGAAGCGCCTTGACCTCTAGACTGAAATGGATGAGTGTCGGATCTTGGATCTGGTCTCCGAGGTACTGGATCTGGGCCCCTGGGGGTTTGCGCACCTCCTGGGACACTAGATGCGCCCCAAAGGATTACACCAACGGAACCAGATGCTATATGGCTCAAAATGATCGTCTCGCCAAATGTGAAACTGGGTCGGAAGGAATTACTCGGATCTGCTCTGATACTCTGCATGCAACCCCAAATGTCTGTCTGGAAGAGCTGTGCCCTAAATGGCTGGATGAGGCGATATGCGAGATTCCACCATCAGAATTCGACGATAGTTGGCTCAATAGAAGCGCCCTGGCTGGATCTCAAATGGGTTGGAAGGAAACTGCAATCTGGACTCGGATTTCGTGCAGCTCTCCAAACCCTCAAACTGACTTGCGCCCTCACTCGCTGATTTGTGCACTCTGCAATNTGAAAAGTATGGTGAAATACCTGGATGGTATCTCCGATGGGCTAGGGTGTGTCTCTCAACACCGAAACTGATCAATGGTGGTGGTTTCCTCCAGAAATCCACAAAACAGTAAGGTTGGCTCTCTTCCTCGTCGGGGAACTCTCAACATCAAATCATAACAATGCATAATGAGGAATTAGGTCGAATTCCTCCCTTTATACCATTCCTAACCTAATTCACCATTGAACTCACTGAAGCTAGGTGCTTTTCCTCCTAAGGTGAGTAATTAATTAATTAAGTCCCCCTTTAGAACCTTTTTATTCTAATTCTTCGTTGACTTAGGCTTAAGTGACTTTTCCGATGCTTTTTTGGCTTAATTCATCGTTTCAGCCACCAAATCACCCTTATTTCTCCATTTTGTTCCCTGTTTGTGCCTGACTATAGTCTACGGGAACACATAGACTACTATGTGCCTGACTATAGTCTACGGGAACACATAGACTACTAAGTCACTCCCTGCTGGCCTACTCTTGGGAACGGGACATCACAGACAATGGGCTTGAACTTAGGCATTGTGCCTCCAAGGACACACTAAGTGGATTGGACTTAGTCCACATTTGCAAGTGTGTATAAGAACGACATCATCTTTGACGTCGTTGCCGGGGATAAGTCTTTTATCCTTGGTCTAAACGACATAACTAATTTATTCTTTAAAAACTAAGTAACAAATTTGCTCCCTAAATTTTTTTTAACTTGGGTTGGTTTTCTTTGATGGCTTACTCTCCAAGTGGTGACTCCATTGGAAAGATCTTTGAAGTATACTACTAGGAGCACTTCACAAGGAGTGACTTACTCTTTTCCTGAACCTGAAAAGGTTTATAGGAGGAGACTAAATCGCCTTGCTCCTCGTAGGCTACTTAAACGTCTTGGGGAAGAAGCACTCTCTGATATCCAATTCTTGTTTTAACATAATAATCAACCAACTGTTAATACTGCAACTACTAATCCTAACGTAATCATGAGTGCCTTTTTGAGACCTTTGAATTTTGCAGCCATCCAAGGGGCTCCTCACGCAATTCTTGAAAAAGCTATTGAGAAGCTGCCTTGATTTCAAGGTAACAATGCTATTAGTGCCCATTCTCACATTCTGAATTTTGATGTATGTGTATTCAAATGGTGTCGGGGTCATGATGAAGAGGATGTTAAGATGACACTATTTGTCTACTCTTTAGAAGGGGATGCTGCAAAATGATTTTCAGAGCAAGATCCCAACAAATTTAGCACCCTAGCCGAAATAGTTCAAGCTTTCAAGGGAAGGTGGGGTGACCAAAAAAAGAACAGATTTTTACTAGCTGCCCTTAGCTCAAGTCAGAAAAAGGAAATGAAACAATGGAAGAATTTAATGACTTGGTGAAAAGTCTCCCTACTACAATTAAGCCTTCAGATGCTGCAATTTTGATTTATTATATAGAAGCTTTTGAGGGAGAAATGAGATATCAGTTAAGGGATAAGGATCCTCAAAATCTTAAGGAAGTACACACTTTTGTAGTGAGGATTGATAAAAATATGCAAGATGCTAGGAAGTCAAATATTCCTAGTTTTTCTAGAGGTTCTTCTTCCAAGAGTGTTTAGGAGAAGAGGCATTACCTACCAAAGTTCGGGCCTAAGCCCACGCCCCAATAAGTTTTAGAAATGGCTAAGTATAGAGGCATTACCTACCAAAGGAATGGAAACAAAAATCAAGATAGAAATCAAGCAAACATTCCCAAGGTAGCTCCAACCCCTCCTAAGTCAAATGTGCATGCAAATTCAGATTTAATTATCAACTTAGGTGGATTCTTAAGTGTTGGCAAATATTTAACAGACAACGAATTGCATAAGTATAGGAAGAGCGAATGGCATAAGTACAGGAAGAATGTACAGAGGATTAATGGAAAATATTTAACAGACATCGAATGCTTGTCATTGATGGCAAGTAGCATGCATAAGTTCAGGAAGATCGAACGATCGAAGGCAACGCAACCAGGCAAGATCTGAATGTAGACAAGAAGAGATCGTTGAAGAGGAGGACAGATCTCAGGCGTTAGATCCAAGCGCAGGATCCGACCACTGTTGGATCAAGAAGAACCCGCACATCCTTTAAGGTACAAGGAGAAGTGGGTGTAATTGCGATATGCAAAATCGCGACTTCATCTAAGCCGTCAGATCAAGGTTGAATCTGGACCGTTGATTCCAGTCCGTGTCGGAGTTTCGAGGATCGCGAGTTGGACATGTCAAAGATTATTAACATCAGGAATCCCGATATCGCGATATGCAAAATCGCGATGTAATCTGAGCCGTCAGATCAAGCTTTGATCTGGATCGTTGATTCTAGTCCGTGTCAGAGTTTCGAGGATCGCGAGTTGGACATGTCAAAGATTATTAACATCAAGAATCCCGATATCGCGATATGCGATATCGCGATTTAATCTGAGCCGTCAGATTAAGGTTGAATTTGGACCGTTGATCCGACCCCATGTCGGAGTTTTGTGAATTGGGACTTTGAAGTGACAAAAACACTGGACATCAAGGATGTCGAAATCGCGATATGCGAAATCACGATTTAATCGCAGCCGTTGAATAGAGATCAGATCTGGACCGTTGATCTAACTCCATATCGGAGTTTCGTGAATCGCGACATGGAGAGGCAAAGAACCCAATGGAACAAGAATGCCGAAATCGCGAAATCGTGATTCAATCGTAGCCATTGAATCAAGATCACATCTGGACCATCGAATCACAGGACATGTGGCAAGTGATCGAAATTTCGCTGACTTGGGGTCAATGGAGCATAGTGTCGAAAATCACGAAATGAGAAATCGCGAAAGCGCTTTTTGCATAGGCGCTTGGTTATGACCATAGTCATATTGGGGAAGGAGCTAGTACAGAAAAGTTCTGTATCGGAACTTCAGAGATCGCGAAATGAAGTGTCGAGACACTCAACACAGGATTGCCGAAATGCCGAAACCCGATTTAAAGGAAATAAATGCAAGATCTCATGAAGCCAATCCAACGGTGCAGGTGAATTTGGAATATGATCGGAAGGTTACTGTTCTCTCTCACAGTTAACCCCTCAGTTACGAATCTGTTAGTGAAACGGATTCATGATTGCGAATCTGTTAGTGAAATGGATTCATGATTGTGAATCTGTTAGAGTTTCAGTTGCTCGGACAATTGTCTTTCTTTTGCCTAAGGAAATGCGAAGTGCAACCRCCTTGGWGATGTGTATAAAAGAAAATGAGACAGACTGTGTAKGGTTGGTCGTTCAGTATGAGAAAAGAATAAAACTGTAAGAGAGGGAAAATCAGGGTGTGCAGAGTGAGATGGAGAATATGCACAGCGTGAGATGAAACTCAGAGAAGAGTAAAATATGATGGAGAGAAGTTGAAGTAGAGCAGAATGACCGAAAGATTTAATGCAGAGCAGACCTGCTGAATAGACAGAGGAAGAGAAGAACATAACAGTTTGTAGAAGACCAATTTTACAGAACAAAGAAAGATTGGTAAGAATTGATGTATCTGTGTAGTTGAAAGTATATATGTTCATTTATATTTTAGGGAGGTTGGGAGGTGCTCGGGAGGACTGTTGTTCTCAGAGGTTCAAGTGGGAGCTTGAACACAGGAAGTTGTAGCTTCCATCTGGTTGCAGCCAGAGAAACCAGGGTGGCAGGGTGGTGCAAGGGAGAACAAGTGTTCTCTGTTATACAGGTTGGAGCCTGTGTAACTGGAAGTTGGTGCTTCCATCCAGCTGGTGCTGGAACATATAGGGAGTTGGTGCTTCCTTCTAGTAGGTGCTAGAGAAACCAGAGAGTTGGTGCTCTCAAACAAGTTGCAGCTTGTAAAAACAGAGGTAGCAGCCTCACATTGAGTTGGTGCTTAATTAAAGATGATGTACAGAACTTAAAAGACTGCCTATCATTTCAAAGAAGAGGTTTTCTCCCTTTATGGGTTTCCTCGTGAAAATCTGTCTTTGTGTATACCTTATGTGTGATTGATGCTTTTTACTTTTACTGTCTATATGCTGTATAATGTTGACTATCACTTGAAGAAAGATTAAAAATGTTTTAACAGAATTATTATTGTTTAAGCTCAAAGACAACTGATTCACCCCCCCCCCTCTCAGTTTTATTAGTAATTTCAACATTAAGTAATGCAAGAATGTTGGTTCCTGTTTCAGAAATCATGAAGATCCCTTCTCAAAGGGAAAAATTACTTAAAGCCATAGAAGATTCTCCTCAGAATATTGTTGATAGACAACCAACAGTAGCTTACCAAGATGCACCAGTAATTTTGCAGAATTGGGATAAGGGGAATAAAAAGAATCAACCTTTTTTCCTTTCTCTACTTATGAACAATAAAATGCTTCATAATTGCATGCTTGACTTAGGGGCTAGTTCAAATGTTATGACTAAGAAGGTAATGGAGCAATTAAACTTAAGGATATCTAGACCTTACCAGAACATTTCTGCCATGGACAGTAAAATGATTAAAGTGCATGGATTAATTAAGAGTTTGCAAGTACACTTGGATGTTTTTCCAGACATCATGGTTGAAATGGATATTGTTGTAATAGATGTACCTGATGCTTGGGGAATGTTGCTTTCTAGGAAAACAGTTGCAGATTTCGGGGGTAATTTACAAATGGATTTAACTTATGCTACCATCCCTACTCCAGATGGAAATACTTTTAAGTTGAATAGAGAATTGGAAAGGAGGTATCATGTTGAAGACCCAAGAAATCCTAGAAATGAGTTAAAGTATAGATATGATGATCTTGGTAATTATGCTATTTTATCTAACTCTATAGTGCCTTTAGAAGAGGAAATTAAAGAAGATAGAGTTGGTGAAATTTGGTATATGCATTTTGATGGTGCTTTTTCTAGAGCTGGAAAAGGTGCTGGAATAGTCATTGAATCTCCAAATGGTCAAGAATTTAAATTTGCTTATAGATTGGAGTTTGACGCAACTAATAATGTGGCTGAATATGAGGCTTTGTTGCTTGGTTTGGAGGTTTGTAAAGATATGGGTGTCAAATGTTTGAATATCAAGGGAGACTTAGATTTAGTTATTCAACAACTTAAGAATAAGTTTGCTTGCAAGTTAGAAAGATTAAAAGAATATAGGAATGCAATATGGGGCTCCATTAAAGACCTTGATGCTTTGAATCTTATTGCTATTCCTAGGGAACAAAATTCTAAGGTAGATGAGCTAGCTGTGGCTGCTTCCACACTTCAACTTTCCCATGAGTTGATTAAAGAGAATATTTTAGTGGAAGTAATTTTTAGACCCTCAGTTTCAGATAATATGGATCATTGACAAATTTTTGATGATGATAAACAGGTTATTAGATTCTTGACTCAAATACAAGAATTTTATGATTTTCATGTCAATGATAAGGAAGAGGGTTGTAACTATACAAAAAATAACAATAAGGCTAATCCAGTTCCTAGGTGCCTTATTGCATAAGAAAAGATATTTGATAGACAAGATGGGCACAAACATAAGGAAGAATCAAATGATAAACCATGTGACCACTTGGAGGTCAACATAGGAAGTGATAAAGGGCCTAGGATGGTGAAAGTAGGTAAAAGCACCCCTATAGAGGAAAGGAATGAAATTATCAATTTATTAAAGGAATATAGGGATGTTTTGGCTTTCACTTATGATGAACTCAAGGTCTATAGGGAGGATGTAATTCAGCATGTGATTCCTTTGAAGGAAGAAACTAATCCCTTTAGACAAAAATTGAGGCAGATTAACCCCAAGTTAGCTCCTTTGGTTCAACAGGAGTTATAGAAAATGTTAGCAGCAGGAATTATAGCCCAAACTAGACATTCTTCATGGTGTTCAAACTTGGTTGTTGCTAGGAAGAATAATGGAAAAATAAGGCTATGTATTGATTTCAGAAAATTAAATATTGCATGCACAAAGGACAATTATCCTCTTCCCAAGATGGAAACATTGCTACAAAGAGTAACATGATCAAGAATGATTTCAATGCTTGATGGATTTTCAGGATATAATCAGATCAGAGTTAAGGAGGAAGATAGGCATAAGAGTACTTTCGCTACTCCATGGGGTACATTTGAATATTAAAGAATGCCTTTTGGTTTGTCTAATGCTGGAGCTACTTTTCAAAGAGCTATGGATTATGCCTTTAGGGGGTTGATTGGAAAATTAATTGAAATATATCAAGATGATTTGATAGTTTCTTCTAAGGATGGGAAGAGTCATATTGGTTATCTTAGACAGGTTTTTGAAAGGTGTAGAGAGTTTGGAATTTCCTTGAATCCCGCCAAGTCAGTTTTTGGGGTGACAGAAGGTAAACTCTTGGGCCATATAATTTCAAAAGATGGGGTCAAGTTAGATCCAGAGAGAGTTGAGGCAATTGGAAAGGTGCCTTTGCCTATTTCTAAGAAATCTCTTCAATCCTTCTTAGGCCAGACCAATTTTGTTCATAAGTTCATTCCGAATTATGCTGAAATTGTGAAACCTATATATAAGTTGCTTAAGAAGGATGTTAAGTTTGAATTGAATGATGAAAATAAGAAAGCATTCCAAGATATTAAAACTTCCATATTTGAAGCTCCCGTCCTTATTAGCCCAGATTATTCTAAGGACTTTCAAATTTTCTCTTTTGCTTCCGAAGATACTATTGCTGGTGTGTTACTTCAAAAAAATGATCAAGGCCATGATAAATCCATTTCATATATGAGTAGGGTCTTGCAGAATGCAGAGTTAAAGTATCCCATGTTTGAGAAACAAGCATATGCCTTGGTGAAGTCACTTAAACATTTTAGAGTCTTCATTGGAGATTCCAAGGTAATTGGTTATGTGCCTAATTCAACAATTAAAGATGTGTTATTCAGTCAGAAGGATTAGGCTCAAGGGGTAGATGGATTGCTAAAATCCAAGAGTATGATTTGGAAATCAAACCCACCAAGTTGGTAAAAGGACAAGGTTTAGCCAAAATTTTAACTGAAGGGAATGAAAGGGCCTTGGATATGATTTGTCATAACAATAATCAAGAGTTTCCCCCTAATTTATTAAAGCTTGAACGAGTTGAGTGGTATGCAGATATTATCTTCTATCTTAAGAATCTGACATGTCCAGGTCATCTAGTGGGTCATAAGAAAAGGGCTTTGAGGTTAAAATCTTCCAAGTATGTCCTCACTAGAGATGGATTAAGATGGAAAAATCCTGATGGAGTTATCCTTAGATGTGTGGATGATATTGAATCAAACAAACTAGTAGATGAATTCCATGTTGGATTTGTGGTGGACACTTTACTGCTAAAATTACTACACACAAAATCCTTAGAGCAGGATATTATTGGCCTACGATCTTTTTAGATGTGGATCAATTTGTTATAAAGTGTGAGCCTTGTCAGCTTTTCACCAGAAAGTAGAAGTTAGCCACCCTCCCCTTACAACCAATAGTGGTTGAAGCACCTTTTCAGCAGTAGGGTTTGGACTTCATTGGAAAGTTCAAGGACAATTCAAGTAATGGGTATTCATGGGTTATTACAGCTACAAATTACTTCACCAAATGGGTAGAAGCCATTCCCACAAAGTCAACAACTGAAAAGGTTGTTATGGATTTCCTTGAAGATATGATTATTACTAGATTTGGGGTGCCTTCAAAAATAGTGACAGATAATGCTAAGGCTTTTTGTTCAGCAAAAATGTCTTCCTTTTGTTTCAAGTATGGTATTATCTTGTCACTTGCATCATATTCCTATCCCCAAGGAAATGGTCAAGCTGAGTCAAGTAATAAAAATTTAATGACCATAGTTAAGAAAGTTGTTGGAGAGAACAAAAGGTCTTGGGATAGTAAGATTAAACATGCATTATGCGCTAATAGAATCACTAAGAAAGCAACAACAGGGAAAATTCCTTTTGAGTTAGTGTATGGTTTGGAGGCTAGGTTGCCAGTGCACCTTAGACTTCCCACCTATGGTTCGGTTCAGGACTTTTCTACAGAACATGATGCAGTTCAGAACAGGGTCAATCAGATTATAGAGCTAGATGAAAACAAAAGAAGGGCTTATGGTCATAATTGCAGAAATCAGAATAAGGTTAAGAAAGCTTTTGATAATTCAACAAGGCAGAGGGACTTCATATTTGGGGATACAGTTTTGTTATGGGATAAAGGCAGAGAAACCAAGAAAACATGGCAAGTTTGACAGTTTGTGGTTGGGTCCATATGTGATCCGGGAAATAGCAGGTCCTAATTCTTTCCATCTCAGCCATTTGAATGGTGAGCCCATTAACATTCTGAGGAATGGGAAACAACTCAAACTCTTCTTCAGATGATGGGCAACTTCGTGTCCAAAGGGACACCCTTTGTAATGTATCTCTAACCCTTCTCCTTTATTTCAGTTTTGTATTATTTCATTCATTATGTAATTATGTCACTTAGATGATTCATTTTATCATAGTTTCATTTTGTAATTATTGTACCATAGAAATTTCATTTATGTAATTGTTGTTTATAGCATTTTATTTATTCATTTTATACATGTATTTATGTTGGGTATTGGTGAGCACTCTATTTTGTAGATGGTGGATTCTCGAATGCTCTCCTTCCCAAGTGAAGACCAAACACATGTCCCCATGTGGAGCCAGATGTTGACCACCTATTTCACACTTGCAAAGGTACTTATACACACTTGCTGTCCTTATACACACTTGCAAACGTGGACTAAGTCCAATCCATTTAGTGTATCCTTGGAGGCACAATGCCGAAGTTAAACCCCACTGTCACCTCAACTTGAACTTCTTTCGTCTAGGCTTACTCCTAGGGAAGCCAAGGGGGGTAGACCCTAGTTACTATGTGAGTTAAAGATTAATTCTAGGAGTTGATTTTAATTAATTAAAGGTTTGGGGAATCTAGCCTATATGAGAGGCAAACAATGCAAAGTGCAAATTTTAATGAAATACAACCCTTTCCCTAAGACAACTAAGACTAGTGCCTAAGGTTGGGCAAAGGGGTCTATTATCACGTAGTTTGTAGTTAGGAAAGTAGATAGAGGAAAATAGATCAACTTGGCGTAACTGGAACCAATCCTACCCAATGTCACCTCGATAGGAGGGTTCTTTCTGTTTAGGGAGGTTAGGCCTAGGGGAGACGTCCCTAGTGACCTGGGGTTTTGAGAAGGCAAAAGGATTGAAGGCCAAAAGATAAATATCCCCCTCACAAGTCACCACTGAGCAGATAATCCGGCTAACAACCAATAATGAGAAGTATAACCAAGAAAGATATGCACCTGCCCGAGACAAAGCAACAAGAAAACGATATATGCAAGCTTGCTCACTTGGTTAGTACTTCATGTAATAATTTATATATATATATAATAAATGTCAATGTTTGTAAAATAACAATGCTAATAAATGTCACTTCTTCAATAAATGCTAGGAAAACGTGGCATTCAATGTAACAATCAACACTTCATTCAAGTAATGCCCTAAAATAACCATTCAATTGCTCATAAGGAAAACGTTAGCTTCACAATGATGTTTATAGCAAAAGATGACGGCAGCAACAGGTCAACAAAGCTAGTTGTTTAAACTAGGTTAGTAGTTAGGGTTTCGTTCAAGATAATGAGAGTGGTTTTTGATCATAATACTCACAGGCTAGGTCTTAGATCAGTGCGTTTCCTAGGGTTAATGGAGTCAAAGGGAGGAAGCAAGAGCTGAAGGATCAAAAAGGTAATAAGGCTAAGGACTGGAGGATTAAGCCTTGAGGTGTTGCAACAACAAGGCCTCAAGGACACAAACCCTAGGGGAGAGAGTCTCACATTGGTGTAGGGGAACTAGGCCTCGGTGCTCTCTCCTCCTTCCTTAGGTCAATGGAAAAAACGGCTAGCTCTGAAAAAATGGCTTAAGGCTAAGACAAGAGGGTTTACAAGGCAACATGTTGCTATGGCAAGGCTTTACCGGCAAACCCTAGAAAATCGGCTCATCAAGGTGTAGAAGGACTAGGCCCTGATGTGTCTCCTCCTTCTTAGCTCAGAAAAGTAGTACGACTAGCAAGAGAAGAGGGGGAAAGCGTGTAGCTAAGGCTAGGCTCTTTCTCTCTTTAGGTAATGGCTAAAAAGTCTTGACGGGGACATGAGACAAGGACCTACAATGTGTGCTTGTCACCTAGGGTTTATTCAACGAATTTATAAGAATAAATGCGAGAAATAAGAATAAAACCATTCAATTAAGAAGTTTTGCAGAAATTCACTAACATTTCACCAAGAAAATCATAGCAAACCCTAGTTGTAACACCTTCCATCAAGAAATATTCCAAAAATGCCAATAGAGATCCAAAATGCCTTCCTTCAACAAGTGCGCCTCACAATTTCAGCCAAAGAACCCAAGTGTAGCGCAAATTTCAGACCTCAGTAATGAGTGAGTGAGAGATGATGAAAAAATGAAGGTGAAAACTCTCAATTTATACAGTACCATGACCTAATTTTACATTTTAGGTCATGAAAAAGGCCGACAAGGCCAAAATACTAAAATCATACTGTTTTACATTAAATGATTAAAATTAAATGCTATTCAAGCTAAAGAGAGACGTCTTGCCCCTCTAAGGGAGACGTTATCCCCTTCTAGGGAAAATGCAACATCCTGGAGCAAAACGTTAGCCCTCCTTGGGCTTCTCCAACCTGCCACACGTGCCAATACTACCAAATTTGCCTCCCAAGACGTCCATAAGGCTGGATGACGTCATGATCATCATGGGTGACGTCCTAGGTCTTCCAAGGCCAACGTTCCACTGAAAAGGGCATAATCCCCTAGGTCAAGCTCTGCCAGGGTGCCTCTGGTGGAACGTCCTCCTCCTCTCTAGTGCAAAGCTCCTGATCCATCTATGTCCTGTTTCTGCCCCTTGATGGGGTCTCAACATCCATCTGGTGGGCTCTTCAGCCCCATGGAGGTACGAACGGATCCTCTCCCCATGTGTACTGGTCCAAAATGGTACCTATCCGCCGGGCATGATCCTCCACATCAACAGCTACACCCTCCATGGGCTCATAAGGCACAGGGATCATAGCAATGTCAATCACATCTCATCATCAATATTATTAAACATGTGCATAAAATCCCTAATACATCAGTTAAAAGCTCAAAGACATGACACGAGCCTGCAATACAAGTTTGGAGAAAATGACAGGGCATCCTATTGGGCTAGTGTCCACTGGAAAAGGAAAGTTTCCGGAAGAGAGCTCATCGGAGCCATGTAAGTGGGTGAGGTGGTCAAGGGATGTCCTGGCAAGTAGGTCCAGTGGGAGCAGAGGATGCAAGGCTTTACCTGTGGGTGCCTTTGTAGAAGGTGAGCTGCACCTGTCTTGGATGCAAATCTTTCCAAGCCCATGCATTTATTCTTTTATTTTTCATTCTTTTATTCTTTATTGCTTTTTCTTTAAGAGGCTAATCACGGGACACCGCCCTGGCGTGGTGACCAGTGGTGATAGTGTTACCCACAAATACTTTTGCAGAAATGAGAAGGCTGGCTCGTGATGAGATCCCCTTTCCCTTGGCCATGCAACCACGAGTCACTACCCTGGCATGGTAACCAGATGGTGGTAATGTCATACTGTTAGGTACCCATGGACCTAATAGGCTGGCTCGTGATGAGACCCCCTATCCTTTGACTAGGTCTTGTTTTGTTATTTTTACGGGTCCCTCTTATTTCTTGCTGAGAAGCCTTTTATTGCTTTCTCGGGGATCCCTGGGCGAAGCATCTCGAGGTTTTATTCTTAGGCTTTTATCTTTTTCCAGCTTGCTTTTACCGTCTGGGCCTTTAGCCCCTTCTTCCAACGAGATAAGGTGCAATCCTGAAAATAGGTCAACCAATGCCCGAACAAGTGTAATGGGGTAGATGAGTGGGAAGCAAGACAAAAAAGTGGTGCTATGATAGGAGTAGACGATGGCTTTTCAGAAATCCCCCCAGTGGCAAACCAAACCTACGGACACAGGCTTACTAGGGCATCCTGTCAATCCCTCCAGACATGGTCAAGTGGGCAAATATAAGATCCGAGCATTTTTTAAAAACAAAAGGAATTAAATGCACATATTCAAAGGTTTTGATGATCAAAGTGACACATACCATGATACCCAGACTCATTACTTCATGGAGCAAGAACCGTCTTTGACATAAGACCAAGCCGATGGTGATGGATGCTGCTGCTGTTGACAAGATAGGGACGTTGAAAGGAAGAAAGGTGGGCCCTCCAGGGCCATGCTAAAGTGGATCCGACTCTCGGTACTCCATGTCTAGGACCTGTGGGCCTCGAGACATGATCTCCTAGTTATCCCTAAAAGTGGGGGATAACATCTGGCTCCAACTCGGGGACATGTGCTCACCGTAGAGCGCATGAGAACCTCAGCATCTCTGGCATAACCTGTTTACCTGCTCGATCTCAATAGCACCATTAGTAACCAAAATGGGGCGGTAATGCCACCCCAACATACACATAATATATAAGATTGAAATAAAGTAATCAATAGTGTGAATGTGAAAGCAATCTAACATGCAATGCAAATGGTATAGTACACGAATGCAAAAATGCCTACTTACCTGTACTTACTTGTCATGTCGCTGGTGGATAGTAACGCTTGATGTGTAGATCGTTTACTGGCAGCGTTAGGGCCTCTCTCTCCATGGTGCCCATTTGAAAGAGTTCGTACCTGCATGACTCATGATTTTATAAGGACCTGTCCATAAACTGTCGGGCTTCTTGTGCATACCAAGTTTCTCCTTTCTTTTATCCCACAATAGTACGCGATCTCCCTCAGCGAAGTTTCTTTCCTTAGCTTTGTGGTCAAAGGTGTTTTTTATCTTCTCCTGGTTTCTTTCCACCTGACCAAGGGCGTTTCTTCTAGTTTTATCTAACTCTATCAGTTGGTTGATTCGTCCTTGGATCGCTTCCCCATCTGTAACATATTGTTGAGTGAAACGAAGGATGGGAATCTGGAGGTTTACAGGAACTTTTGCTTCTAGTCCATACACCAACTCAAAAGGAGTCTTTCCTGTCGAGGTCTTTGTTGTTATTCGGTCTGCCCATACGGCATACTTGATTTTGCTATCCCAAGCTTTCTTATTTTCCCCCTGGCATGGTAACTAGATGTTGGTAATGTCATACTGCTTTGTACCCATGGACCTAATAGATTGGCTTGTGATGAGATCCCCTATCCTCTGACTAGGTCTTGTTTTGTTATTTTTACGGGTCCCTCTTGTTTCTTGTTGAGAAGCCTTTTATTGCTTTCTCTGGGATCCCTGGGCGAAGCATCTCGAGGTTTTGTTCTTAGGATTTTATCTTTTTCCAACTTGCTTTTACCTTTTGGGCCTTAAGCCCCTTCTTCCCACGAGGTAAGGTGCAATACTGTAAATAGTTCAACCCATTACTCGGACAAGTGTAACGGATAGATGAGCGGGAAGCAAGATGAAAAGGTGGTGTTATGATGGGAGCGGACGATGGCTTTTCAGAAACCCTCACTTGTGGCAAACCAAAACCTACAGACACAGGCTTATTGGGGCATCCTGTCAATCCCCCCAGACATGGTCAAGTGGGCAAGCGAAGATCCAAGCATATGTTAGAAATAAAAAGAATCCGATGCACATATTCAAAGGATTTGATGATCAAAGTGACACATACCATGATACCCGGACTCATGACCTCATGGAGCAAGAACCATCTCTGACACAAGACCAAGCTGATGGTGATGGATGCTGTTGCCGCTGACAAGATAGGGACGCTGAAAGGAAGAAAAGGTGGGCCCTCTAGGGCCATGCTAAAGTCGATTCGGCTCTTGGTACTCCATGTCTAGGACCTGTGGGCCTCAAGACATGATATCCTAGTTATCCCTAAAAGTGGGGGATAACAGGGTCAACTAAGCTTACAAAAATTTAGAAAGTGAAACTTTATAAAACTCTACAACTAAATAAAAATGAATTACTTTACAAAACTTCTACAATTGAATTAGATGCAAACAATCATCAACAAAATAAGAATGTAAAGAATGGCTAAAAGGTACAACAATATACAACTATGAACAAAGAAATGAAACAAGCACTAACTAGATCTAACTTGTAGCTAACTTGAACTAACTTGATTTGATTGTGCAGGGAAAGAAAAGATTACTCAAGAAAAGATCACCACAAAACAAGAAACCAAGAAATCCAAACAGTGAAGTGCCTCCACAAGATGTGCAGCTTCAAGGGGTTGTCTCAATGGCTTCAACACATCTACAAACCCAAATAATGAAGTGCCTCCACAAGATGCGCAACTTCAAGGGGTTAATTAAAGATCGATGCAAGATCACACAAAAGAGCCTCCAACGACAAGTGCGCAACTTCAAGTGGACAAAGATAAACCAAGTAAAGCCTCCAAGGGCAAAGAGATCCGCAACTTCCAAGTTCACTGAGTTAACTATCCACAAATGCTCAACAAAATAGCACGAAGAACAACTTGAAATGAAATGCTCACTGAAATCATAGAGCATGAACCATGAAATAGATTATGAAATTAGCCCAAGGATGACGTGGATACATTTTAGGATTAATTAGGTTGGTTAAGTGAAAGTGAATCCTTAAACTGTGTGACTTCCCTAAATCCTAAAACTATGTGACTTCCCTAAAACTCTCCCCACTTATACCAAAAGGACTGCTAGGTGCTCAATAAGTAAGGAAAACAAGGCCTGACCCTAGCTCCACAAGTCAATCCGGGGAACAAAAGTACTCAAACAAGGGGGACACCTAGTTCTGTGAGACCATCCCTGATCTAGCACCCCAAGTTCTTTTCTCAAGTCCCTTTTTTGATAGCAAAGTTGGGACAGTAGCAGGTGCTCTAATTAAACTAGTTTATTGAATCCCTAAAGATCTAAGGATAAATTGAACCTTAAAATTGATTAAGTTAAGCGCTTGCAAATGAAATAAAAGCACTTGAAAGTAAATAGCAACAACTTGAAAGTAAGAGTAGATTGCTTTGAAGGAAAGTAAAATGCTTGAAAATAAAAGTGCTTGCAAGTAAATGAAAGTAAATTGCTTGAACTTGAAAGCAAAGAAATAATAGACAAGTAAATTATTATGCCTCCATGGGCTTAAGCAAATAATATGAACTTACTAAAAGCAATCAAGCAGAGGAACTGAAAGTTGTGATGAAGGACAGTGTATGGAAGACTTATGAATGTAAGCATTGCGACATCCAAAACTAGAGGTTCTCCCGGATAGAGGCAGAAGACTATGATGGTTGCTTGTTCCAGTAAACTAGACATCCCTCTACATGAGCCACTATATCGTCAGCAATATCCATGGGTTGGAGTTTACATGTAGAGCAACCTCAAGGCTTTGAGGTATACCAGAAAGAGAGCCTTGGATGCAGATGAAAGAAGATTTTGTATGGACTCTATTGCCGTCCTTATGCACACTTGCAAATGTGAGTTAAGTCCTACTCACTTAGTGTGCCCTCGGAGACACAATGTCTAAGTTTCAGCCCACACTGTCACCTTGACTGAAACTTCTTCCGTCTAGGCTTACTCCTAAGGAAGCCAAGGGGGGTGGTCCCTAAGTTACTAAGTTAATTTTAGGTTAAATGTTCTAGGAGTTAGTTTCAATTGATTATAGGCCAAGGGGAAAACTAGCCTAATATGACAAGCAGCAATGCAAGTTCAAATCTAAGTCTATATGCAAAGTCAGCCCTTTCCCTAAGTCAACTAGAGACCTGTGCCTAAGGTTGGGCAATGGGGTCAACTACGTTTTGGGGTGGTTCAATTACAAAAGTATTACAATAAAACCAACTAAACTACCCCAAACCACAATTACAATTATACAAAAGAATAATTAAATGTTAGAGAG
>JZKD02S0434425.1:0-17740 GCA_000966675.3 Picea glauca
GCAAAAGTTCATACATTACTTATTAGGAAAAAAATTTAAGATGTTCACAGACCACTCAACTCTTAAATACCTATTCAACAAGCCAGTGTTGGGGGGGGGGTGAATTTGTCAATGGTTACTACTATTTCAATAGTTTGATTTTGAAGTAATAGTCAATCCAGGAAAGTTGAATGCAAGACCTGACCACCTATCAAGGGTCACGAACAGAGAAGAACCTACAAGTTTAGAGGACAACTTTCCAGACGCACAATTATTTTCAGTCCAAATCGTTGATGAATACTTTGCAAATATCATCTAGTACTTGAGTATAGGTATTGCACCACAAGAATATAACACTGCATAGAAGAAAAACTTGGTAGTTCGGGATGCATACTATTAGCTGATCGTAGGACACTTATACAAAATGGGCGCAGATAACATCTTGCAAAGATATGTGCTAGAACATGAAATACCGAGGGTGTTAGTAAAATCCCATGAGGGAATAGCAGGAGGATATTACACAGAAAAAGATACAATGCATAATGTATTGTACGTAGGAATATGGTGGCTGACCATTCATAGAAAATAGAAATAGTACTGTCAAAGATGAGACGTCTTTCATAGGGTTGGTAAACCCAATAGAAGGGACAAGATGCCATTGTGACCATAGGTAACGTTGTAGGTATTCGAAAAATGTGCAATAGACTTTATGGGACCAATTCACCCACCAACAAAGAGGACTGGAGAAAGGTACATTATCACCGTGACAAAATACCTGACATGATGGGTGGAAGTAGCACCAGTTAAATATTACAGCATAGAAACATCAACACACTTACTATTTGAACAAGTAATCACTATATTTGGTTGCCCAAGAATTTTGATGAGTGACCAAGGCTCTCACTTCATTAACAACACTATTAAGGCTATGAATGAAGAATTTGAAGTCCATAATCAAAAGAGCACTCCATATCATCCAAAGGAAAATGGAACAGTAGAAGCATTTAACAAAATCCCTGAGAATGCACTGACAAATATCTGTAATGTCAATGGATGATTGGGACCTCAAAATACCAGCAATATTGTGGGATTACAGGACCACATGCAATAAGTTGACATGAAACACACCATTTAGATTAGTATATGTCCAAGAAGAAATTGTACCATTATAATTCCTGCTACCCAGTTTGCGCGTAGCAACAATTACACACATGACAGAAAAATGCACAATACAGGATAGGCTGAATCAAATGATGATCATGGAGGAATATAGGATACTAGTAGGGTTCCACCAACAAGTTCAAAAGGTAAGGGACAAATCTTGGCATGAAAGACACATCAAGAAGAAAAATTTCAAGGAAGGAGACTTAGTGTTGATGTATGACAACAAATCCATTCAACATCCAGGAAAACTGAGAATGCAATGGTTAGGAACGTACGAAGTAAAAACTGTCATAGATGGGGGAGTTGTACAGTTGAATGACTTAGGAGGCACATAAATTAGAGGGATTATTAATGGGATTTGACTGAAGCTATATAAGGACAGTCAACCACCCACAACTTGAAATTCACCGCACAGTGGAAAAAAAAAAAACAGGGTATCAAACAACATGAACAAAGGTACAGTGCGCCGAAAGGAGAAAGAGCATGCACAATTAGGAATATGAGCCCAAAGAATACAAGGCCAATGATCATTTCAAAATGAAAACAAGAGAGAAAGACAAAGACAACAAAAGAAGTGATAAGTGATGAAGGCAAGCAGAATTGAATGCCGAAAATGACCGACGGGACATCACATTAATCACGCCAACTAGAGACATAAAGGGAGAGTAATGGAACGTACAAATGAACCAGAGGTTCATTGAATGCATAATAAAGGTAATGTCTTCGACAAGCTTCACATGACACCCATACAAAGCAAGGACGTGGGAGAAAAAATATTATTGCGAAATTGGAAAAGGCAGAGAGAGACAGAGCATAGAAAGCATAGAGCGAACTTTACATAGGTTGTAGAGGCTACTGAGCTCGATGAATGACCATATTTTCCACCATGGCACCACCCAAAAAAGAAGAACTGAGCCAGACTTCCAGACAATCCAGAGTTGGGACCAGAGCACAAACACAATCACAGGAAAGCGAACAACAACCACTAGAAGTTGTCAATGTGGATGAAATCCCATCACTGGATACAACACCAGTAAACCCCACACCCATTGTGGAGGAAAAATAGCAGACAACACCAGCATGCATGGATGTGTATATGTCGAAAGAGGGGCATGGATGATAGAATGAGGACATAGGTACTCAAGTGCAACCAGAAAACCATGAGGAAGCTCTGAGAGTCAATGGGATGGCCCCAAGTTAGGAATCAGTGGCCAAGCGAGAGGAATCATAGACAACCGTGTCGAAACCTCAAGTTAGCCACCACCGTGAAATCATAAGTAGGAAGTACCTAGGTCACCGTGCAGACAACCCGCCACAACAATTGTTTTTCCACGTATACCAGAAGGGGTACGGGTGAAACTAGGTTTTCTAGGTTATGTAGAGAAACTAAAGTACTCATACCATGATGTAATGGACACAGAAAAGTTCACGAAGTTCATGAAGCAATTCTACCTACAGAATGTGGGTGTAGATTCCTTTGGGGAACTGATTCATTAACCACTCTAGTGGGCAGTAGGACTAGAAAAAACACGGATTTTAAGTCTATTGGAACTACCACACTTTGGCAGAGGACAATACGAAAACAATTGCGCCAATCAATTGATGGGAGTCACACATGGAAAATATTTGTGGCTAGACAAGATCATCTCAATAGACATAGATCTCATCATGCACATCACAGGGCTACCATCACAGGGCATGGATCCCACACAATTTCTTGAAGATAAAACAAAGGAGAAAGCACTCTCTAAGGAGATGAAAAATAAATACGGCACTGAAAGGGGGACACGTAGAATCATTATCAAACAGATTAGTTACATCGTGACAAAAATGGCCGCAAAAATCATGGCATGCACGCTTCTCATAAAATGTCACAAGGAGGAAGTCCCAGTTGGGGTTGTCGCAACCGCAACACAGTATGCCAAGGGTACCATGATTAGCTGGGCCCCTTATCTTTTGAATCTATTTCTAGATGACTACAAGGATGCACAGGATCTGGGAACATAATTTAATTATTCATGGTTGATCATGATGATATTCATTATGGGATGGAAGGAACCAAAATATGTATTTTTCTCGACTAGACCCAAACACAATCATGGAGTGAGATACTTATCGCTTGGTGCCACTTCGGATGACAAGAATATAAATATGAACGAAGCTATATTCGAAGGATACCTTCATGATCTACAAGAGACCATTGTCAACCTTTGGAGAATAACACCTAAGAATGTTTCATATTATCAGGGCATAGTTAACTTCAAGGACACTTGACATGCGATGTGGATCTAGGTGAGGAAGGACCCCAACAAGCAATGGATACAACTGCACTATTGCATCATGGAGGGGGACATAGAAATGGCCATCAAGGATTGGGAAGATGATTAGAGGATTCCATTCCTCACTTGAGACATACTTGCAGGGGCAGAGGAGGAGGAGGCAAGGCAGGAACATACACATGATGAGGAGGCAGGGAAAGAACAAACACAACCCCAGGAATTCACAGTTCCCAAGAAACCAAGGACGGGCCAGACCAAACCAAAGAAGAAGAAAGGGGGGAAATCCAAGACAGGAGTCCAAACGGGGAAGAAGAATAATACACAAGTGCCCCAAGTACAACAGAAACAGTTTGAGGCAACACATGGGACTACACCAAGTCCTAATCCACAAGATCTAGGCCCGACTAAGCGACCAACTACTCAAATGGGGGGTGAGTGCAAGAAGATGAAGGCTCATAGAATACCTCCCGAATGCACGATCACAGAGGATGATGCAGAAATGGTAGCCCAAATGGTTCAAGATCACACATTCAAGGATTTTGAGAATGTTATGCACCATAGGGACAAAATTGAAGAAGGGTTGGCAGACATGCGACAACTCCTCAAGGAAATCGGGGAAGTGCAGGCAACCGAAAACAACATTGAAACGAGGTCATCAACATCACATACAAGAGAATAACTTGAAGCAAGAAAGCAGGATATAGTCCAGACAATACCACATTCAAGTGCAACATTTCACATTACACCCAACATACTGTGCATGGACGAGATCATGGGGAAGACACCCCTAAATGACTTGGCTCAATTACAGTTGGTATTGCCACAGATACCAACCAAGGCCCTATATAAACTGCATGTTAGAGTTACCTAGGAGGTACAGTCTCATGCACACACAAACACAACCAAACTGCAGCAGGTAAAGGATAAATGAGATGATATGGAATTGGTATTCGAGCAGGCCAAGGTCGAGACCAAAGAGGAGAGGGAATGCATGAACGGATTGGAGTAGAAATTGGTCGAAGATTACGAGGAGATTCCAAAGACTACGTACAGGGAAAAAGTCATGGAAACAAAAAAGATTGATCATATTGCACAAAAAATCGATCAATATTAACAGGAGATCAAGAATATATGTGAGAAGCTCACACCTACCACTCCACCGAAGGTCAGGGAGAAAAGGAAACATGAGGCAATAGAGTAGATACAGGAGATAGAATGGCAGGTCCACACAACGACCGACTTGTTCGAAAATGCAACATAGCTCTGGACGAAGTTGGAAGAGGATCAACAGGTCCAACAATGGGACCAAGAAGAAGAAAGGATAGTCACAGCTATCCAAGACCTCAAGTAGAGGTAGAAGACAATGTCAATAATGGAGCACATCAATGGGGCACAAGATATGAAGAGACTACAGGAAGAACTCACGACTGCACAGACGCAAAAAAAGGAACACTAGACTCAAATGGAACCACTCCAAGAGAGAGTAGCAGAGGTCATTACACAAGCAGAGGAAGCCAATACATATATGGCACAGACCCAGGAAGAATGTGAAAGGTTGATCAATGACGAGATTGCAGTACAAACATTGTACGCACTCAAGGAGAATACCACATAGGCTCAAACACAAACAATAGATCTCAAGGAGAAGTTCCACGTGATCACCAGGGAGATCAACGAAGCACACAAAGGTTAGGTGGCTCGGGATGAGCCACATGTTAGTGTTGGGGGACTATTGGAAGCAGGCCAAAGTGGAAAGAAAGGTTATTTTGGGAAGGAAGGCATGCACCAGGAAAGCGACTACTGGAAGGAAGAGCAACACACATGCATGCATGGAAGACATAATGATGTTAGGGTTAGGTTTTTTGTAATACATTGTAATGGACGATGAGCTAGAAACCTATAAATATAGATACCTAAGTCTCATAAAAGAGGCTAGAAGGTGAGAGTGAGGCAGATATAGAGGATCTTGATGAGGAGTCTCATTTGATAGCTATTTGTAATATTTTCTATACGGCCTAATTTTGTAAGTTGTTGAGCTGTAGGGATGTAAGGGGGGTGGATCTTGAGGGTTAGATAGTAGGTTGAGGATCCTATTGTGATCTATTCCACCTCATAATAGATCTCGAACCGACTGAGAGGAGTTGTAAGTGCGTGACGCTGTAGTTTTGGAACTATTATAATAAAAGAGCTTAAGAGCCTGATCTTTTTGGACATACCCCAGGAGGGGGTGAACCATGGTAAAACCTGTGTTATGTGATTGAATGCATGTGTTTCCTTACTATTTTAAGTACTTGTTGATATTCTAAATGAATGATTTTATTATATTCCATGCATAATTGTGAATGACAGTTTACTGCGTTAATAAGTTAAGTACAACTCTCAGTGCACACTTCTCAGATCTCCACCCAATCCTGGACCGCAAACACTTGAGTATTGCAGTCACCCATTAGAAATATATCAGGTGAGACTGTGCAATGCACTCTGTGTGTTGCATTTCCTTCTGGTTTACCAGGAGGGCCGATATTTTTAGAGGTTTTGTTTGAATCCTCGTAGACATGAACCCCGGAGTATTCAAGATATAAAATCAAACATATAAATATTAACCAACAAACCAATAGATATTTGTGTTGTTTTAATTTCTTAAGCTTCCATCCATAATAAAATGCCTTGATCATCTTGTTATAGCCCTAAAATTCCCTACTCATACATAGATGGCATTGACCTTCTTACTTGCATAATTTGCCAAATCACTACTGAGGAATGCACCATGTTTCACTATTGCCTGCATAGATACACTTGTTTCATGCTAGACAACCCATGTACATACACTTGTTTCACACTAAACAACCCGTGTATACCTCCAAAATTTGCAAAAATTAAAAAGTTGTAAGGATTTCGGTGGAATTTACAGGTTATTGGAGGTTTTCCAACCAATTCACATGCTATAGCCCATCCCACAACCGAATATCCATCCTTTTATCATATAAAAGGAGGTCTTGGGGTCTCATTCCATAACTAAGCATAAGAACAACAAAACTCTTCCCAATTCCACTTCCCTTCATTGACCAAGCATTTTCTACCTTTTGTGAGTTACTGCCTCAACATTCCCTCTTCAACCCCTTTTCTTCCATTCAATCCATCCCATTTCCTTGAGGTGATTAGTATATTTTGAGAAGAGGCTTATTGAAGGTGCACCTGGAGCATTGTAAAGAGGATCACAGACTAGGTTTGCGGAATGGTGGCCGACAAGGATTGTAAGTTTCAGTCTTTGTTTGATGAATAAAAGAATCTCTTGTCCATGTCCCAAATGATGATGTTTTGTGTATTTTCTTTGATTTATACATAACATTTGATATCTAACCCTAATTCATGAATAGAAATGGCATGCTTGTAGTTATTTTTTTCCTAGTCTTGGATGTAGGTCAAATTTGGGAGGAGGCTTGCAGTCTTTGGAACTACATAACTTAAGGAGATCATCACCAGACGTGGGATAAAAGGTACAGTTACCAATCTTCTCTTCTATTGATTTATGTTCTTTTATTTTGTTATTTTTGGGGTAGTGTAGAAACTAGGTTGACTTTTAGACGGTCATTTTGTCTGTCTATATTCTAAACCCTGGTATAGTTATAGGGTTATTTTCCTTCTAGCAGAATTTGCGACCATACTAGGGATTCTCTCTAGGGTTTTTAGGGAGGTTTTTGGGTTTTTTGATTGGTTTTTTGTTTGCCTTTCGAGTTTCAATCAGGTTTACTGAGTCTTTTTAGAGTTTTTGGTCACCTACAAGGTGCATACCAACTTTCCCTTCCTTGTAAGTCTACCTTGTCTTTTTATTTTTGAAAAGTCTCAGAGGTGTATGTGCCCTATTTTGGGCCAGCCCACGTACATACATGCTCTGCATAGTAGACAACTTGCATACATACACATGATGTTGACGCAACAACCTACGCCTCTATTTCTTGAAAGTATTTTTCAATAAAGAGAGAGTTTGTCTCTTTCCCGATAGAAGTTTAGACTTCTCGGGACTTTCTTGAATCAGTCAGAGTCTCTGTCTGTGGCCATAGCTTGGGTTTAAGTTTTGGTTTACTTGTTTCCTTAGTCTTCTTGTGTTTTCCCTAAAAGGTATAGAGAAAGTTGTCAAGTTTTAGATCCTCCTTTTGATTTCTTGGTTGAATCCCCGCGATATGTAGTGGGCGTAGGTTATTTATCAATCTTGTTTTCAATGTTCTCTTTGTCCCTGTTTCTTGCTTTGAAAAAACAAAAAAAAAAAATTTACTTTAGTTTTTTCTTGTCAAAGTAGTTCGAAAAATAAAATAAAAATAGAATTTATTTTCTTGCATTTAGTTTGGTAAAGTAGTCAAGGTTTTTATTTTCAAAATAAAAAGAGTCTTCATTTCAAAGTTCTTTTCGATTTCCTGAAATATAAGTAGTATGTAGTCAAATGAAAGAAAGTTTTAGGATTTATTCAGTTACAAGATCTTGAAATATCAATTAGAAAAGTTGAATTTACAAAGAGTTGTTTACAAGCATTGCTTTAATTTTGAAGAATATTTTTCTTTCAAGTTCTTTAAATTTCTCTTCCTTATTCGTCTCTTCATAACACCATCAGTTTCACTATCGCACCCTTTGCGTAAATCAAGCCTTAAAATTAGCACTTAATCTAAAAATGATTAGACTTTCTGTTTGTAGGGTTCACCGAATACTTTAGTTTTTTAGGGTCTTGAATTAGGTGTGAAGAGGAAACTCTTCATGGCCACTTTAAAACAAACATTGGAGTCTGAGATAGAGAGTGTTTAAAGTCCAATGTCGTAAGAGTTATTTGAGACCCCCCTCTAACACATATTATAAACACGAGGTCACATGAGGAAAGGTAGAGGAGATAACCCCTTTGAAGATGGACTGAATGTAGTGGGGATTGTATATTGAGGGTCTTTCTCAGGAAAAATATTGATCACATTTTCCTACAGAGCTTCATGGACCTAGAATCCATTTGATATCCTCAGTTGTCTTCCGAATCAATTGCTTTTGATACCCTTGAAGGGATTCAAACTTGATATCCTACTCAATACGATCTTCCCAAATGTCGATTGTACCCGCCTGGTAACTGACTACGAGATGGAAACCTAGTTGCCCATATTTTATAGAATTACACAAGTGACTGTGAGGGTATACGTGATACCTAGGGAAGATGTCAGATCATTCTTCATAGTGTATACTTGGAGGGTGATTCCATGTCCGAGTTGCATTTTCACCAGTTATTTGCTCTAGTGTCGATTAGCATAACCATCCTTCCCACTAGTTAGTCGACTGCTTGATTTATCTTTAGGAATTTTTTTATTGTAGTGCTTTGTGTTGTATGCTAGTCAAGCCTTACTGTGTCATTTGATCATTTCAGAAAGTGGAATATCAAAAACTCCGTTGGTCGTGAAGGCTTTTGGGNAATGCACAATACAGGATAGGCTGAATCAAATGATGATCATGGAGGAATATAGGATACTAGTAGGTTTCCACCAACAAGTTCAAAAGGTAAGGGACAAATCTTGGCATGAAAGACAAATCAAGAAGAAAAATTTCAAGGAAGGAGACTTAGTGTTGATGTAGAACAACAAATCCATTCAACATCCAGGAAAACTGAGAAGGCAATGGCTAGGAACGTACGAAGTAAAAATTGTCATAGAAGGGGGAGTTGTACAGTTGAATGAATTAGGAGGCACATAACTTAGAGGGATTATTAATGGGATTTGACTGAAGCTATTTAAGGACAGTTAACCACCCACAACTTGAAATTCACCGCACAGTGAAAAAAAAAAAACAGGGTATCAAACAACATGAACAAAGGTATAGTGCACCGAAAGGAGAAGGAGCATGCACAATTAGGAATATGAGCCCAAATAATACAAGGCCAATGATCAGTTCAAAATGAAAACAAGAGAGAAAGACAAAGAAAACAAAAGAAGTGATAAGTGATGAAGGCAAGCATAATTGAATGCCGAAAATGACCGACGGGACATCACATTAATCATGCCAACTAGAGACATAAAGGGAGAGTAATGGAACGTACAAATGAACCAGAGGTTCATTGAATGCATAATAAAGGTAATGTCTTCGACAAGCTTCACATGACACCCATACAAAGCAAGGACGTGGGAGAAAAAATATTATTGCGAAATTGGAAAAGGCAGAGAGAGACAGAGCATAGAAAGCATAGAGCGAACTTTACATAGGTTGTAGAGGCTACTGAGCTCGATGAATGACCATATTTTCCACCATGGCACCACCCAAAAAAGAAGAACTGAGCCAGACTTCCAGACAATCCAGAGTTGGGACCAGAGCACAAACACAATCACAGGAAAGCGAACAACAACCACTAGAAGTTGTCAATGTGGATGAAATCCCATCACTGGATACAACACCAGTAAACCCCACACCCATTGTGGAGGAAAAATAGCAGACAACACCAGCATGCATGGATGTGTATATGTCGAAAGAGGGGCATGGATGATAGAATGAGGACATAGGTACTCAAGTGCAACCAGAAAACCATGAGGAAGCTCTGAGAGTCAATGGGATGGCCCCAAGTTAGGAATCAGTGGCCAAGCGAGAGGAATCATAGACAACCGTGTCGAAACCTCAAGTTAGCCACCACCGTGAAATCATAAGTAGGAAGTACCTAGGTCACCGTGCAGACAACCCGCCACAACAATTGTTTTTCCACGTATACCAGAAGGGGTACGGGTGAAACTAGGTTTTCTAGGTTATGTAGAGAAACTAAAGTACTCATACCATGATGTAATGGACACAGAAAAGTTCACGAAGTTCATGAAGCAATTCTACCTACAGAATGTGGGTGTAGATTCCTTTGGGGAACTGATTCATTAACCACTCTAGTGGGCAGTAGGACTAGAAAAAACACGGATTTTAAGTCTATTGGAACTACCACACTTTGGCAGAGGACAATACGAAAACAATTGCGCCAATCAATTGATGGGAGTCACACATGGAAAATATTTGTGGCTAGACAAGATCATCTCAATAGACATAGATCTCATCATGCACATCACAGGGCTACCATCACAGGGCATGGATCCCACACAATTTCTTGAAGATAAAACAAAGGAGAAAGCACTCTCTAAGGAGATGAAAAATAAATACGGCACTGAAAGGGGGACACGTAGAATCATTATCAAACAGATTAGTTACATCGTGACAAAAATGGCCGCAAAAATCATGGCATGCACGCTTCTCATAAAATGTCACAAGGAGGAAGTCCCAGTTGGGGTTGTCGCAACCGCAACACAGTATGCCAAGGGTACCATGATTAGCTGGGCCCCTTATCTTTTGAATCTATTTCTAGATGACTACAAGGATGCACAGGATCTGGGAACATAATTTAATTATTCATGGTTGATCATGATGATATTCATTATGGGATGGAAGGAACCAAAATATGTATTTTTCTCGACTAGACCCAAACACAATCATGGAGTGAGATACTTATCGCTTGGTGCCACTTCGGATGACAAGAATATAAATATGAACGAAGCTATATTCGAAGGATACCTTCATGATCTACAAGAGACCATTGTCAACCTTTGGAGAATAACACCTAAGAATGTTTCATATTATCAGGGCATAGTTAACTTCAAGGACACTTGACATGCGATGTGGATCTAGGTGAGGAAGGACCCCAACAAGCAATGGATACAACTGCACTATTGCATCATGGAGGGGGACATAGAAATGGCCATCAAGGATTGGGAAGATGATTAGAGGATTCCATTCCTCACTTGAGACATACTTGCAGGGGCAGAGGAGGAGGAGGCAAGGCAGGAACATACACATGATGAGGAGGCAGGGAAAGAACAAACACAACCCCAGGAATTCACAGTTCCCAAGAAACCAAGGACGGGCCAGACCAAACCAAAGAAGAAGAAAGGGGGGAAATCCAAGACAGGAGTCCAAACGGGGAAGAAGAATAATACACAAGTGCCCCAAGTACAACAGAAACAGTTTGAGGCAACACATGGGACTACACCAAGTCCTAATCCACAAGATCTAGGCCCGACTAAGCGACCAACTACTCAAATGGGGGGTGAGTGCAAGAAGATGAAGGCTCATAGAATACCTCCCGAATGCACGATCACAGAGGATGATGCAGAAATGGTAGCCCAAATGGTTCAAGATCACACATTCAAGGATTTTGAGAATGTTATGCACCATAGGGACAAAATTGAAGAAGGGTTGGCAGACATGCGACAACTCCTCAAGGAAATCGGGGAAGTGCAGGCAACCGAAAACAACATTGAAACGAGGTCATCAACATCACATACAAGAGAATAACTTGAAGCAAGAAAGCAGGATATAGTCCAGACAATACCACATTCAAGTGCAACATTTCACATTACACCCAACATACTGTGCATGGACGAGATCATGGGGAAGACACCCCTAAATGACTTGGCTCAATTACAGTTGGTATTGCCACAGATACCAACCAAGGCCCTATATAAACTGCATGTTAGAGTTACCTAGGAGGTACAGTCTCATGCACACACAAACACAACCAAACTGCAGCAGGTAAAGGATAAATGAGATGATATGGAATTGGTATTCGAGCAGGCCAAGGTCGAGACCAAAGAGGAGAGGGAATGCATGAACGGATTGGAGTAGAAATTGGTCGAAGATTACGAGGAGATTCCAAAGACTACGTACAGGGAAAAAGTCATGGAAACAAAAAAGATTGATCATATTGCACAAAAAATCGATCAATATTAACAGGAGATCAAGAATATATGTGAGAAGCTCACACCTACCACTCCACCGAAGGTCAGGGAGAAAAGGAAACATGAGGCAATAGAGTAGATACAGGAGATAGAATGGCAGGTCCACACAACGACCGACTTGTTCGAAAATGCAACATAGCTCTGGACGAAGTTGGAAGAGGATCAACAGGTCCAACAATGGGACCAAGAAGAAGAAAGGATAGTCACAGCTATCCAAGACCTCAAGTAGAGGTAGAAGACAATGTCAATAATGGAGCACATCAATGGGGCACAAGATATGAAGAGACTACAGGAAGAACTCACGACTGCACAGACGCAAAAAAAGGAACACTAGACTCAAATGGAACCACTCCAAGAGAGAGTAGCAGAGGTCATTACACAAGCAGAGGAAGCCAATACATATATGGCACAGACCCAGGAAGAATGTGAAAGGTTGATCAATGACGAGATTGCAGTACAAACATTGTACGCACTCAAGGAGAATACCACATAGGCTCAAACACAAACAATAGATCTCAAGGAGAAGTTCCACGTGATCACCAGGGAGATCAACGAAGCACACAAAGGTTAGGTGGCTCGGGATGAGCCACATGTTAGTGTTGGGGGACTATTGGAAGCAGGCCAAAGTGGAAAGAAAGGTTATTTTGGGAAGGAAGGCATGCACCAGGAAAGCGACTACTGGAAGGAAGAGCAACACACATGCATGCATGGAAGACATAATGATGTTAGGGTTAGGTTTTTTGTAATACATTGTAATGGACGATGAGCTAGAAACCTATAAATATAGATACCTAAGTCTCATAAAAGAGGCTAGAAGGTGAGAGTGAGGCAGATATAGAGGATCTTGATGAGGAGTCTCATTTGATAGCTATTTGTAATATTTTCTATACGGCCTAATTTTGTAAGTTGTTGAGCTGTAGGGATGTAAGGGGGGTGGATCTTGAGGGTTAGATAGTAGGTTGAGGATCCTATTGTGATCTATTCCACCTCATAATAGATCTCGAACCGACTGAGAGGAGTTGTAAGTGCGTGACGCTGTAGTTTTGGAACTATTATAATAAAAGAGCTTAAGAGCCTGATCTTTTTGGACATACCCCAGGAGGGGGTGAACCATGGTAAAACCTGTGTTATGTGATTGAATGCATGTGTTTCCTTACTATTTTAAGTACTTGTTGATATTCTAAATGAATGATTTTATTATATTCCATGCATAATTGTGAATGACAGTTTACTGCGTTAATAAGTTAAGTACAACTCTCAGTGCACACTTCTCAGATCTCCACCCAATCCTGGACCGCAAACACTTGAGTATTGCAGTCACCCATTAGAAATATATCAGGTGAGACTGTGCAATGCACTCTGTGTGTTGCATTTCCTTCTGGTTTACCAGGAGGGCCGATATTTTTAGAGGTTTTGTTTGAATCCTCGTAGACATGAACCCCGGAGTATTCAAGATATAAAATCAAACATATAAATATTAACCAACAAACCAATAGATATTTGTGTTGTTTTAATTTCTTAAGCTTCCATCCATAATAAAATGCCTTGATCATCTTGTTATAGCCCTAAAATTCCCTACTCATACATAGATGGCATTGACCTTCTTACTTGCATAATTTGCCAAATCACTACTGAGGAATGCACCATGTTTCACTATTGCCTGCATAGATACACTTGTTTCATGCTAGACAACCCATGTACATACACTTGTTTCACACTAAACAACCCGTGTATACCTCCAAAATTTGCAAAAATTAAAAAGTTGTAAGGATTTCGGTGGAATTTACAGGTTATTGGAGGTTTTCCAACCAATTCACATGCTATAGCCCATCCCACAACCGAATATCCATCCTTTTATCATATAAAAGGAGGTCTTGGGGTCTCATTCCATAACTAAGCATAAGAACAACAAAACTCTTCCCAATTCCACTTCCCTTCATTGACCAAGCATTTTCTACCTTTTGTGAGTTACTGCCTCAACATTCCCTCTTCAACCCCTTTTCTTCCATTCAATCCATCCCATTTCCTTGAGGTGATTAGTATATTTTGAGAAGAGGCTTATTGAAGGTGCACCTGGAGCATTGTAAAGAGGATCACAGACTAGGTTTGCGGAATGGTGGCCGACAAGGATTGTAAGTTTCAGTCTTTGTTTGATGAATAAAAGAATCTCTTGTCCATGTCCCAAATGATGATGTTTTGTGTATTTTCTTTGATTTATACATAACATTTGATATCTAACCCTAATTCATGAATAGAAATGGCATGCTTGTAGTTATTTTTTTCCTAGTCTTGGATGTAGGTCAAATTTGGGAGGAGGCTTGCAGTCTTTGGAACTACATAACTTAAGGAGATCATCACCAGACGTGGGATAAAAGGTACAGTTACCAATCTTCTCTTCTATTGATTTATGTTCTTTTATTTTGTTATTTTTGGGGTAGTGTAGAAACTAGGTTGACTTTTAGACGGTCATTTTGTCTGTCTATATTCTAAACCCTGGTATAGTTATAGGGTTATTTTCCTTCTAGCAGAATTTGCGACCATACTAGGGATTCTCTCTAGGGTTTTTAGGGAGGTTTTTGGGTTTTTTGATTGGTTTTTTGTTTGCCTTTCGAGTTTCAATCAGGTTTACTGAGTCTTTTTAGAGTTTTTGGTCACCTACAAGGTGCATACCAACTTTCCCTTCCTTGTAAGTCTACCTTGTCTTTTTATTTTTGAAAAGTCTCAGAGGTGTATGTGCCCTATTTTGGGCCAGCCCACGTACATACATGCTCTGCATAGTAGACAACTTGCATACATACACATGATGTTGACGCAACAACCTACGCCTCTATTTCTTGAAAGTATTTTTCAATAAAGAGAGAGTTTGTCTCTTTCCCGATAGAAGTTTAGACTTCTCGGGACTTTCTTGAATCAGTCAGAGTCTCTGTCTGTGGCCATAGCTTGGGTTTAAGTTTTGGTTTACTTGTTTCCTTAGTCTTCTTGTGTTTTCCCTAAAAGGTATAGAGAAAGTTGTCAAGTTTTAGATCCTCCTTTTGATTTCTTGGTTGAATCCCCGCGATATGTAGTGGGCGTAGGTTATTTATCAATCTTGTTTTCAATGTTCTCTTTGTCCCTGTTTCTTGCTTTGAAAAAACAAAAAAAAAAAATTTACTTTAGTTTTTTCTTGTCAAAGTAGTTCGAAAAATAAAATAAAAATAGAATTTATTTTCTTGCATTTAGTTTGGTAAAGTAGTCAAGGTTTTTATTTTCAAAATAAAAAGAGTCTTCATTTCAAAGTTCTTTTCGATTTCCTGAAATATAAGTAGTATGTAGTCAAATGAAAGAAAGTTTTAGGATTTATTCAGTTACAAGATCTTGAAATATCAATTAGAAAAGTTGAATTTACAAAGAGTTGTTTACAAGCATTGCTTTAATTTTGAAGAATATTTTTCTTTCAAGTTCTTTAAATTTCTCTTCCTTATTCGTCTCTTCATAACACCATCAGTTTCACTATCGCACCCTTTGCGTAAATCAAGCCTTAAAATTAGCACTTAATCTAAAAATGATTAGACTTTCTGTTTGTAGGGTTCACCGAATACTTTAGTTTTTTAGGGTCTTGAATTAGGTGTGAAGAGGAAACTCTTCATGGCCACTTTAAAACAAACATTGGAGTCTGAGATAGAGAGTGTTTAAAGTCCAATGTCGTAAGAGTTATTTGAGACCCCCCTCTAACACATATTATAAACACGAGGTCACATGAGGAAAGGTAGAGGAGATAACCCCTTTGAAGATGGACTGAATGTAGTGGGGATTGTATATTGAGGGTCTTTCTCAGGAAAAATATTGATCACATTTTCCTACAGAGCTTCATGGACCTAGAATCCATTTGATATCCTCAGTTGTCTTCCGAATCAATTGCTTTTGATACCCTTGAAGGGATTCAAACTTGATATCCTACTCAATACGATCTTCCCAAATGTCGATTGTACCCGCCTGGTAACTGACTACGAGATGGAAACCTAGTTGCCCATATTTTATAGAATTACACAAGTGACTGTGAGGGTATACGTGATACCTAGGGAAGATGTCAGATCATTCTTCATAGTGTATACTTGGAGGGTGATTCCATGTCCGAGTTGCATTTTCACCAGTTATTTGCTCTAGTGTCGATTAGCATAACCATCCTTCCCACTAGTTAGTCGACTGCTTGATTTATCTTTAGGAATTTTTTTATTGTAGTGCTTTGTGTTGTATGCTAGTCAAGCCTTACTGTGTCATTTGATCATTTCAGAAAGTGGAATATCAAAAACTCCGTTGGTCGTGAAGGCTTTTGGGTCTGTCGTCGATTACTTTGGAGCCACCTCTGCCACCGTTAAGGAGAATACTTGATCAAGAAGGGTCATTCGAAGCGACCGAGCCATAGGAAAGTGTGCCCTAGCTTGCACTGAGAGGAGACTTTCTGAATCTAGAGGAATCCACCATCTTTGACCTTGAAACTGAATGTTTCAGGCTAGCTAATCCTCTGATTACCGACTTGTCAACGTCGATCTTGATTCATATTGTCCCTCCCGAGGTTACATCTTCTGAGCTTGTTGATGGGCGAAATCGACCGTCCGTCAACTGAGAGAGTGGAACCGTTCCGGGGTTGTCTAATAACCCAAGCCATTTGGAATGAACCACCCTGACGGGTTTAGCAGCTCCGTTAGCCGATCTAAGGTCCTAAGAAAAGCAAAGAGAAAACTAATCTAAACTAACTAATCTAACTAAAACTAAACTAACTAAACTAACTAAAACTAAATAAAAGAAACTAATCTAACTAACAATAAATAAAATGAACTAATCTAACTAATCTAATTAAAACTAACTATTAAACAAACAAACTAATCTACTATTTCTATATATACAAACTACTAACTGAAATATAACTTATTTACAAAATATACAATATCTACAAAATACAGATTTAAATAAAACCTGGAAAACTCATTTGCTTTCTACCCTAAGACAGAGAAAGATATTTTGTTGATTTTTTGATTTTATGAACAAGAAATAAAACTTAGTGAAATTAAACAATCTAATATACTAACTACACATATATCTAATTAAAATACTAACAAATATACTGAACAAATAAACAACAAACAGACCTGGAAACGCTCCAGATTTGTCCTGCATATGATGACTATTCAAGCAGATCAGAGGGAGAAAATTCGCACCGAATAATCCAAAAAGATTCTCGTAAATGATATCTGCAATGCTCTTTGAGTTTACTTACAGGACAAAAAAGACATAAAAAATCATAACAATTATATGATTTATAAATCTCTGCAATTAGGTAAACCTGTTATGCAAAAACTTATACTTAATAATTCAATAAATGAAGAAGATAAATCTGTCATTCATAAACTGAATCAAGTAATTTCTATGCTTTTAAATATTGGAAGAAATCAGATATGGATCGTATTAATTAATTCATATCATTTGCAAAAGACTAAGATAGCTAAAGTAGTCATTAACCAAATGCAAAATGATAACATAAACATGAAACAAAAGATTGAT
>JZKD02S0434436.1:0-26234 GCA_000966675.3 Picea glauca
CCCATAAAGGCTAAAAACCTCTTCTTCTTGATATGATAAGTATTCTTTATTTTTTGTACATTATCATTCTTATGAGCACCAACTCATTGTGAGGCTACCACCTCTGTTTTGCAAGATGCAACTTGCTGAGAGAACCAAATCTCTAGTTTCTCTAGAACCACTAGAAGGAAGTACCAACTCCCTAAGTGTTCCAGCACCAACTTCTAGTCACACAGGCACCGACATGTATAACAAAGAACAATAGTTCTCCCTTGCACCACCCTGGCACCCTGGTTTTTCTGGCTGCAACTAGATGGAAGCTACAACTCCCTATGTTCAAGTACCCACTTGAAATTCTGAGGACACAAATCCTCCCTAACACCTCCCAACCACCTTGAAATATAAATATTTTTCTTTCTTAAATTTATCACAGTGATACAACATTTATCTATGGATTACCAGTCTCATCATTGTTCTGCTACATTGCTCTGCTCTACCTGCATTAGTGTCTCTGTTCTCGCATCTTCTTGAGATTTCTGATCTTCTTCTCTGTCTCTACATGCGCACCTCAAATTTCTCTTCTTCTCTCAGATATGCATCTCTATTCTATGTCTTTATTCTACGCTTTATGCTCTGTGTATTATTTCCATTCTATGCACTATGCCTCTTCTGTGTGTTTCATTTCTTGCACACAACATGCTTATGCTCGCATGAATCACTCTCAATAGTAGCCCCCATCTCTTCTATGTTCTGCATTTTTATACTTTTTGTGTACCTTCTGCATAGCCTCATGCGCAATGCCTTTGCATCCTCTTTACAACGTCACTATTCTGCCCTACAGGTTGTTCACTGCAGCTCTTCCTCACTACTCCATAGCTCGATAGAAGAATCACTTCACCTCTCTGTTCTACATGCATTTTTCACATCCAGTCATCTCCTGATCATCATGGAAACTCTTCATCTTCTTTGGTGGTTAGCTCCATGCGTTCATCATCACAAGGCGTTATGATGAGATTCCTTATCTTCTTTGGAAATTACAGTCTTCGACGCATTTCCATTTGTCAATTGTCTCTATCATTAATCTTCATACTACTGGAAGTTACCTCGAGACTCTTCAACTCCTCTGGTGATCACCCTGAAGCCTCTTCAAATTCTCTAGCAGAAACAATCAGTGGTTTCTGACAATTCCTGAAAGAACCTCCTCATGCTCATGCTCTTGGCACCTTTTCCCTTTCTAAGAAAAACTACACAGTGGGCACTATCTTTTCTGGCTAAGCCCCTTTCTTTCACATGACCACCGAAGGTGACCATATGCCTATCCAACGGTCGTTTCACAATTTTGCGTTTCGGTTGTTCGACTGCAAGTCACCTCAATTTTCCCAACTCGCGAAACTCTGAGGTGGAGCCTAGAAACACTAGCTCCTTCCCTTCTGTTCTGCTGATGTGACCATTGGCTGTGACCACAACCCTATTCTAAAAGGCATTTAATGATTTCATGTTTCAAATGATTAGCTGCGAGTCACCTCCATTTTCCCGACTCTCGATCTGCGAAGTGGAGCTTAGCAACAAGATATATCCTCTCTTAACTTTCGTCGATGTGACCTTGGCTATGACCATGGGCCAAGAATTTGAGCGCTTCATGTTTCAAGTGCTTCGTGTTTCACGAGCTTGTGAACTTCGTCGTGCCTGATCAATGGCCCATGACATTCCTCAATCGATAGTTGTGATCAAATCGTGACCTCGCGTGTTGGGTGTTTGAACATGAGCCAAACTTGTTGTTTCTAATTGGATATCTTCCAGAATGGAAGATCTACTGACACCTATCCTCCTTAATCTACGATCAGGATCTCCTCTGCGAGTCTGGCCTTTGGTACTTTCAATTCTCAAACTCGCATTTTCTCCCAGAGCATTTCATCCAGATTCCATGATCCAATGACACATGTCCCTTTTGGATTGATAGTCACAATCCCTTCAGGTATTCGAGGTTCGACAATCTCAACTCTCAACTTTTTTCCATCCTTCCTTTGCTTTCTCTCGAAGTTGACAATCCACTGACGCGTGTCCTCTTTAATGCAATGGCTATCCTCCACTCTAGGACTTCGGCCTTAGGGACTTCGAGACTTAGTGCATCTGTTGGTGGTAAAAATACTGAATAAAAACCCATGGAGTGACGTAACTCTTGCGTCACTCAATGACATGTCACGAGCCGAGAAACTGCCATGTGTCACTCAGATTTGTGATTTCCACGTACCTGAAATGCTTAATCAAATTGACACTTTTCATTTTCTGATTGCACCACATGTCCTTGCTGAATTGGTCTACCACAGGTCCTTGTTGACATAGATCTCCCTGATCTAATGGTCATTGTCTTAACTCCAGTTCCGACAGCTGACAAAACTTCTCATTCTGGGGATTTCAATTCTCAAACATTCATGAATGTAACCTCCTCACATCTCTATATCCGGAGTGAATGTTGTCCATTCGATTATGATGTTGGATCGAAGGCTCAATATTTATGTGATGAAACTTTGCTAGCTTATCCTGTACTTCCACTCGAAATTGATCTGACGACTGACGTTTAATCCGACTCTCCGGATGTCGGGGATTTCAAATCTCAAACTAAGAAACTTTCGAAGTGGTTTTCTCCAGAGTTGTAGATCGTATGCCACCTGTCAGTCTTGATGATGGACATTCCCTTCTTACTTTGGGACTTTGGGACTTTGAAAGGTCTGCTCTCCTACACTCATCAAAGGCTTAACATTTGTGCATTTATCTCTTGATCCAACGGTTGCTGGTCCTTCGCGCTCTGATTGACGGTTGAGGTATAATATCCTCCTCTGTGGATTCCTCATGTCTGGACTCTGATCCTCCTGATCTTACACTTCCTCTCAACCTGGAAGAATGTCTAAGTGTCAAACGCCTTGAACTTTGATTCTTTTTCAAGTCTTGATGACTTGGACCTCATCTCCTGAGCTTACGCTATTCCTGTTTTTCCATCTATGCACACTCTGATCTTTCCATCAATGATAAGAACACTCGGCCTGCAAACATGCCAACAATCTCCCCCTTTGGCATTGATGGCAACCCTGAATGTCTGCACTGTCCTACTTATATATTCAACTATAGCATCCAGACCACTCCTTTTCTCCCCCTTTGACATCAATGTCAAAGAAAACATGCTCCCCCTGAGCTGTTGCAGTACTTTTAGGATATATCATAGCTTCAACCAACACAAACTCCCCTTGACAAGATGGACTCTCTTATTTGAGTCCTACAGAGTATTTGTATCTATTCCAGAGCCTTCTCTTTATTATTCTTGGACCTGTTCATCTTCAGCTTCAACTGTGTCCTCTTTATCAGACTCAATATTGCTCACCTCTCTCACTGGGACTCCTTCATCAACCTTTTCTTGTCATAACTGAATGACTCCCCCTGTCACTCTTCTCTCTATGCTTCTAACTGCTCTCTCCCTTTAGTAAGAGATTATATCTTTCTTACAAGGTCTTTCCTCTTGATATCTCCATAGGATGTCATGTACATCAAAATGTTGATGTTGCGAATGTCGTTGTCCTACTGGAACACTGCACAATTGTAGCTCATATTAAACAATCATTGGATCTTCCCGTTGATTCTCATTTATCTCTATTAATGCAATTTCATTTTTCTTCCATGATTCCTACAATTTAAGGCTTTTATGACCATATCCAAACACAAGGAAAAACCGCTACAAACGCTCTCATACCTTCTTTCCCTTTTTACAAATGAAGGACCTATGTTAGACTTCTTAGGAGTACTGATTTATTCCTTGTTATATCCAAGAATGGATTTTTCATTTGGTGATCTCTGTCTATCCAATATCTCATCCAAGATCATGGAGTTGTTCAAGAATTTAATTTGGGTGTTTGACTTCTCAACCTTCTTTCTAAGATTCACAACTTTTGCTTCCAACTTATGACATGATTCTTCTTCTACTCCTTCCATGGGATAAATGTTAACCGAACACTCTTTTATTGTATCTAAATCTTCTTCTTTACTTGAAGGAGAGAATTCAATATCAACATCATTATCTGTCCTTATGCCTTTAGCCACCACTTGTCCCAAGTTTACATTTTTCACCTTACAATCTCTAGACGTCAACACCTCTTCACAGCCTCTGTCACACATTTGAATTGTACTGAAAAAATTATGTTTCATACCATCTACAAGAAGAAAATCCTGAGAATTTCATTTTCCATTACTCAAACTCACCATCCATTTACCTTTTATTTTACTTGGTTCATCATTTTCTGATCCGAATTATTTTCGGCACGAAATGAGAGTGAAGATATAATAAATAAATGCACAGAGATATCACATATATTCAATAATATAACATAAATATATCATATATGCAACCATAAACACAGATATACAATAATACATGATTTCTATTAATCAAATAAATGTACAGAGACTGTAAAAATACAGAGTGAAAGACTCTCTAGAATGGTGGCACCTTATCTCTTAGAAGAGATGTGACAGCTACTTGCATTCGCAAGAAGATGATTAAAATGAGGCTTTGAAGGCCTTTTTACAATAAAAAGGAATGAAAAAATCCCTATATATAAAAAAACCTAACACTAGGAGATGAAGCGCCAAAAGTCAAGTGGGCCCCGTTTGGGTAAGTTAGTACATCAACTTCCCGGGGTTGTAACTTTTGCATACGATCTCTATTTTAGGCGTATGATAGCCCGTTGGAAAGGTATCATCGAGGAGATTCATTTTGGGGGCTCAATCATTCCTTTGGATATAATTAAGAATCTATATCCTGAAATACCTTCATTTAGGCCCTGGAAGTTAAAGACTGCTAAAAATAGTAAATTGTCAAAATTGCTAGAAAATTGTTTTGAGCTAGTCGAAAAAGGTGTGTGGCCACCGATATCCACCTGGATCAATCCTTCCTCCTTAGGAATAAATTGTATCCATTGCGTTGAGTTTTCGGGGGAGAGGGAAAAGCATTTGTTGAATCTACATCTTGGTGAGTTGCTTGCCTTGCTAGAGACGTCGCGTTGCTCAGTTTCTAGAAGTTTGTCATGAACCTGTTGAGGATGAGGATTTTCAACAAGTTGAGATACATGAGAGGATGGTGTGAAAAATGAATCTTTTCACTTTTTTGCAGCTTTGTCGACCTGCCTCTGTTGGATAGAAGGTGCTTGGGGCGAGGATGTAGTTGTTGTAGTGTCCCTCTGCTCTCCTTTTGAACAGATTGTGAAGAAGCTAAATTTTACAGTATGAGATAGTACCTTGCGACATTTTTTAGATGGAACAGTAGTCAGAAATACCTTTGGTATTCTGTAGAGATAACCCCTCAGAGAAACAATGACAATGCGGGGTTGAGACTCATAAACATCATGGCGCTTCCACATATATGGTTGGCCCAAGAGAACATCACAGACATCCAGTGGGGCAAAAGGGTTGGATGTCGTATGACAATCGACATTGTTGTCCGACACGAAGATCTTGTCCTTGGCAAGGCCACCTGATGTTGTATGGTTGTAGGTGTGGTGTTGTCAAAAATCCCAACTGTTTGAAGGCCTCTGCTGAGATGATGTTCTTCTAGATTCCACTATCAATATTAAAATGCAATGGGGTCCCCTTCACCCACATCAGTGAATGAAAAATCTGTTCCCCCTCTTCAGGATTTGTTGGTTCTTCTGGTTGAATTGTTGCGGTCGCGACAATAACAGTGGAATCTGCATCAATGATCTGTCCTTTACCAGTATTTTCATAATCAGATTCTGAATCAGGGTTCAAATCCTTGTCTTTGATCTCAGCCACCAATGATTGTTTTGAGAGACATTTATCAGTGTTGTGCCAGGGGATTTTGTGGAAATCACACCATTTTTCGGTGTCCTTCTTTATCTTCCCATGACCCTTATTTTCCTATCATGGCTTGGACTGGTTTTTGAGAGACTGTTTGTTAGGGTAGTATTTTTCATACTTTGGTTGTTGCAGATTTGTAGACCCGAACTCTCGTGATGAGATGTCCAGAAAATCCATTTCAGTCTGGATGTATTCGTGTAGAGCCCCACGGTATTTCAGAACCAAATTTGATTTGGATTCTTTGATACCCAGCTTGGTTCGCAAGGTATGGAGGGTATTGGTGAACTATGGAACTACTTGTCCCCTCTCTTGCCGCACTGTGGTCCATCTCATGTATTGGTCCTCATAGTTTCCAACAGAGTAATACTATTCCTTTACCGCATCCACAAAAAAATCCCAAGTGGGCTCGGTCCCATATATTCCAGACTCCTCTCTGGAACTATGCTCCCAGGAAGTTTCCCACTAATGTTTGACATGAGGGAGAGCTTTAAGGAGTGCGAAGGTGATCTTTTCTCTGTCGAAAAAATTGTGGACAAAGAAATAGCCTTCTAGCATATTTAACCAGTTGTCTAGGACTTCTGCATCTATCTTTCCTTCAAATACAGGAATATCAAAATTAACTTGTACCTTGAAAGACTAGGTGCCTCCAAAGTGGTCGTTTGATGAATATGTACTTGTTTCTATCGGCAAGCATTGAAGGATGTGGGAAAAATTCTCCATCATTTCATCCCTCTGTCACGTGAGAGCTTGCTCAAGCAACAAACTGATAGGATTGTTTTCTCCGACGCTTTTCTTTTCTTCTACCATTGAGGGTTTATTGGGTGTGTGAGAGAGATTTTCCTTCAGAGAGACAATATCAAGACCCAACTTTCTATACTCATACCTGGTCGGGGACATTCACTAAAAAATGATCAAGAGTAGCCTACTCTGATACCACTGATCCAGATTATTTTCGGCACTAAATGAGAGCGGAGATATAATAAAGAAATGCACAGATATATCGCATATATTCAATAATATAACAGAAATGTATCAGAGATGCAACCATAAACACAGATATACAATAATACACAATTTATATTAATGAAAGAAATGTACAGAGATTGTAAAAATACAGAGTGAAAGACTTGCTAGAATGGTGGCAGCTTATCTCTGAGAAGAGATGTGACGGCTACTCACATTCACAAGAAGATGATTACAATGAAGCTCTGAAGGAATTTTTACAATAAACAGGAATGCCAAAAAACCTATACATCCAAAAACCTAACCCTACGAGATGAAGCTCCAAAAGTCATGTGGGCCATGTTTGGGTAAGTTAGTACATCAACTTCCCGGGGTCGTAACATTCGCATACGATCTCTGTTTTAGAAGTATGATAGATCGTTGGAAAGGTATCACCAAGGAGATTAATTTTGGGAGATCATTCATTCCCTAGACTATTGTTGAGAAGCTATATCCGGAAAAACCTTCGTTTAGGCCCTCAAAATGGCCCTAGAAGTTAAAAACTACTAAAAATAGTAAACTTCCAAAATTGCCAGAAAACTGTTTTGAGCCAGTTGGAAAAGGTTGGTGGGCATTGATATCCACCTGGATCAATACTCCCTCCTTAGAAAGCAATGGTCTCCATTGTGTTGAGTTCCCGGGGGAGAGGGAAAAGCGTTTGTTGAATCTACATCTTGGTGAGCTGCTTGCCTTGCTAGAGACGTCGCGTTGCTTAGTTTGTGGAAATCTGTCACGAACCTGTTGAGGCTAAGGTTGTTCAAGAAGTTGAGATAAATTAGAGGATGGTGTGAAGAAGGAATATTTTCGCTTTGTTGCAGCCTTGTTGACCTGCTTCTATTGAATAAAAGATGCTTGGGGTGAGGCTATAGTGGTTGCAGTGTCCTTCTTCTCTCCATTTGAAAAGATTGTGAATAAGATGAATTTTTCAATATGAGATACTCCCTTGCGGAAAGTTTTAGGTGGAACAGTAGTCAGAACTACCTCTGGTATTATGTAGAGATGACCCCAAGAGAAACAATGACACTGCGGGGTCAAGACTCATAAACAACATGGTGCTTCCACTTATATGGTCATCCCAAGAGAACATCACATACATCCAGTGGGGTAAAATCACATAATACCTCATCCTTTAAGGGTTGGATGCCGTATGAAAATCGACATTGTTGGTTGACATGGAGATCTCGACCTTGGCGAAGCCACCCGATGTTGTATGGTTGCAGGTGTGGTGTTGTCGACAATCCCAATTGTTTAACAACCTCTGCTGAGATGAGGTTCTTCTGGCTTCCGTTATCAACAATAAAATGTAGCGAGGTACCCTTCACCTACATCTGTGAATGAAAAAGGAACCCCCCCTCTTCAGGATCTGTTGGTTCTTCTGGTTGAATTGTTGTGGTCACAAAAATAGCAGTGGGGTCCGCGTCAATAATATGTCCTTTACCAGTATTTTCATAATCAAATTCTAAATCAGGGTTTGGATCCTTGTTTTTTATCTCAGCCACCAATGAATGTTTTGAGCGACATTCATCAGTGTTGTGCCAGGGTATTTTATGGAAATCGCACCATTTTTTGGTGTCCTTCTTTGTCTTCTCATGACCATTTGTTTCCTGTGGCTTGGACTGGTTTTAGAGAGACTGTTTGTTAGGGTCGTCTTTGTCATATTTTAGTTGTTACGGATTTGCATACCCAAACTCCCGTTTGTTTTGGTGCTTAAATTTCTGCTCAATTTTAACAACATATCGATAAGCAACACCAAGTGATGAGATATCCAGAAAATCTATTTCAGTCTGGATGTATCCGTGTAGAGCCCCATGGTATTTCAGAACCAAATGTCGTTCGGAGTATTTGATACCCAACTTGGTGCATAAGGTATGGAAGGTATTGGTGTACTTTGTAACTTCTTGGCCCCTCTCTTGCCGCAATGTGGTCCATCTCATGTACTGGTCCTCATAGTTTCCAACAGGGTAATACTATTCCTTTTCCGCATCCACAAAAAAATCCCAAGTGGGCTCGGCCCCATATATTCCAGAATCCTCTGTGGAACTCTTCTCCCAGTAAGTTTCCCACCAATGTTTGACATGAGGGACAACTTTAAGGAGTGCGAAGGTGATCTTTTCTCTATCGAAAATATTGTGGACAGATAAATAACCTTCTAGTAGATTTAACCATTTATCTAGGACTTTTGCATCTATCTATCCTTCAAATACATGAATATCAAAATTAGCTTGTACCTTGAAAGGAAAGATGCCTCCAAAGTGGCCATTTGATAAATATGCGCCTGTTTCTATCGGTAGGCATTGAAGGATGTGGGAAATGTTCTCCATCATTTCATCCCTCTATCACCTGAGAGCTTGCTCAAGCAACAGACTGATAAGATCGTCTACTCTGTAATTTTTATTTTCTTCCACCATTGAGGGTTTCTTGGGTGTGTGAGAGATATTTTCCTCCAGAGAGACAAGATTGAGACCCAACTTTCTACACTCAGACCTCGTCGGGGACATGCACTATAAAATGATCAAGAGCAGCCTTCTCTGATACTACTGATCTAGATTATTTTCGGCACGAAATGACAGCGGAGATATAATAAAGAAATGCACAGAGATATCCCATATATTCAATAATATGATAGAAATGTATCATAGATGAAACCATAAACATAGATATACAGTAATACATGACTTTTATTAATGAAATAAATGTAGAGAGACTGTAAAAATATAGAGTGAAAGACTCGCTAGAATGGTGGCAACTTATCTCTAAGAAGAGATGTGACAACTACTCTCATTCGCAAGAAGATGATTACAATGAGGCTTTGAAGGCATTTTTACAATAAAAAGGAATGTCAAAAACCCTAGACATCCAAAAACCTAACCCTAGGAGATGAAGCGCCAAAATTCATGTGGGCCCCGTTTGGGTAAGTTAGTACATCAACTTCTCGGGGTCGTAACTTCCACATACGATATCCATTTTAGGCGTATGATAGCCCGTTGGAAAGGTATCGTCAAGGAGATTCATTTTGGTATCTCAATCCTTCATTTTCCTATTATTGAGAAGCTATGTCCCGAAAAAACCTTCATTTAGTCCCTCAAAATGGCCCCGGAAGTTAAAAATTGCTAAAAATAGTAAATTGCCAAAATTGCGAGAAACCTGTTTTGAGCCAGTCAAAAAATATGGGAGGCCACCAATATCCACCTGGATTAATCCTCCCTCCTTAGGAATAAATTCTCTCCATTGAATTGAATTTCCGGGGGATATGGAAAAGCGTTTGTTGAATCTGCATCTTGGTGAGCTGTTTGCCTTGATGGAGACGTCGTGTTGCTCAGTTTGTGGAAGTCTACCATGAACTTGTTGAGGCTGAGGCTATTTAACAAGTTGAGATACATGAGAGGACGATGTGCAGAAGGAATATTTTTGCTTTGCTAAATCCTTGTCGACCTTCTTCTATTGGATAGAAGGTGCTTGGGGCGAGGCTGTAGTGGTTGCAGTGTCCTTCTTCTCTCCTTTTGAACAGATTGTGAAGAAGCTGAATTTTGCAGTGCGAGATACTACCTTGCAGCACTTTTTAGGTGGAACAGTAGTCGGAACTACCTCTGGTATTTTGTAGATATGACCCCCCAAAGAAACAATGACATTGTGGGATCGAGACTCATAAACAGCATGGCACTTCCACATATATGGTTAGCCCAAGAGAACATCACAGACATCCAGTGGGGAAAAATCACATAATACCTCATCCTTGAAGGGTTGGATGTCGTATGAAAATTGACAATGTTGCCTGACATGGAGATCTCGTCCTTGGTGAAGCCACCTGATGTTGTATGGCTGTGGGTGTGGTGTTGTTGACAATCCCAACTATTTGACGACCTCTACTGAGATGAGGTTCTTCTGGATTCCACAATCAACAATAAAATGTAGCGGGGTCCCCTTCACCCACATATGTGAATGAAAAAGGCGCTCCCCGTCTTCAGGATCTGTTAGTTCTTCTGGTTGAATTGTTGCGTTCACGACAATAGCAGTGGGGTCTGCGTCAATGATTTGTCCTTTACCATCATTTTTAGAATCATATTTTGAATCAGGGTTCGACTCCTTGTCTTTGATCTCGGCCACCAATGACTATTTTGAGTTACATTCATCGGTGTTTTGCCAAGGGATTTTGTGGAAATCGCACCATTTTCCGGTGTCCTTCTTTGTCTTCCTGTGACCATTCTTTTCTTGTGGCTTGGACTGGTTTTCAGGAGACTGTTTGTTAGGGCCATCTTTGACATACTTTGGTTGTTGCGGATTTGTATACCTAAACTCCCATTTTTTCTGGTGCTTAAATTTCTGCTCGATTTTAACAACATATCGATAAGTAACACCGAGTGATGAGATGTCCAGAAAATCCATTTCAGTCTAAATGTATCTGTGTAGAGCCCCACGGTATTTCAGAACCAAATTTCGTTCAGAGTGTTTGATACCCAGCTTGGTGCGCAGGGTATGGAAGGTATTGGTGAACTCTAGAACTTCTTGGCCCCTCTCTTGCTACAGTGTGGTCTATCTCGTGTATTGGTCCTCATAGTTTCCAATAGGGTAATACTGTTCCTTTATCGCATCCACAAAAAAATCCCAAGTGGGCTTGGCCCCATATATTCCAGACTCCTCTATGGAACTCTTCTCCCAGCAAATTTCCCACCAATGTTTGACATGAGGGATATATTTAAGGAGTGCAAAGGTGATCTTTTCTCTGTCGAAAAAATTGTGGACAGAGAAATAACCTTCTAGTCGATTTAACCATTTGTCTAGGACTTCTGCATCTATTTGTCCTTCAAATACAAGAATATAAAATTTCACTTGTACCTTGAAAGGCAAGGTGCCTCCAAAGTGGCCATTTGATGAAGATGCGCCTGTTGATATCGACAGGCATTGAAGGATGTGGGAAAAATTCTCCATCATTTCGTCCCTCTGTTGCGTGAGAGCTTGCTCAAGCAACAGACTGGTAGGATCGTCTGCTCCGTCATTTTTCTTTTCTTCCTCCATTGAGAGTTTCTTGGGTGTGTGAGAGCGATTGTCCTCCAGAGAGACAATCTTGAGACTCAAATTTCTATACTCAGACCTCGTCAAGGACATGCACTGAAAAACGATAAAGAGCATCCTGCTCTGATACCACTGATCCAGATTATTTTCAGCACGAAATGAGAGCATAGATATAATAAATAAATGGACAGGGATATCATAGATATTCAATAATATAAAAAAAATGTATCAAAGATGAAACCATAAACACAGATATACATTAATACACGATTTCTATTAATGAAAGAAATGTACAGAGACTGTAAAAATACAGAGTGAAAGACTCGCTAGAATGGTGGCATCTTATCTCTGAGAAGAGATGTGATGGATACTTGCATTCGCAAGAAGATGATTACAATGAGGCTCTGAAGGCCTTTTTAAAATAAACAAGAATGCCAAAAACCCTAGACATCCAAAAAACTAACCCTAGGAGATGAAGCGCCAAAATTCATGTGGGCCCCGTTTGGGTAAGTTAGTACATCAACTTCCCGGAGTCGTAACTTTCGCATACGATATTTGTTTTAGGTGTATGATAGCCCGTTGGAAAGGTATCATTGAGGAGGTTCATTTTGGGGGCTCAATCATGCCTTATAATATCATTGAGGAGATTGATCCTGAAAAACCTTCATTTAGGCCCTCAAAATGGCCCCGAAAGTTAAAAACTGCTAAAAATAGTAAATTGTCAAAATTACTAGAAAATTGTTTTGAGCCAGTCGGAAAAGGTGGGTGGCCACCGATATAGACCTAGATCAATCCTCCCTCCTTAGGAAGAAATGGTCTCCATTGCGTTGATTTCCCTAGGGAGAGGGAAAAGCGTTTGTTGAATCTGCATCTTGGTGAGCTACTTGCCTTGTTGGAGACGTCACGTTGCTCAGTTTGTGGAAGTCTGTCACGAACCTGTTGAGGCTGAGGTTGTTCAACAAGTTGAGATACTTGAGAGGATGGTGTGCAGAAGGAATATTTTTGATTTGATGTATCCTTTTTTACCTTCTTCTATTGGATAGAAGGTGCTTGGGGCGAGGCTGTAGTGGTTGCAGTGTCCTTCTGCTCTCCTTTTGAACAGATTGTGAAGAAGATGAATTTTGTAGTATGAGATACTACCTTGCAACACTTTTTAGGTGGAACATTAGTCAGAAATACCTCTGGTATTCTGTAGATATGACCCCCCAGAGAAACAATGGCACTGTGGGGTCGAGACTCATAAACAACATGGCGCTTCCACATATATGGTTGTCCCTAGAGAACATCACAGACATCCAGTGGGGAAACATCACATAATAACTCATCCTTGAAGGGTTGGATGTCGTATGAAAATCAACATTATTGGTTGACACAGAGATCTCGTCCTTGGCGAAGCCACCCGATGTTGTATGGTTGCAGGTGTGTTGTTGTCGACAATCCCAACTGTTTGATGACCTCTGATCAGATGATATTCTTTTGGCTTTATCTATCAACTATAAAATGCAGTGGGGTCCACTCCACCCACATATGTGAATGAAAAAGGCACTCCCCCTCTTCAGGATCTGTTGGTTCTTCTGGTTGAATTTCTACGGTTGTGACCATAGCAATGGGGTCTATGTCAATGATCTGTCATTTACCAATATTTTCATAATTAGATTCTAAATCAAGGTTCGGATCCTTCTTTTTTACCTCGGCCACCAATGACTGTTTTGAGCGACATTCATCTGTGTTGTGCCAGGGGCTTTTGTGGAAATCGTACCATTTTTTGGTGTCCTTCTTTGTCTTCCCGTGACCATTCATTTTTTGTGGCTTGGACTGGTTTTTGGGATAATTTTTGTTAGGGCTATCTTTGTCATACTTTGGTTGTTGAGGATTTGCAGACCCGAACTCCCATTTTTTTTGGTGCTTAAATTTTTTCTCAATTTTAATAGAATATCGATAAGCAACACCAAGTGATGAGATGTCCAGAAAATCCATTTTAGTCTGGATGTATCTTGTAGAGCCCCACGATATTTTAGAATGAAATGCCATTCAGAGTCTTTGATACCCAACTTGGTGCACAAGGTATGGAAGGTATATTTGATCTCTGGAACTGCTTGACCCCTCTCTTGTTGCAGTGTGGTCCATCTCATGTAATGGTCCTCATAGTTTCCAACAGGGTAATACTGTTCCTTTACCGCATCCACAAAAAACTCCCAAGTGGGCTCGACCCCATATATTCCAAAATCCTCTGTGGAACTCTGCTCCCAGTACATTTCCCACCAATTTTTGACACGAGGGAGAGATTTAGGTTGTGTGAAGGTGATCTTTTCTCTGTCGAAAAATTTGTGGACAGAGAAATAACCTTCTAGCAGATTTAACCATTTGTCTAGGATTTTTACATCTATCTGTCCTTCAAATACAGGAATATCAAAATTAACTTGTACCTTTAAAGGTGAGGTGCCTCCAAAGTGGCCATTTGATGAAGATGTGTTTGTTTCTATCGACAAGCATTGAAGGATGTGGGAAAAATTCTGCATCATTTCGTCCCTCTGTCGCATGAGAGATTTCTCAACCAACAGACTGATAGGATCGTTTGCTCCATCGTTTTTATTTTCTTCCACCATTGAGGATTTCTTGGGTGTGCGAGAGTGATTGTCCTCCAGAGAGACAATTTCAAGACCCAACTTGCTATAGTCAAACCTCATCAGGGACTTTCACTAAAAAATGATCACGAGCAGCCTGCTCTGATATCACTAATCCAAATTATTTTCGACACGAAATGAGAGCAGAGATATAATAAAGAAATGCATAGAGATATCACAAATATTCAATAATATAACATAAATGTATCAGATATGCAACCATAAACATAGATATAAATTAATATACGATTTATATTAATGAAATAAATGTATAGAGACTGTAAAAATACAGAGTGAAAGACTTGCTAGAATGGTGGAAGCTTATCTCTGAGAAGAAATGTGACGGCTACTCGCATTCGCAAGAAGATTATTACAATGAGGCTCTGAAGTCCTATTTACAATAAACAGGAATGCCCAAAACCCTATACATCCAAAAACCTAACCCTAGGAGATGAAGCGCCAAAAGTCATGTGGGCCCCGTTTAGGTAAGTTAGTACATCAGTTTAGGTAAGTTAGTACATCAATTTCTTGGGGTTGTAACTTTCGCATACGATCTTCGTTTTAGGCGTATGATAGCATGTTGGAAAGGTATCATCAAGGAGATTCATTTTGGAAGATAAATAATTCCTTCTCATATAATTGAGAATATCAATCTCTAAAAACCTTCATTTAGTCCCTCAAAATGGCCCCAGAAGTTAAAAACTGCTAAAAATAGTAAATTGTCAAAATTGTCAGAAAACTGTTTTGAGCCAATCAGAAAAGGTGGGTGGCCACCGATATCCACCTAGATCAATCCTCCCTCCTTAGGAAGAAATGGTCTCCATTTCATTGAGTTCTAAGGGGAGAGGGAAAAGCGTTTGTTGAATCTGCGTCTTGGTGAGCTGCTTTCCTTGCTAGAGACGTTGCACTGCTCAGTTTGTGGAAGTCTTTCACGAACTTGTTGAGGCTGAGGCTATTCAACAAGTTGAGATACATGAGAGGATGGTGTGCATAATTAATATTTGTTCTTTGCTTCAACCTTGTCGACTTGCTTATGTTGGATAAAAGGTGCTTGGGGTGAGGCTGTAGTGGTTGCAGTGTCCTTCTGTTCTCCTTTTGAATAGATTGTGAAGAAGCTAAATTTTGTAGTATGAGATACTACCTTGCGCCAATTTTTAGGTGGAACAGTAGTCGAAACTACCTCTGTTATTCTGTAGATATGACCCCCCAAAGAGGAAATGACACTGTGGGGTCGAGACTCATAAACAACATGGCGCTTCCACATATATGGTTGGCCCAAGAGAACTTCACAGACATCCAATGGAAAAAATCACATAATACCTCATCCTTGAAGGGTTGGATGTCATATGACAATCAACATTGTTGGTTCACACGGAGATCTGGTCCTTGGCGAAGCCACCTGATGTTGTATGGTTGTGGGTGTGGTGTTGTCGATAATCCCAATTTTTTGATGACCTCTGCTAAGATGAGGTTCTTCTGGCTTCTGCTATCAACAATAAAATGCATCGAGGTCCCCTTCACCCACATATGTGAATGAAAAAGGTGCTCCCCCTCTTCAGGATCTGTTGGTTCTTTTGGTTGAATTGTTGTGATCACGACAATAGCAATGGGGTCCACGTCAATGATCTGTCCTTTACCAGTATTTTTAGAATCATATTCTGAATCAGGGTTATGCTCCTTGTCTTTGATCTCGGCCACCAATGACTATTTTGAGCGACATTCATCGATGTTGTGCTGAGGGATTTTGTGGAAATTGAACCATTTTCTAGTGTCCTTCTTTGTCTTCCTGTGACCCTTCTTTTCCTGTGGCTTGGACTGGTTTTCAGGAGACTATTTGTTAGGGCCATTTTTGTCATACTTTTTTTGTTGCAGATTTGCAGACCCGAACTCCCATTTGTTCTGGTGCTTAAATTTCTACTCGATTTTAACAACATATCGAGAAGCAACACTGAGTGATGGGATGTCCAGAAAATCCATTTCAGTCTGGATGTCTCTATGTAGAGCCCCAAGGTATTTTACAACCAAATGTCATTCAGAGTATTTGATACCCAGCTTAGTGCTCAAGGTATGGAAGGTATTGGAGAAATCCAGAATTTCTTGGCCCCTCTCTTGCCTCAGTGTGGTGCATCTCATGTACTGGTCCTCATAGTTTCCAATAGGGTAATATTGTTCCTTTACCACATCCACAAAAAAATATCAAGTCGTATCGGCCCCATATATTCCAGACTCCTTTGTGGAAATATTCTCCCAGTAAGTTTCCCACCAATGTTTGACATGAGGGAGAGCTTTAAGGAATGCGAAGGTGATATTTTCTCTGTCAAAAAAATTGTGGATAGAGAAATAACCTTCTAGCAGATTTAACCATTTGTCTAGGACTTCTGCATCTATCTGTCCTTCAAATACAAGAATATCAAAATTAACTTATAACTTGAAAGACGAGGTCCCCCCAAAGTGGTCGTTTGATGAAGATGCACCTATTGCTATGTACAGGCGTTGAAGGATGTGGGGAAAATTTTGCATCATTTCATCCCTCTGTCATGTGAGAGATTTCTCAACCAACAGACTGATAGGATCGTCTGCTCCATCGTTTTTCTTTTCTTCCACCATTGAGGGTTTCTTGGGTGTGTGAGAGAGATTTTCCTCCAGAGAGACAAGGTTGAGACCCAACTTGCTATACTCGGACCTCGTCGGGGACATGCACTGAAAAACGATCAAGAGCATCATGCTCTGATACCACTGATCCAGATTATTTTCGGCACGAAATGAGAGTGGAGATATAATAAAGAAATGCACAAAGATATCACAGATATTCAATAATATAACAAAAATTTGTCATAGATTCAATCATAAACATAGATATACAGTAATACATGATTTCTATTAATGAAATAAATGTACAGATACTGTAAAAGTACAGAGTGAAAGACTCGCTAGAATGGTGGCAACTTATCTCTAAGAAGAGATGTGACGTCTACTCGCATTCGCAAGAAGATGATTACAATGAGGCTCTGAAAGACTTTTTATAATAAACAAGAATGCTAAAAACCATAGACATCCAAAAACCTAACCCTAGGAGATGAAGCGCCAAAAGTCATGTGGGCCCCATTTGGGTAAGTTAGTACATCAACTTCCCGGGGTCGTAACTTTCGCATATGATCTCCCTTTTAGGTGTATGATAGCCCGTTGGAAAGGTATCATCGAGGAGATTCATTTTGGGGGCTCAATCATTTATTTGTATATCATTGAGAAGATCGATCCCAAAATACCTTCATTTAAGATATCAAAATGGCCCCAGAAGTTAAAAACTGCTAAAAATAGTAAATTGTCAAAATTGCCAGAAAACTATTTTGAGCCAGTCAAAAAAGTAGGTGGCCACCGATATCCACCTGGATCAATCCTCCCTCCTTAGGAAGAAATGGTATCCATTGCGTTGAGTTCCCGAGTGAGAGGGAAAATCATTTTCTGAATCTGCATCTCGGTGAGTTGCTTGCCTTGCTAGAGGTGTCGCGCTGCTCAATTTGTGGAAGTCTATCACGAACCTGCTGAGGTTGAGGCTATTTAACAAGTTGAGATACATGAGAGGATGGTGTGAAGAAGGAATATTTTCCCTTTGATGTTGCCTTTTTTACCTTCTTCTGTTGGATAGAAGGTGCTTGGGGCGAGGCTGTAATGGTTGCAGTGTCCTTATGCTCTCCTTTTGAACAAATTGTGAAGAAGCTGAATTTTGCAGTATGAGATACCACCTTGTGGCACTTTTTAGGTGGAACAGTAGTCGAAACTAACCATGGTATTCTGTAGAGATGACCCCCAAGAGAAAAAATGACACTGCGGGGTCGAGACTCATAAACAACTTGGTGCTTCCACATATATGGTTGGCCCAAGAGAATATCACAGACATCCAGTGGGGAAACATCACATAATACCTCATCCTTGAAGAGCTGGATGTCATATACCAATCGACATTGTTGGATGAAATGCAGATCTCGTCCTTGGAGAATCCACCCGATGTTGTATGGCTGCGGGTGTGGTGTTGTTGACAATCCCAACTGTTTGACGACCTCTACTAAGATGAGTTTCTTCTAGCTTCTGCTATCAACAATAAAATGCAGCAGGGTCCCCTTCACCCACATCTGTGAATGAAAAAGGCGCTCCCCCTCTTCAGGATCTGTTGTTTCTTCTGGTTGAATTGTTGCGGTCGCAACAATAGAAGTGGGGTTTACGTCAATGATCTGTCCTTTACCAGTATTTTCAGAATCAGATTCTGAACCAGGGTTCGACTCCTTGTCTTTGATCTTGGCCACCAATGATTGTTTTAAGCGACATTAATCGGTGTTGTGCCAGGGGATTTTGTGGAAATCGCACCATTTTTCGATGTCCTTCTTTGTATTCATGTGACCCTTCTTTTCCTGTGGCTTGGAGTAGTTTTTGGGATACTGCTTGTTAGGGCCATCTTTCTCATACTTTGGTTGTTGTAGATTTGAATACCCTAACTCCCGTTTGTTCTAGTGCTTAAATTTTGGCTCGATTTTAACATCATTTCGATAAGCACCACCGAGTGATGAGATGTACAGAAAATCCATTTCAGTCTTGTTGTATCTGTGTAGAGCCCCACGGTATTTCAAAACCAAATTTCGTTCAGAGTCTTTGATACCCATCTTGGTGCGCAAGGTATGGAAGGTATTGGTGAACTCCGGAAATGGTTGGCCCCTCTCTTTCCGCAGTGTCATCCATCTCATGTACTACTCCTCATAGTTTCCAATAGGGTAATATTGTTCCTTTACCGCATCCACAAAAAAATACTGAGTGGGCTCAACACCATATATTCCAGACTCCTCTGTGGAACTCTTATCCCACTAAGTTTTCCACCAATTTTTGACATGAGGGAGAGCTTTAAGGAGTGCGAAGGTGATCTTTTTTCTGTCAGAAAAATTGTGGACAGTGAAATAACCTTCTAGCATATTTAAACATTTGTCTAGGACTTCTACATCTATATGTCCTTCAAATACAGGAATATCAAAATTAACTTGTACCTTTAAAGGCGAGGTGCCTCCAAAGTGTATTTTTGATGAAGATGCACATGTTTCTATCTACAGGCATTGAAGGATGTGGGAAAAATTCTCCATCATTTCATCCCTCTGTCGCGTGAGAGCTTGCTCAAGCAACAGACAGATAGGATCGTCTGCTCCTTCATTTTTCTTTTCTTCCACCATTGAGGGTTTCTTGGGTGTGAGAGAGAAATTTTCCTCCAGAGAGACAAGCTCGAGACCCAACTTGCTATACTCATACCTCGTCAGGGACATGCACTGAAAAACGATCAAGAACAGCCTGCTCTGATACCACTGATCCAGATTATTTTCAGCACAAAATGACAACGAAGATATAATAAATAAATGCACAGAGCTATCGCAGATATTCAATAATATAACATAAATGTATCAAAGATGCAACCATAAACACAGATGTATAGTAATACACGATTTCTATTAATGAAATAAATGTATAGAGATTGTAAAAATACATAGTGAAAGACTCGCTAGAATGGTGGCATCTTATCTCTGAGAAGGGATGTGATGGCTACTCACATTCGCAAGAAGATGATTAAAATGAGGCTCTGAAGGCCTTTTTACAATAAAAGGAATGCCAAAACCCCTAGACATCCAAAAACCTAACCCTAGGAGATGAAGTGCCAAAAGTCATGTGGGCCTCGTTTGGGTAAGTTAGTACATCAACTTCATGGGGTCGTAACTTTCACATACGATCTTCGTTTTAGGCGTATGATAGATCGTTGGAAAGGTATCGTCGAGGAGAATCATTTTTGGGGCTCAATAATGCATTTGGATATCCTAGAGAATATTGATCCTGAAAAACCTTCATTTAGGCCCTCAAAATGGCCTCGGAAGTTAAAAACTGCTAAAAATAGTAAACTTCCAAAATTGCTAGGAAACTATTTTGAGCCAATCGGAAAAGGTGGGTGGCCACCGATATCCACCTGGATCAATTCTCCCTCATTAGGAAGAAATGGTATCAATTTCATTGAGTTCCTGAGGGAGAGGGAAAAGCGTTTGCTGAATCTGCATCTTGGTGAGATGCTTGCCTTGCTGGAGACGTCACATTGCTCAGTTTCTGGAAGTCTGTCACAAACCTGTTGAGGCTGAGTCTATTCAACAAGTTGAGATACATGAGAGGATGATGTGAAGAAGGAAACTTTTCACTTTGTTTCATCCTTGTCGACCTGCTTTTGTTGAATATAAGGTGCTTAGGGCGAGGCTATAATGGTTGTAGTGTCCTTCTGCTCTCCTTTTGAACAAATTGTGAAGAAATTGATTTTTGCAGTATGAGATACTACCTTGCGACACATTTTAGGTGGAAAAATAGTCAGAGCTAACTTCTGTATTCTATAGAGATGACCCCCAAGAGAAACAATGACACTGTGGGGTCAAGACTCATAAACAACATGGAGCTTCCACACATATGGTTGGCCCAAGAGAACATCACAGACATCTAGTGGGGAAACATCACATAATAACTCATATTTGAAGGGTTGGATGACATATGACAATCAACATTGTTGGCTGACACAGAGATATCATCCTTAGCAAAGCCACCCGATGTTGTATGGATGCGGGTGTGGTGTTGTCGACAATCCCAACTGTTTGATGACCTATGCTGAGATGAGGTTCTTCTGGCTTCTACTATCAACAATAAAATGAAGTGGGGTCCCCTTCACCCACATCTGTGACTGAAAAAGGCGCTCCCCCTCTTCAGGATCTATTGATTCTTCTGGTTGAATTGTTGTGGTCATGACAATAGCAGTGGGGTTCGTGTCAATGATATGTCCTTTACCATTATTTTTAGAATCAGATTCAGAATCAGGGTTCGAATCCTTGTCTTTGATCTCAGCCACCAATGCCATTTTTTAGTGACATTCATCGGTGTTGTGGCAGGGGATTTTGTGGAAATCATACCATTTTTCGGTGTCCTTCTTTGTCTTCCTGTGACCCTTCTTTTCCTGTGGCTTGGACTAGTTTTAGGGAGACTGTTTGTTAGGGTCGTGTTTGTCATACTTTGGTTGTTGTGGATTTGCAGACCCAAATTCCTGTTTTTTCTGGTGCTTAAATTTCTACTCGATTTTAACAACATATCGATAAGTAACACTGAGTGATGAGATGTCCAGAAAATCCATTTAAGTATGAATGTATCTTTGTAGATCCCCACGGTATTTCAGAACCAAATGTCGTTCGAAGTATTTGATACCTAGATTGTTGTGCAAGGTATGGGAGGTATTGGTGAACTCTGAAACTGCTTGGCCCCTCTCTTTCCGCAGTGTGGTCCATCTCATGTACTGGTCCTCATAGTTGCCAACAGGGTAATATTGTTCCTTTATCGTATCCACAAAAAAATCCCAAGTGGGCTCGACCCCATATATTCTAGACTCCTCTGTGGAACTCTTCTCTCAGTAAGTTTCCCACCAATGTTTGACATGAGGGAGAGATTTAAGGAGTGTGAAGGTGATCTTTTCTCTGTTAGAAAAATTGTGGATAGAGAAATAACCTTCTAGCAGATTTAACCATTTGTCTAGGACTTATGCATCTACCTGTCCTTCATATTGTGGAATATCAAAATTAACTTGTACCTTGTAAGGAGAGGTTCCTCCAAAGTGGTCATTTGATGAAGATGCGCCTGTTTCTATCGGCAGGCATTGAAGGATGTGGGAAAAATTCTCCATCATTTCGTCCCTCTGTCGCATGAGAGATTTCTCAAGCAACAGACTGATAGGATCATCTTCTCTGTCGTTTTTGTTTTCTTCCTCCATTGAGGGTTTCTTGGGTGTGCGAGAGTGATTTTCCTCCAGAGAGACAAGCTCGAGACCCAACTTGTTGTACTCGGACCTTGTCGGGGACATGCATTGAAAAACAATCAAGAGAAGCCTGCTCTGATACCACTAATCCAGATTATTTTCGGCACGAAATGAGAGTGGAGAGATAATAAAGAAATGCACAGAGATATCATGGATATTCAATAATATAACATAAATGTATCAGATATGCAACCATAAACATATATATTCAATAATACACAATTTATATTAATGAAAGAAATTTACAGAGACTGTGAAAATACAGAGTGAAAGACTCGCTAGAATTGTGGCAGCTTATCTCTGAGAAGAGATGTGACGGCTACTCGCATTCGCATGAAGATGATTAAAATGAGGCTTTGAAGGCCTTTTTACTATAAACAAGAATTTCAAAATCCCTAGAAATCCAAAAACCTAACCCTAGGAGATGAAGCGCCAAAATTCATATGGGCCCCATTTGGGTAAGTTAGTACATCTCAGGTCGTAACTTTCGCATACGATCTCCGTTTTAGGCGTATGATAGCATGTTGGAAAGGTATCATCGAGGAGATACATTTTGGTGGATCAATCATTCCTTCGACTATCATTGAGAAGATTTATCCCGAAAAACCTTCATTTAGGCCCTCAAAATGGCCTCGAAAGTTAAAAACTGCTAAAAATAGTAAATTGCCAAAATTGCCAAAAAATTGTTTTGAGCCAGTCAGAAAAGGTGGGTGGCCATTGATATCCACCTAGATCATTTTCAAAGATCACATTTCCTATTTTTATTTTACATATAGGAAAAATCTCATCCTTGTCTCCAGTCATGTGCTTCGAACATTCACTGTCTATATTCCAGGAGTCCTTTTGTTTTTGAGTTGAATGTATTAGACCACATTTTTCACTATCTTTATTTTTCCGTGTGTTGTCCTTTCTAGATAAGAGATTTATCCTTGTATCTACTTTGTAATTCTTCAGATGGCAGTTTTCAACTTTGTGTCTGAAGTTATGATAGTTATAACATTCAATCTCATTGTTCAATAGTTCAAAGTGATTGTTGAAGCGTTGTCCACTCATTGACTATTTATTATTTCTTGACCTCCTCAGTTGCATGTCTCTAAACTTAATTTGACAAATTGCAATGTGTGGTTGTTTGTTACTTGGCAGTCTCATTCTCTTTTGTGGCAGATATTTATTCCTTGGGTGTCTTGATTTCTCATGTCTGAATCTTAAGGAACAATTTACAGCTTTGTGGCCAAAGTTAGAACAGTAGAAAAAATATACATAGAAAAAATCTTTGTACCTGGAAAATGGTTGTCTTCTTTGAGAAGGTCGATTTATTCTATGCTGATGATTTCCTTCAGCAGAGGATGTATTATTTCTTTGTTCTACAGATTCAGTTTTGGCACCCTTTTCTTTACTCCTCCTAGGTGGTTGATTATCTTTTTTTTTTTTTTTCTGCAGGTTTTTTGTTGTTATTGGTTGCAGATTTGACAAACTTGATGGGTTCTTTGTTGCTTGGTTGACCACTACTTGATCCCTCTTCATAAACCAAACCGGTTTTCAAATTTGGATTCCTTTTCTAATTCAAAATGGTGGCTAATCCTTCTGAGGCTTTGATACTTGAGAGATTATGATGATACAAGGCTTGAAACTTCTCCAACTCTTTCCTAGTTTTCACTACTTCTTCTTCCAGAGCTTCACATCTTGCCTTCTTTTCTAACAATTGTTGTTTCATAATGTATTTGATTTTCTTTGCCTCTTATAATTCCACTTTTAACAGGGCAAAGTCTTCATCAGGGTTTTTACTTCCTTTCTTGAACTATATCAACAATTGTTTTTTCTTTCTCTTCTTAAGTCTTAGTCTGTCAATCTCTTCCAAAGCATTGATCAACTCTCCTTCCAAGTCAACCACAAATTCTTCATCATTAGCATCACTTCCTGTGATTTTATTATCATAATCCTCTTTGGCCATAAGCATGAAGTCATTTACCTTATCTTCATAGGACAAGTCACTATGTGTGTCTTCTGAAGAGTCATCATTGTTTACACATAAAATTTTATTTTTAACAAATCTCTTGGGTTTGTACTTCTCTTATCCTTTGGATTTATGTTCCTTCTTCTTGTGTGGACACTTAGATGCAAAGTGACCTATATTTCCACATTTAAAAAATTTGAAGGGAAATTGCCTTGGTACTTGCCTGATCCTTTCTTTAGTCTTCTCACAAATTTTTCCTCAATTTCATCAGCCTCGGAATCCTCATTCTTGTCTGCTTTAAGTGATGCTTCTCTAGTGGTATATTTATCTTTACTAATACTCATTTCATAAGAATTTAGATTTCCTAGGATTTGGTTGATAGACAGAGTCTTAAGATCATTCAGTTCTTCTATTGCAGAAACTTTTGGATTGAATCTATCAGGAAGAGATATTAAGATCTTTTGAACTAGTAATACGTATTCAATCTTCTCACTGAGACCTTTCATGGCATTCACAAGCTCCTCAACTCTTAAGAAAAATTTATTAGCTGTCTCATCCTCATTCATCTTTAGTTGTTCAAACTATAATCTGTAGGTTTGAATCTTGGCATCCTTTACCTTCTCATTACCTTCATATATGCTAATGAGTTTGTCCCATATTTCTTTGGCAGTTTCTAAGTGCATAACTTTTACAAATTATGCTTCTACAAGCCCACTCAGAATAGAATTCATAGCCTTAGCGTTGAAGCTAAATTCTATCTTGTCATCCTTGGAAGCTAATACAACCGACTTTACATAACCAGTCTCTACCACATCCCATACATCTGCACCTAAAGCCATTATGTAGGTTATCATCCTAACTTTCCAGAAGCCAAAGTTTGTTCCATTTAACAAGGGGGCCTTATTGGTTGAAGTTCATTCATGGATAGTCATGTTTAAGCTCTAGGATCTACCCTTAAATAAAGGGAACTCACTCTGATACCAATTGTTGGACAAATGAAAGGGGGGGTGAATCAGTTGTTACCATGCTTAAACAATTATGCTTATTTTAAACTCTTTACAGAGCACTCAATGAAAATCACAATAATGCAGGGAGGTAAGAAATATCACATTCAACATCAATCACACACATGAAATATACAGAGACATATATTTCCCGAGGAAACCCATAAAGGCTAAAAACCTCTTCTTCTTGATATGATAAGTAATATTTATTTTCTCTACATTATCAATCTTATGAGAACCAACTCATTGTGAGGATACCACCTCTGTTTTGCAAGCTGCATCTTGCTGAGAGCACCAATTCTCTGGTTTCTCTAGCACCCACTAGAAGGAAGCACCAACTCCCTAGTTTCCCTATCACCCACTAGAAGGAAGCACAACTGGATGGAAGCACCAACTTCCAGTCACACAGGTTGTTGTGGGGAAATAATACCCTACGGACTAGCATGCTAGGGTTAGGCTTGCATGCAGATCATGTCGTTAAAGAAATCACTTTTAACCTATCACCCCAAAACTCAAAACCCCTTTTTCACACACAAGCATAGAAAGGACCTACTAACCTTTTTACTGATGTTTGGTGTAGATCCTCCGTTGTGCTTTGTCCGCTTGCTTGCATTGCTCCTTCCAAAGACAATCCTGCAATCAAGACAAAACACTATGCATGCATGCTATTTTTCTACTTGAGGGTTAGAGATTAAGCATAAATTAAATAAAACATATAAAACTCATGCATTGGGACGGGAAAAGTATTCTTTATTATTTTCAAGATGAATCAACTTACAATAAATGTTGAGACCGGCCACCGTTCCTTGATCCTGATCCTGGGCTTCTCCTCTTCTTTGTCCTCCAACTGCTTTGCTTTAATTCTCCTTAAGCTTGAGGAAAGGCTAAAGGGTTGGGACAAATGGATTCAGCAATTGGGTAGAGTTTCTTTGCTATCTTTT
>JZKD02S0434436.1:26284-40587 GCA_000966675.3 Picea glauca
GATTGGATGTTCAGGATGGTTGGGTATGCGGACAAGAGACATATTGCAGAGGGGCCAACTCAGGCTTAATGAAAAACTTCCCTTGGACAATAGCACGACAAGTGATAAGACTCAGAAAACATATCTATTAATTATAAGTCTACGAAGCAGGAGGCAACGCAAACTCTCCATATGTTTGGAAGTGTAACCAAACGGTGGAGGACACAACTCTATATAGCGAGAAAAGCTTCCTAAGGTCGTACTACATCCCAAAGTCTGATGAATCAAACTGACAGATGTGCTTTATCCAAGGGCGACTCATTACGCTGCCAATAAAGAAAATACTTTTCCCATCCTCTTTTTGGGGTATATTTGATTTTTTTGTTCTTTTTGATAGTTTTTGAAAAAGAATAAAGGAATATTATGTTACAACAGAGGAACAAGAACAACAAACATACAAGTTCAAGGCACAAAGACAAGACTGATGTTCTGGGGAATGATACTCAAAAAAATCCTCCAGTGGCCAAAGGTGTTAAAACGCAGAAGAAAATTGTTACTAGATTGATGGGTAAGGTATGCAAATGCGGTTGATAGAACACACAATGGTAACGTCCTTCGACGTAAGTTTAATGAGCCCAAAGAAGGGAAGCTCGATGATTTTTCATATTTAGAGAGTATGAAAAAGCATAAAAGGAAACTCCATTGAGGTACCTTTTTCGACAATAATCTAGTCGGTTCGAAAAAGGGGTAAACTAGCACCGATTAGACGTCCATTCAAAACCATTTTAACGAGTGTGACAAGGACAAGATCACTCGGCTATTTTTTCAATTTTAAGGAGTTTAAAAAAAGATTAACTATGGACTCTGTCAGGAATGTTCTTCTGGACCATTTTAACGAGTGTGAAAGAATAAGGTCACTCGGCGATATTTTCAATTTTAGGGAGTCTGAAAAGAGCTTAATTATGGACTCCAGGGGGGTTTCTTTTTCGTAAATTTAGTCCCTCAGGCCCGAAAAAGGAATTAAATTATACCAGAGGATACTCTTCTAAAGAATGAGAATTCCATAGAGTATTCCTTTGTTCGTACAGTTGACCGTCAGGACCGAAAAAGGGGTAAACTACCGCCAGACAGACGTGACTTCAAATTTCAGTTTAACGAGCATGAAAGGTCACAAAATCGCTCGACAATATTTTCATGTTTAAAGGGTCTAAAAAGGGATTAAAAGAAGACCCGTTTAAGGAACGTTCTTCTAGACCAATTTAACGAGTGTGAAGAAACAAGGTCACTCAACAATCTTTTCATTTTTAAGGAGTCTGAAAAGGGCTTAAAGAAGACTCCACAATGGTTACTTTTCTCAGTTAATCCGGACGAGATCGAAAAGCATAAATGCAGTCTCGCCAGATGTTTCTTTCGGATCTCAAAGAGAGCTTGAAAAACAACAAAGTTATCTCATGATAGACTCTTTGTGGGTCGATGCCTGGCATCTCCTTGGGGGAGTTGTATGCTCTGACGAAAACATTGTCTATGATGCCAAGGGTTCTGGAGATATTGATAGGTATCATTTCAGCAATGGTCGCCATATTACCCTCAACATAGATCTTGTGTGTAGCTAAGGGATTAGTATGACAAGACCTATCTTCAGTCATAGTCACATTGAATTCTCCTACTTTGATGTGGCTTAGCTTTGGGAGGAAATATGATATGTGATGAAGATCTTCCCAAGGTTTGTTTGGACTAGTCATTGCTTTGATTACTGCTTCGTCAGAAGGCAAGACTAAGTCTAACAAATCGATGTTGGCGAGAGAACCTTGAGCCCAGATAGCCTCTAGAGGTGGATCCAACTCCTGTGCGGGATTCGGATCAGGGTTAGCTGAAGCTTGCTGGACTAAAGAGTACACTACTTCAGCGGCCGCCAAGGGCATGGACATGCAGAGTGCCCCATCTCATCCATCGTGGCTGATGGGGAAGGAAGAATCCACAGATCCTCAAAGTAAGTTGTGCAGAACAACGAAACTTGAAAAATCTCAGCCTTGTGGTGATTAGATATAAACTTGACATCGTCATGAGGAGGTGGGTAATCGAAGGTACCCATCAAGGATGGGTACAAACCAACTCCTACGTTAACGACACCAGCTTGAGTATTATCAATCATAGGAACCGTGGATGCCCCAAAAGCTGGGTCAGGTCTAGAGAAGGACAATTGATCGATGGTCACTATTCGACCCTCATGTGGAAACAACAAGACTCGAAAAACTATAGCAACCACAGCTTGCATAGAATAAGTCCAACTACAACCCAACAAGAGATTGTAGTCGAGGGGGGCATCGACTACCTCTACTTCAATGCACACGGTCTTCCCTCCTAACTGCACAGGGAAAGAAGGAATGATGCCATGTGGTCGGAATGAACAACCGTCGAACGCAGTGAGGAGAGTAGGTGATGGAGACAACTCGGGCTGACCAATGGCTTTCCAGCATGCTAACGACATAACGCAAGTTGAAGCGTCCTCGTCGACCACCGTTCGGAAGATATTTCATGTAAAATTTTTCATGGGATGAGCCACTACTATCTAAACGTGACGTGGTAAGGCAGACGAGGTTTCAAGTCAGCCGTATATAACATGATGGTACCCGGGTTACAAGTCTCAGTAGAGCCTAAAGCCGTCAACAAGGCTTTCCTCTGAGCAGGGCAACTTTGGAGGACCTCCAAAGCGGACATAGCACAAGGGGTTTGGGATAAATCTTCCACCACAGAGTAATGCTGGGCGGCCCTTGCGTTTGGATTGTGAGAATCTTTCTTAAATGCACCCTTTGGAATGCGTGTCATCGTTTCTCCCAATGTCTTCTCAATCTGTAGAGGAAGAGATGGGATTTCATCTTCTTTACCCTTCTCAGAGGCGCTTGGTTTACTATAGTTGTGTGCTCTAGTCGTTATTAAAGCATCACCCCTAACCATATATACATTCGTGGATGAGGAATTGTTTGGAGGAAGGCAGGTTTCCTGGCTGCCCCCTTCGACACTTGTAGAGGCTTGAGTTAAATTTTTCCCATACTGAAAGGGATTGGTCAACACAGCTTGTTGTTACTGTGTGACAAACTTCTGGGCCTCTGCAAGTCGAGGACACTGATGAGTCGGGTGGTCTTCCGCACACAAGTTGCACGAATACCTCGCCTTCCGCTTTTCCATGGTGCCCTCGCCAGCCTTATCGGTGGGTTTTTTCTCCCCCTTACCCTTCTTTCATTGTTTTTTCTTCCCTTCAGGTTGTTGGTTGACCTTTGGGTTAGTCGTCTGCACAGAGTGTACTTCCAAAGTTTGGGTAGGAGGAGCAGCCAAGGAAATAGTCTGGCTAGCCACTGAGTGTTGTATAGATAATTGTTGCAATTGTTTTGACAATTGCTCAACGGGCTTGGTTTGTGCCGAACCAACAATACCATCGGCATGTGGTTCGGATCTCTATCTAGTTTTATCTAGTATTGATCGTGGAGCATCCGAGAGGATGTTGTATAATAGACCAGACTGAGAATAGATGAGCTCAAACTGTTGAGCCCTCATGATGGCATCTTCTTCGGAGAAAAGTCTTGAAGTCGCGACGTCTTTGGATAATTGTGGGACTAAAGACTTAAGGAACCACTCTAGCAGGAATGCTGGTGGGACTGGTACTTTGATTAGACTCTTTTGACATCTCCACTCTCGGATATGATCAGACATATGGTCTGTTGTCATCTGTTCGAAATTGGCTAGCAACTATGTGTCGACGTCGTATCTCACATGTAACTAGAAATGGTTAAGGAAGTCCATCGCCAGTTTGCCAAAAGAAGAGTATCGTGAGCGATCAAGCTCGATGTACCATTTCACGACACTCCCGATAAGAGTGCGTTGAAACAATCGCAACTGGATAGAGTCATCTTTCACTGAGTTAGATGAACACCAAATATGGAAGGTAGTCACGTGATATCCTGGATCTTCGTTAGGCTTAGCCTCGAACTTTGGAATGTCCGAAGGCAACTTCGTTGGCATAGGAGGCCAATACGGATTGTGACAGATAGGATCATTTAACAACCTTGTCAAGTATGGCAAGTGTAACGTCGCCAGGAATGGTAGTTTGGGTTGTTTCTGATAGCTTGGGAAAAAGGGTCCTGGGGTTTGACTGGCACCAGGTTTCCAGGAAAAGTTTGGCTGCTAGCCCTGATTCTGGTAGAAACCATGGCCCTGACCAGCTTAAGAATTTTGCATCTGAAGAGACATCATTGGCTGATTCCCTATGAAGGACATAAGATGTTGGGCATTTAACGTGTTTGACGAACTTTGGGAAGGATTACCCCATGCCGGTCCTGGTGGGAGAGGCATAGAAGTTTGTCTGGGGTTCCATTGACTGTGGAAAGAATTACCCCAGAATGACATTCTAGAGGAAGGAATGGATCCTTGTCCTGAGTTCCAAGGTCCTAGTATATGTGCCCCCGATGCAGGAATAGTACCCTGTGCCGGAGTAGACTGTCCAAAAATGGGTGTGCCCCCAGATGGGAAAACAGTGGATGCGAAAGTGTTATTACCAAATGTCCTGTTCCAAAAAAATGGTGACGAACCTTCCGGCAGAGTTTGTGCAGGTTTTCCTTGACTCCCGGCTCCAAGTGAACTCGTGTGTGTAGGCTGCCCGGTGGACTGCTGATGTGGACCACCAAGCGAAGGGGACGAAGGAGAGATATGACCTCCAGCGTAAGGAAAAGCATTAAAAGGGACAGGAATTCCCCCAAGTTGACCTTGCAGAGGAGTGTTAGAGCTCCCTGCCCCCAGACCCAAAGTCTGTAAAGTGGAGTAAGTGAGTACAGGACTGGTACCCGAAATAGGCATACCGTATGAGAACGAAGGGCATGTCGCACTAGGTGTGAAGGGAGGTGTGGCTGCCACGATAGATGGGGACAGTCCACTGTGCGATGTAGTTGCGGTCGAGACCATAGTGGCTCGGACCAACGACGACAAGTTAGAAGATGCTTCTCTTGTTGTGAAAACGGTGATGGGAATGGAAGAATTCCCAGAGGAAGTAACAGTGTTTGGTTCCATAACTGGGTGAGGCACTGACAGGCATTCGTAAAATTGGATTGGTACAATGACTGACGACCAAGTATCAGTGGTTGGGGTTTCAACCGAACCAATATTGGCGGTTGATTCCTCTGGGAGTTATTCGGGCTTAATGGTTTGAAACCCGGTTGCTTCGAAAGACCCTTATTGGTCTAGCCTCCACCTCAATGGTGGCAGGGGTGGCTCCAGTATAACCGACGGCAGGCCCAGAAGCCTTTGTGACCGACGGAGCTCTAAATCCTCCACTATGTGATAAGATCCACGACATGCTAAGGCACTCTACACATGCAAACAGTGACACACACTAAAAAAAGAAGCCCCTAAGAGATAAATCAAGCAAACACTATACTAGTTGGAAGAACAGTTACAACAACCAACACTAGAGAAACTTACTGGTGCAAGTGTAACTCGAAAACAGAAGCACCCTCCGGGTATACTCTACAAAGTGTGGCCAGATGTTTGTCCTAGGTACCGCGGTATACCCCCGCAGTCACCTGTGTATGTCCCTAAAAATATTGGCAACTAGTTTGCCAGCACGCGAACAATCACCAGGCGGGTACAGTCGATAGTTAGGTAGACCACAATGAGCAGGGTATCAAGCCCGAAACCTGTCAAGGGTATCGAGAGAAAATGGTCTGAAAGACAACTGAGGACCTTGAATAGATTCGATACCCACAAAGCCCCATGGAAAATGCAAACGACGGAATCCCTTAACACATCCTCGATATGTGTTCTCCACTATGCTTGGTCCAGCTTTGGAGGGGTTATCTCCGCTACCTTTCCTTATGTGACCTCGTGTTTAGCCTCTGTGTTAGAGGGGGGTCCCGGATAACTTTCACGTAACTGGACTTCTACACTCCTTATGACAGACTCCAATGTTTGGTTTGAGTGACCTTGGAGAATTTACTCTCCAACCTATTCCAAGGCCCTAGTCCTGAGCCAGTGTATGAACCCTACAAACAAAAGAGTCTAATAGATTTTAAATTAGTGTTTATTTTATGCGATTTTTTACGTCACAAGGTATGAAGGTGAAACTGATGGTGTGTAAAGACTCAAAGAAAAATGAATAAGAAATGCTTGGAAACAAAAAATTTTACAAAAAATGCAAAAACCAACAACTTTTCACCAAGAAAGATTTCTTTTTCTTTTCAATTTTTTCTAAGATTTCATGCAGCAAACATAAAGGAATTTTGCTCAATCTGCGAGCTACTTATGCTCTAAATGCACTGCAAAAACTTATGAAAAAATACTTCTTCCTAGCTATTGATGCAGCAACACAATCTTCAAACAAAGAAGCAAATGAAAAAGAGATGATTTTTTTATTTTATTTAAGTGCTTAAATGAAGCAACAAAGGGAAAATGCCAACAAGCACAAAACCAAGAAAACAAAATAAAATTATGGCTTAAAGCGTGGATCGCAAAGAACCAGAGCAAAGACGCACAAAGGCAATCAAGAAAGCACTGACTCCTACACTTGTCTAAAAACCATAAAACAAAATCTTTCTTTTTTTATCTTTTCTATCAATAATCAACTAAGAAAGAATACGCTAAGGGTATGAGGCCCTATCCTACTGACTATGCCACCCTAGACTCAAACTCCTGAGAGGAACACTTCTAACCACAGGAGGGGATGACTTCCCCACCCTGATTAAAAAGCACCCAATCAAGCCCACTATTGTCACTGAAACAACACGCGGGCAAACGCATGCTGAGCTATAACAGAGCGCGGGTACCCGCGGGCTGCACTTGCACAGGCCGCATGTATGTCTAAAATCTAAGATAAAACTAATCACAGGCAGCCCAGACCTGGAAGAGGCCTCTGGTATTGACAACCAGGGTCTCTTAGAGGCTTGGATCCTTCTTCTTTAACAGAAAAGAAAAATAATTGCAAAAAATAACAAACGCAATAAAGCAAACTGAAACAAGACAATGAACCAGCAGGACTCAGACAGGATTCAGAAATCCCCCTGAGAATGTATAATTCTGACAGGGAAGAGGGGAATACCTCTTAATCTCTCTGACTCCTACACGCTACTAAAACCTCTACAACAAGCGTTCAAATGCGGGCTATAGAAGGTTAGGACACGGGTTACACGCGTGCAGGCCTTATGTAGGCCACGTGTACCTCTGTGTGTCCCGATAATTATCTTCAAGCAACAGTCAAGGAAAAACTGGTATAAAGAACCAAGTTCCCTGCTAGCTCTGACCTAACAGAAAACATACATGCAAATAAATAGAAAATCCAATCCTTTAAACTACCCAAAAACCCTCAACTAAATCCGAAAAACCCTAACGAGTAATCCCGAGTGGAGTCACCAATTTTGTTGTGGGGAAATAATACCCTACGGACTAGCAAGATAGGGTTAGGCTTGCATGCAGATCATGACCTTAAAGAAATCACTTTTAACCTATCACCCCAAAACTCAAAACCCCTTTTTCACACACAAACATAGAAAGGACCTATTAACCTTTTTACTGATGTTTGGTGTAGATCCTCCGTTGCGCTTTGTCCGCTTGCTTGCGCTGCTCCTTCCAAAGAAAATCCTACAATCAAGACAAAACACTATGCATGCATGCTATTTTTCTACTTGAGGGTTAGATATTAAGCATAAATCGAATAAAACATATAAAACTCATGCATTGGGACAGGAAAAGTATTCTTTATTATTTTCAAGATGAATCAACTTACAATCAATGTTGAGACCGGCCACCGTTCCTTGATCCTGATCTTGGGCTCCTCCTCTTCTTTGTCCTCCAACTGCTTTGGGAAAGGAAAGGCTAAAGCTTGAGGAAAGGCTAAAGGTTTGGGACAAATGGATTCGGCAATTGGGCAGATTTTCTTCGCTATCTTTTTCCTCTTCCAAATAGTACCCCTACCCCTTCTTTTATAGGCTAGAAGGAGCTAGGGTTTTGGAAGAACTCTCATCCATGCATGGCTGGGAGTTTCAGTTAACTGACCCATAGATTTTTGTCTCGTCGACAACTTTCCTATTTTTGTTCTTTGTTAGGTCAACGCGGGTTGTAGTAGGCCTTCCAGCGTTCCAACGCGTGCAGTAGAACGCCTGCCAGCGTTCCAACACGTGCAATAGTGAGTTAGGTCACGTTTGGCTTAACTCAAAAGGATTTTCAAAGAGGTTCCTCAACATGGCTTTGGCAAGGAAGGGATATGAGTTGGCCTGATGCCAGGTAAGCATGTGTGGTGCAATTTAGGGTTATAACATAGGCACTGACTTGTATAACAAAGAACAATAGTTCTCCCTTGCACCACCCTACCACCTTGGTTTTTCTTGCTGCAACTAGATGGAAGCTACAACTCCCTGTGTTCAAGCACCCAATTAAAACTCTGAGGAAACCAATCTTCCCTAGAACCTCCCAACCACCCTGAAATATAAATCTGTTTCTTTCTTAAATTTATCACAGTAATACAACATTTATCTATGGCTTACGAGTCTCATCATTGTTCTGCTACACTTCTCTTCTCTGCCTGCATCAGTGCCTCTCTGCTCGCATATTCTTGATCTTTCTGATCTTCTAATCTTTCTTTGCATGTGCACCTTGGCTTTCTCTTCTTCTCTCATATATGCATCTCTGTTCTATGTCTTTATTCTACTCTTTATGCTCTATGTATTATTTCCATTCTATGCGTTATGCCTCTTCTGTGCATTTCAGATCCTGCACAGAACATGTTTCTTCTCAAATGAATCACTCTCAATAACATCCCCCATCTCTTCTTTGTTCTGCATTTTTATACTCTCTGTGCACCTTCTGCATAGCCTCATGTACAATGCCTCTGCATCCTCTTTATAGCGTCACTTTTCTACCCTACAGGTTTTTCATTGCATCTCTTCCTCACTACTCCATAGCTCGATAGAAGAATCACTTCACCTCTTTGTTCTGCATGCATTTGTCACGTCCAGTCATCTCGTTATCATCATGGAAACTCTTTATCTTCTCTGGAAGTTAGCTCCATGCATTCATCATCACTGGGCGTTATGCTGAGATTCCTTAGCTTATATGGAAATTACAGTCTTCGACGCATTTCCATATGTCAATTGTATCTATCATTAATCTTCATACTACTGGCAGTTACCTCGAGACTCTTCAACTCTTCTGGCGATCACCCTGAAGCCTCTTCGAATTCTGTGGAAGAAACAATCAGTGTTTTCTGGCAATTCCCCAGAGAACCTCTGCACGCTCATGCTCTTGGTGCCTTTTCCATTTCTAAGAAAAACTAAACAGTGGGTGCTAGATTTTCTGGCTAAGCCCTTTCCTTTCATGTGACCACCGATGGTGACCATACACCTATCCAACAATCATTTCACGATTTCGCGTTTCGAGTGATCAAGTGCAAATCACCTCAATTTTCCCAACTCATGAAACTCTGAGGTGGAGCCTTGAAACACTAGCTCCTTCCCTTCTCTTCTGTTGATGTGACCACTGGTTGTGACCACATCCCTATTCAAAAAGGCATTTCAAGATTTCGCATTTCAGGTGATCAGTTGCGAGTCACCTCGATTTTCCCGAATATCGATCTGCGAAGTGGAGCATAGAAACAAGCTAGCTCCTCTCTTAACTTTCACTGATGTGACCTTGGCTATGACCACGAGCCAAGAATTCGAGTGCTTCGTGCTTCGTGAGCTTGTGAAATTCATCGTTCCTGATCAACGACCAATGACATTCCTCAATCGACGATTGTGATGAAATCGTGACCTCGCATGTTGGGTGTATGAACATGAGCCAACCCTATTGCTGCTAACTGGATATATTCCAGAATGGAAGATCTGCTGACACCTGTCCTCCTTAATCTACGATCAAGATCTCCTCCACGATTCTGGCCTTCGGGACTTTCAATTCTCAAACTCTCATTTTCTCCCAGAGCATTTCACCCGGAATCCATGATCCAACGGTGCATGTTCCTTTTGGATCAATGGTCACAATCCCTTCGAGTATTCGGGGTTCAACAATCTCAACTCTCAACTTTTTGTCATCCTTCCTTTTCTTTTTCCCGGATCTGACAATTCACTCACGCGTGTCCTCTTTAATTCAATGGCTATCCTCCACTCCGGGACTTCGGGACTTAGGGAATCTTTTGGTGGTAAAAATCTCGAAGAAAAAATCTCAGAGTGACGCAACTCTTGCGTCACTCGATGACATGTCACGAGCTGAGCAACCGCCACGTGTCACTCGGATTTGTGATTTCCACGTACCTGAAATGCTGAATCAACTTGACACTTTTCATTGTCTAATTGTGCCATGTGTCCTTGCCGAATTGGTATGCCATAGGTCCTTGCTAACGTGGCCTGCTGATGTAGATCTCCCTGATCAAACAATCATTTTTTGATCTCCATATCCAATGGCTGACAGAACTTCACATTCTGGGGATTTCAAATCTCAAACATTCAGGAGCATAACCTCCTCACATCTCTATATCTGGAGTAATGTTGTTCGTTCGATTAGGATCTTGGATCGACGGCTCAATATTTCTATGATGCAACTTTTCTAGCTTATCATGTACTTCCACTCAAAATTGATCCGACGGATGACGTTTACTCTGACTCTCTGATTCTCTAGACTTTGGGGATTTCAAATCTCAAACTGAGAAAATTTCGAAGTGGTTTGCTCTAGATTTGTGGATCATGTGCCACTTGTCAGTCTTGATGATGGATGGTCCCCGCTTACTTTGGGACTTTAGGACTTTGACAGGTCCTCTATCATACGCTCATCAAAGGCTTAACCTTCTTGCATTTATCTCTTGATCCAACGGTTGTTGGTCCTTCGCGCTCAGATCGATGGTTGAGGTATAATCTCCTCCTCTGCTCATTCCTCCTTTCTGGACTCTAATCCTCCTGAGCTTACGCTTCCTCCTAACCTAGAATAATGTCTAAGTGTCAAAGGCCTCGACCTTTGATCCTTCTGTGATTCCTAATGACTTGGAACTCGTCTCCCGAGATTACGTTGTTCCTATTTGGCCATTGATGCACACTCTGATCTTTCCATCAATGAAAAGAACACTCGACCTGTAAACATGCCAACATGCACATGATATCCCGTTGAAAAGGTATTTTCGAGAACTATGCATTACGTCGTCAAACTCTGACTCTGTCTATAGTTTGATTGTGGTGAGCCAAAATAACACTGTTTAGGGGCCCAAAAAAGCATGAAAAGTACAACAAGATGTGCTGACATAAAAACATGTAAAAGAATCCAGTTGGATTAGGTGGGTGGCCACCAATATCCACTTGGAATATGTGTAGGGATTCAGACAACCCCGGAAGTGTAGAACCCCCCATTACAAGGAAGTACAAAAGAACGTATTGAACTAAAAACTGACAAAAGGAGCTAGTTGGAACAGGTGGGTGGCCAGCAATATCCACCTGGATCAGTTAGGGGGAGTATCCCCAAGGATGGTTCAGTTAGGAGGAGAATCCCTAGATGGAAATATACCTTTTCCATTGATGACAAAGGGGGATATATTTATCAGATGCAGATCACAGAAGCATGGTTCCAGGGGGATCGATGGTCACAAGGGGAGCATGAGTGATATGACTTCAGTATTGCATGACATGACCTCATTATTACATCAGATCTCAATATTTCATCAGAGTGCTGCCATCAATTGAAAAGGGGGGTATTGTTGATTATTTGGGTTGGTTTTCATTGATGTCAACCCTTGAAGAAAGCCCGGTAGTGAATTCTGGTAGCACAAAGGTTTGGGTAATGGACCCAAGTTGGTTTGATGTATAATGGCATGTGTTTTAATATATTTGAAGGTAAGACTATTCTATATGGATAGTACATGTCATGAAATTTCCAGTGGTATGTGGAACGTCACATAAATCCTCACGATTAGAGAGTTATGGCCATGTGAAGTTGGAGAACCCTCATGAGTCATCTAGAAGCTCCAGAAGGTCAAAGTAGTCAAAGTGTTTGCAAAGAAGAAATTATTTAAATAATAAAGTGAATTCATGAGTGTACTATAAGTCAAAGAGGATGCAAAATAAATTATTTAAATAATAAATTTATTGGATAAATTAATAAGTGGACAAGTGGTTAGAAGTGGGTTAAACCTAAAATAAGGAAAGTGGGTTAAGATGGTTAAAAGGTAAACCCTTGAGGAAGCTACATGAAAGTATAAATAAGAGGCAAGGTTCTCTCATTTTAATCACACTTGAGCATATTGAATATCCAAAAGTGACTGAGGTAACCAAAGGATATCTAAGACAAATTTCAGAGGGAAGGTGAAGTAAAGAAGGCCGAAATTCAGGGGAGGATAAATTATTTTGATGATGCTTTATAAGGTATGTTATTTACAGGTCATCTCACCATTTTTGCAATAACGTTTTTTATAGAATGATTCAAATTGAAAAATTGGGAGGTCATTGAGGAAACATATCCAAGTAGTTGTGATAAAAATTGCATCTTGTGGGTCGTTGTATTTTTGGAGTTATTCTCCATGGAAAATAGGGTTTGTGGCTAGTCCTGAAACTAGTCTAAAACAAGTGTTTCGGGTAAAAACGTCATAAATTCTTCATAACAAATCCAAATTCAGTAAGACCAAATGCATTGGTTAGAGTACCATATTTAGTATTCTTTGTACCATTTTCATATTCATACAACATATATTCCGTGTGGGGAACACTCTACAAGTAATCTCTCTAGAATAAGCCAAAATTTATCAAGGTATGCCATTTTTTCTATAACTCCTTTTTTGGGAGGTTCCAAGAAGTGAAACTTGGAGAAATTGCAGAAAACACATTGAAGAACATTTTGCACTATTTTTAGACCTTTATTCATTACAAGTACATAGTTATGATTATTGCAAGTTAGGGTTGTTGACTAATCCAAAACTAGTCATGTGAGACTAAAGTAAAGTTTGATGAAAATGCTAGTCTCGTTTTAAGGAAGGTTTGCAGGTATGTGATCATATAAACCGGGTCTATTACAGAGTTACATATCAGATTTGGATGATAAAATTGATGAGGTCTTTTGGTTGAGGTACATGTTGGGTACATGGTTGAAAAAAGTAGTTGATGAGTTGGAACATACATGAGGTGTATAGTTGATGATGTTGGTACATATTGATGAGTCATAGTTTATGTGTATTTGATGCATCATTGGCACATATTTGGTGCATGGTTGATGCACTCGTTGATAGTACAGTTTGAGGTACAGGTTGGTGCATGGTTGATGCACTTGTTTATGGTACAGGCTGATTCCAGGTTGGTGCATGGTTGGTGCATGGTTGATGCATTTGTTTATGGTACAAGTTGTTACATGTTGTTTGGTGTAGGTTGATTGGTACAGGTTTACAGTAGTATATCTCACAATGATAGTGTGACAGTGGTTCCATCATTCTACTTTTATGTCAGGGCGGTAGGACAAGGCAAGGACAGGTGGTTGTAGCCACCTTCCGATTGTAGCCAAAGAACATAGGGGTTTGTAGCCTCCTTCTGGTTATAGCCAGAGAATTGGGGAGTTGTAACTTCCCTCGGGTTGTAGCCTGAAAAACTAGGAGTTTGGATGCTCCTTCCAGTTGCATCTAGAAAACAAAGGAATTTTTTGCTTCCAATGAATGCAATTCTTAAGGACATATAAGAAAACACATTATGTGATTTTCTCCCACTTTGGGTTTCCACGTAAAACACTAGTGTACTGTCTATGTGTGTGATTTGTCATTTGTTCATTGTTTATTTACTTTGCAACTATTGGATGATAATGCTACATTGATATAACACTTTCATTTTATGGTGAAAAAAGATTAAATTTCTCTATTACTGATTCACCCCCCCCCCCTCAGTAATCAAACAATTGGTATCAGAGCCGGTTCCTTTAGGAAATAGTTTAACCACTGGAAGGATATCATTGATTATTCTGAGAATGGAGTACCAATGTTTAATGGTCAGAATGGTTTAAAGTATGATATTTGGAGAAGAAGGACGAAAGTATATTTACAGGCACAGGGACATTATATTTGGCTATCAATTGTTACAGGATATGATAGTTCAAAAAGGGAAAAGATTGCATCGAAGAAGGAATTGAAGAAGAATAAAAAAATAGCAATGGATTTCATCTGGGAAGGACTACCTAATCCAGTAAGAGAAAAGGTTGGTAAATTTTCATCAGCCAAAGAACTTTGGGATAAGTCACATGAAATATATTATTCACCCATCGCAGATTCAAAGAATGCCAAAGAAGATGTAGATACAGATCAAGAAGAATTATGTTCATCATGTCAAACAGATTCAGAA
>JZKD02S0434436.1:61579-85676 GCA_000966675.3 Picea glauca
ACAAGATGATTCAAAATGAAAATGTCTCCTTGGTATATATAGGAGACTAGGACGTATAATTACAACTAATGGCCTAAAGCCGACATAAATAAAATAAAATTACTAATATAATATGTCCCAATTAAAGGGTAATGTGCCAATATTAGGGCTTAACAGGAAGGGTAGAAGATCAAAGGAAGAAGGAGGTACAACCATGGATACACAATCAAGCTTATGTTCAAAAGAAATAAATCTTCATCTTCTCCATTCTTTCTATTCTTCTACACCACTTCTCATAGCTTTATGCTTGAATCTTAGAGTTGGGAACAAGGATGAGTTGTTGAGTGTTTTTCTTATATTATTCTAAGATATTTTCTTCTATGATCATGGAGTATTTGAAGCCACATACATGGCTGTCAAATATTTTGTAATGAATAACATCTTTCATGAATAAAACTCCACAAATAATTGCTTTGGGGTTGATCTTAAATGTATCTTGTAACTTTAAGTTTTAAGTATGAGATATTTGAGGTTGACCTATCAAATTATCTTTTGATCTTGATAACAGTACTCTTTTGAAATTCTTTGAGATGATAAAATTATTCTCTTATTTTTCATGAATAAGACCTGGATGTATTTATATATGATTAATAAGATTGTGTGTGATGCTAATCACAATTTAATTCTGATGTTGAAGCTCTCCTTCAAAATTTTATTATTATAAAAAAACTTTTGTTGCATATAAATATCATATTAGGTTATTGAATAACCATTTTCATTTAAATACAAACAATAAATATTTGGGTTTGTTGTCTAGCACTCTCCCTACTCCAAGATATTCAAAGATATATATTTTATCCAAAGAGGAGAAACACCTCTCTAAAATCGAAGGGGGGCTAATGTCCTCATGAGGTTTCCATTTTGGTCCTGATGGATTCAAGCATCAATGAGATTCCTAAAGTTGGTGCTTGAAAACAGAGGATTGGACTCCTCTACATGTTGAATCCTGATCTACGGGGAGTTGGTGCTTAAAAACAGGGGATTGGTGTCTCCTTGAGTTGGTGCTCAAAAATAAGGGTTTGGTGTCTCCTGGAGTTGGTGCTCAAAAAAAGGGGATTGGTGTCTCCTAGAGTTTATGCTATAAAACAGGGTATTGGTGTCTCCTTGAGTAGGTTCTCAAAAGGAAGAATATTGGTGTCTTCTGCAAAATTGTAACTTGTAACTAAAATATAATTTAATATTTATTATATCTAAATTCTGAGTACTTTTCTTTATTGTTGATCAATTGTTATGGTTAAAATTGTGAAAAAGGAACCAATATTGATTCACCCCCCCTCCCCTCTCAGTATTGAACATAATTTCAACAATTGGTATTAGAGAAGCTTCATTTACCACAATCTAACCACTTGAAGGGATATTCTGAGAAATACAATGGATCAACAAGAAGGAATATCCTCCAACAAAGCACCATTGTTCCAATGAAATGATTATGCATTTTGGAGTATAAGGATGAAAAGTTATCTGATGGATCTTGGTATTGATGTTTGGTTATCCGTGGAAAATGGTTACACTGCACCAACTATTGCGCCCTCAGATGCTACTGCAAAAAAACTCTATAATGATAGTTCAAGGGTTAATGAAATTATGGGTGGATTAGCAAATCCTATATTTGTAAAAGTGATGCATTGTAAATCAATAAAGGAAATTTGGGACAAACTTAAAATCATCTATGAAGGAGATGTAAAATTTAAGCAAGCTAAACTTCAAACATACAGAGGGAAGTTTGAAAGTCCAGAGATGAAAGAGGAAGAAAATATTGCAGACTATCTTCAAAGAGTGGATGAAATTGTCAATTCAATCAGAGCACTCGGAGAATATTTAGATGACAAAATTATTGTTCAATAGGTAATGATATCATTACCAATGAGATATGGTGCCAAAGTGTCTACCCTAGAGGATCGTGAAAACCTTGACAAGCTTACAATGGATTAACTGCATGGGAGTCTCATAGCCTATGAAATGAGAACAGGGAAAGAAAAACCATCAAAAAGGGAAGAAACCTTTAAAGATTAAAAAAAAGAACCATGAACATGTATCAAATGAAATTCACTCAAACATATCAAATGAAGAAGAGGCTATCTTCATAAGGGAACTCAGGAAAGGGTATGGAAAATACAAAGGGAATTTACATTTCAAATGTTTCATATGTGGAAAAATTGGACACTTTGCTAACAAGTGTCCCTATCCCAAGAAGGAGGATAGTGATGATGAATAAGCTTACAACCAGAAAGACCATAAAAGGGATAAATCCCAATACAAAAATAAATTCTATAATAAAAGGAAAAAAAAAATACTCCAAAGAAGACAGCAGTTCATCTGACATGAGTGAAGATGATGAGACATAACTTCTATTTATGGGAATAGAAAATCAAAATGAAGATGAAGGAAACTCTAATGTTTAATAATTAGACCTTGAAGAATAATTTATTAGTTCTCTTGAAGAACTGAGAAAATATAAAAAGAAGAACAAATCATTAAGAGGACAACTACTAGAGTATGAAGAAGTACAAAAATAAAGAGAAAATGAAGTTTCAAAAACCATCAAAAATCATTATTGATATAAAGACTGAACTCCAAGAAGCCAAAAGAATTGAAGGGGTCATAAGAAAACAAATGAATGAAAAGCAACAAGACTGTGAAAAGATAAAGGCTAAAATTATACTTCTAAAAGGGGAACTTGATAAAGAAAAGAAGCAATCAAGATTTGAAAACAGTTCAAAAAGATAGAATGATATTCTTAATAGTCAAAGATCATCAAGCGATAAAATAGGACTGGGTTATGATCAAAATAAATCCAATAAAGGATCAAACTCTACATCATAGGAAACTAATCAAGTTCTTAATAGTTATGCAACTTCCCTTCAAATCTCCTTCAAAAAGAAATAAGACAAGATAAAGATTGATTCTAGTCAACAGAAATTTGTTCTCCCTTCAAAACAAAATGAATATAGAAATACAACTACAAGAAGACATATCCCTAAAAGGTATCAATATCTCTTTCTTGGATATTAGTTATCTTGCAATAATTTTGGGCATAAATCATTACATTGTAGAGCTTATGGAAAGTACAATCATAAAAATGTTCAAATATATGATTATAAGAACAACAAGAATAATCAAGAGATAGAAACTATAATTCATTCTCTTCATTACAAAATTACAATGTTGAATGCCACAAATGTAATAATTATGGTCACAAATCTAGTGAGTGTAGGCTACCAAAGCATCCCATAAAAAATTCCAATATCCAAGAAGAAAGACATGAGAAAATATGGAAAATAAAATGTGAAGTACAAAGCAAGAAAGAGAATGAATATATTGCAACTGAAATTGAAGAAGTTGATAATAGAAGAATGATAAGTGAAGTTCCTAATAAGGAATGTGAAAATCAAAGTTTTGCATATAAAGTGGATCAGGCTCAAGAAATAAGAGTTCCTAAATAAGAATATGACACATTTGTATATCTTGACGATGTCGTGCAAATCAATAATCCATTAGACATTGAAGGAAAAATGAAAAAGGAAAATTTTAAAGAAGAAGATGAAGAGGCTTTTGTTGCACAAAACAGTGGTGATGATGAACTCCCAAATGCAGATCAGCTAGATCTTGGAAGGTTTTCAATTTTATTTTGATTATCTACTAAACTTCCTCTCAACATAAAATATGAACAAAGGAAGGAATGGATTGAAGGATTGACTGCAATCTCAGTATCATAAACTGAATATGAAGAAAAACTTGATGACAAATTTGACCATTCCCTTAAAAGTTGATGGGCATTACAAACTGATGTCAATGGAAGATGCCTTAGAACTTGTTTTGATATGAATAATCAAGGAAGGCCTATGAGAACTATTCAAAATCAACAATGAAGATGTTGATATGACAACCCCTTGAAATCTATCCATAAAGATGAATGAACAGCCTGAACTGTGATGAAATCTTCAACAATTGGAACAGTCTTAAAAATACTACCAACCTTGTTAAGTCACATAAAGAAACCATCATTCTCTTTGATGATGGAATTCCCAAAAGAATGATAAACTTATGAAGAGGACTATTACAACCAACAAAAAGAGGTTATTGAGCAAAGATGATGGTTTAAGGAACTACAAGACAAAAACATTAATATCAGATTTACTTCTATCTGAGAAAAATCTAAATGTGATGAATATGGTTGTGATAATATGTGTTAGGATATTTAGACACTTAGGAGTTAGTTAATATCTACTTGTTCTAATGTGTCGTTAGGTAAAAGTGTGTTTCTTAGTGTGTTTCTTTAGTATGCATTAGTATGCATTTGTAGTTAGGAAATCCAACGGTCATGATATGTTCCTGACATAGAGTGATCTGACGATTCATACTCTCCTCGATCTTAATGACCATTGATCCATGGATTAACACCTAATTGCTCCATGATCTCTATTTAAAGAGCATGGAGGGTCATTTTCCGGATGATCGATTGTGAGAAACTCTCTTGTAAAATATCTATGTAATCTTTTTCTTTGCATTAATAAACTGTTCCAAGTGGCCGCGTTGGTTGGGGTTGTGATTGGTTGGGGCTGTGGATGTTTCCCCATAGGGGTCTTACCACGTGAAAACATCAATGTGTTGATCTTTGATCTGGTTATGTGAGTGGTTACTGAATGTGTTCATCCTCTGTTGGTATACCTGTGTTGTCTAACATGGTATTAGAGCCTGTTTGAAGACCCACTCCTATTGTAGATCGAGATCATGAAGCCGAGTTGCCTCATCTCCACTTTCTATCATTTCCTTACATTTCTGGGCTGAGAGGATTGTTCCATTGCGTCTGGAGTGCTCATTTCAGTCAAGAACACTTTTCGTTTCACTCGAAAAGGTTTATGTTTGCCTAATATACGACCATTACAGTCAAAACCGGAGGTATAAAGCTTGAATACGCATTTTTTAAAATTTTTGCAGAGTAGTATTTTGGTTTTATTTCGGTTTTGTTTTAATTATTTCTAGGTTGTTACTCTTTTAGATTTGTGTATTCTCATTTCCCCACACCCTGTGTGATCTCGGAAAATCAGAAACAGGTAGGAAAAGGTGCATCTTTCGAGTAAGCTAACCGAGATCTAACCCTTGTTGTCATCGAGAAGCGAAATTTTTTTCTTGTGTGAAAATATTTTTTTTTAGCACACTCTCCAAGGCTGTCAACAACAACAACAACAATCCTCCTTTTGAACATTACAATATGTTTTACTAGATCATTTGGTTAAAATTTGCCTTATTAATTAAGAGGTCTTGAGTTCAAGTCTCTCTTTTGCTACCTTTTTTGAAAACGTTCATGCTAAAATTGTAAAGTGTATTTCACTTTAAGTATAAAAGTGAATCACTATAAGTAGCTTTAATATTTTATTTTAGAGTTATTTATTTTGCATGCAACTTTTCTGTTATAAAGTAACTTCATTGTAAAAGTGATCCCCACTTCTCTTTATAAAAGTGGCTCACTTCATAAAGAAACTTACACAATCACGTGGTCATTTGGTTACCGATTGTGCCTTTTTTTAAAATAACATAACTCTCACATTGGAAGTCTGTTTTCAGTGTTGTTTTTAAAAAAAATGCATAATTGTTTGATCTCTTTCCATTCAGATCATCAGTTTCAGTTTTTAAATCCACATTATCTACAAATTTAATATGGATTCTACAAGTATTGTCTTTCTTACCAGCAACAACTACTTCCAATGGAAATCTCATATGGAAGATTTATTAAGAAATAAAGGCTTGTACCGGATTACCTTGGGAAAGGAAAAAGCACCCGTTGATGTTGATAAGAAAGCCAAGCAGGATAATAGGAATGACGGAGAACATGGAATAATCGGAATTTCCATCTCTCTGGATTTAAGGTACCACCTTCAAGATATTGATGACCCCAAAGAAGCTTGGAACACAATTGAATCTGTGTTTGGTAAACTCAATATTATTCGAGCACAATAGTTAGAAAATAAAATACTAACCTTGAGTCCAAATGATTTTTCTTGCCTTAGAGACTATCTATCTAGGTTTAAAACACTCAGAATTTTATGTGAAGAATGTAAGATAAAGATGGAGAAAGAGCATTGCATCTATCTTATTCTTTCTAAGCTAGGTAGTGCATATTTTGTGTTTGTATCTACCTTTTATGCCATGAGAGAGGCTCTAGGGGAAGAAGCTTATGAAAAAGACACTCTTGAGTCCTTTTGTGCTTCTTTGATTCGAGAGGAAGATAAGCTTGTACAATTTGGAGTCATCAACACTGCAGGTCTCTCCAACAAAACCTTAGTTACCTAGCAGAAAGATAAACCCAAGTATCCCAAGAAGCAACATCCTCACTACAACAACAAACAACATAAGGGTCCCAAACCTGCTCAGACAGCTTCAGCTCCCACTGGTGACAAAGGAGCGAAATATAAAAATAAGAATACTACCAGACATTACAACTTTTGTGATAAATATGGTCATGATGAGTCCAAATGTTTCAAGAAGATGAAATCTTTAGAAGAAGCGATGAAGAAGCACAACATTAGTATTGATTCTACTTCTTCTTCTCACAGACATGCACTTTATGCTTCTGGTTTCTTCTTCAATTCAAATTCTACTACTACTTCTTCTTCTGATGAGTGGCTTATTGATTCAGGAGCATCTTATCATATGGCTAAGGATAAAGCCATATTTTATGCTCTAAATGAATGTAACACCAAGAAAATATTTGTTGGTGATGATAGATCTCTTAGTGTTGTAGGATCTGAAATAGTTCAAGTATATAATGGTCATTTCAATGATGTATTATGTGTTCCAAGTCTTTCTTGTAACCTTATATCAGTATATCAAATAACTCATTCAGGTGAAGGTAAAACCGTCAAGTTTTCACCTCACCAAGTTGTAATCAAGGATCTAAAATATCTTAAGCATGTTCTTGCAACTGGAATTGTTGATGATATTACCAAGTTGTACAAGTTTGACAACTTTGGGTCATCATATTTTTCATCAGTTTTTGTTGCTCATAGCGATGCCTTGAGCAAACTTGGCATGAGTGGTTTGGTCATCTAAACTATCGCTCATTGCAGAAACTATGTAATCAACAAATGGTGACTGGTCTTCCTCTTGTTTCATGCAGAGATGGTGTTTGTGCCAATTGTGTTCTCGGCAAACATCATCAGGATAGTTTTAACAAACGTGTCTCTTGGCATGCCTCGGGCCCTTTATAGTTTGTTCACAATGATTTGTGTGATACACTTTCTTCTCCTTCCTTTTCTGGGTGCAAGTATTTCTTAACTTTCATTGATGATTTTTCCAGACGTACTTGGGTTTACTTCTTAAAACTTAAGAGAAAAGTTTTTGACAAGTTTTTGGCCTACAAGGATCTTGTAGAAAAGAAATTTGGACATCAAATTCAAAAGTTAATAACAGATAATGGAGACGAATATGTGAACAATAATTTTACAAGTTATTGCACTACACAGGGCATCCAAATGCAACACACTATTCCATACACACCACAACAAAATGGTGTTACTAAATAAAAGAGCCGCACATTAAAAGAAATGGCAAATTGTATGATCTAATCTAAGGGATTAAGTCTAAAGTATTGGGTGGAAGCGATCAACTGTGCAAATTACATATTCAATTGCACTCCCACAAAGGCTCTTAAAAATATAACACCGGAAGAATCTTGGACTAAAATTAAACCATATGTAAGTCGCTTCCGTGTATTTGGCAGTATAGCATGGGCTCACATTCCTGATGAGAAAAGGAAAGCATTGCAGCCTAAAAGTGAGAAGTGTATATTTTTTGGTTATTCTGAAGATGTCAAAGGTTATAGAATTCTTCAACCACATTGTAATTAAATTATTCTTAGAAGAGATGTTAAATTTGATGAAAATATCTTGGCCTGCGAGCCTAATTCGGTGGTTGTGCCTTCTTCGGCCTGCGATCCATCTTCAATGTTTATGCCTTATTTTGTTCCTATTATGGTTTCTTCTTCAAATGATGAAAGTGAGGATGATAATCCACCTCCACCTGTTGACATTCCTCCAGATGAGACCTTTGAACCTAAACAAGCACCAGTTCCACTGCTTCCTAGATGGGTATGTTCAACACGAGAAGCAGCTGGTGATCTTGTCGGTGATCCTTCATATTAGCGTCAAACACATTCATTGTTCCAGTGAGCCTGTTCTCTTATGGATCAAGTTTCAGAGACTCATGATCCAAAGACATTTGCAGAAGCTTCAAGTCATCCAAATTGGGATACAACAATGAATGAAGAGTATTGTTCTTTAATGGAAAACAATACTTGGGATCTTGTACCTCTTCCAAAAGGAAGAAAAAATTTCAGATGTAAATGGGTCTACAGAACTAAGTATGCATCAGATGGAAGTGTTGAAAGACACAAGGCTCGATTAGTTGCCAAAGGCTTTTCCCAAGTTGAAGGAATTGACTATAATGAAACATTTTCCCCTGTAGCCAAAATGAATTCCATCCGCCTTGTTCTTGCCCTTGCCTCCTCACATAAATGGGAGGTCCATCAAATGGATGTTAAATCTGTCTTCTTGCATGGAGATTTGAAAGAATAAATCTACATGGAACAAACTCTTGGATATGTCCAAAATGACTCTAGCCTTGTTTGTTGCCTCAAGAAATATCTTTATGGTCTCAAGCAAGCTCCCCGAGCTTGGTATTCCAAAATGGACAGCTTTCTTATTGCCACTAGATTCTCTAGATGTCATTCTGATCCTAATGTCTATACCAAGAAAGTAGGAAGTCGTATCATAATCCTTGTCCTTTATGTTGATGACCTTATCCTTACTGGTAGTGACCCAAAATTTTTAAACCATGTGAAAACCAGCCTTAAGAAGAAATTTGAAATGACTGACTTAGGATTTTTGCACTATTTCCTTGGCCTCCAAGTTTTGCAAACCAATGAAAGATTTTTTCTTTCCCAGTCTAAGTATGCTTGTGACCTTCTTCTTCGCTTTCACATGGATGATTGTAAACCAACCCCTTCTCCCTTCCAATCTGGAGTCAATCTTACTTCCACCTATACTTCTCCTGAAGTTGATTCCACCCTGTACCATCAGTTAGTTGGTATCCTCCTATACTTTATTCATACCCATCCTGATCTTTCCTTTGCTATTGGTCTTGTTGCCCGGTATATGCAAACACCCCATGAAAGCCATTGGAAAGCAGCTAAAAGGATACTTCACTATGTCCATGGTACAATTCAGTTCCAGATACATTATAGTTCAGGGGGGACTCCTTTATTGGTTGGTTTGACTGATACAGATTGGGCCAAAGACCGTGATGATTGAAAGTCTAATGCAGGTTATTTTTTTAGCCTTGGTTCAGGTCCTGTCACTTGGGCCCGTAAGAAACAATAGGCTATTGCACTTTCTTCAGCAGAAGTAGAGTACCGATCAGCGGTAAATGCAAGTTAAGAAGCCTTGTGGCTTCGACAAATCCTTTCAGAGTTTGGATTCGAGAAACAACATCCGACCAGCCTTTGGTGCAATAATCAAAGTGCCATCAAGCTCGCCAAATACCCAATTCAACATCAGCGCAGTAAGCACATTGAGATACACATGCACTTCATCAGAAAACTCATTCATGATCAAGTTATTAAAGTGCTCTTTTTCCCTACAGAAGATCAAGTTGCAGAAATTTTCACAAAGTCTCTTACAGAAGTGAAGTTATCCAAACTTTGATCTATGTTAAGAGTTTAGGAAGTTGTCATTAAGGGGGGATAGGCTCTAATGCCTCCTTCCTTCTCCTATTGTGTCACTATTGTAAATCCTTCAATACTATCCCAGGTTGTTCTTATGGGGGGATGTTAGGATATTTAGACACTTAGGAGTTAGTTAAGATCTACTTGGTGTAATGTGTCGTTAGGTAAAAGTGTGTTTCTTAGTGTGTTTCTTTAGTATGCATTAGTATGCATTTTTAGTTAGGAAATCTGACAGTCACGATATGTTCCCAAAATAGAGTGATCCGATTGTTCATACTCTCATCGATCTTAATGGCCATTGATCCATGGATTAACACCCGTTTGGTCCATGATATCTATTTAAAGAGCATGGAGGTTCATTTTTCGGATGATTGATTGTGAGAAACTCTCTTGTAAATCTCTCTGTAATCTTTTTCTTTTCATTAATAAACTGCTCCAAGTGGTCGCATTGGTTGGGGTCGTGGATGTTTCCCCGTAGGGGTTTTACCACGTGAAAACATTAGTGTGTTGATCTTTGATCTGGATATGTGAGTGGTTACTGAAGGTGTTCATCCTCTATTGGTATACATGTGTTGTCGAACAATATGGGAACTAAAAGATATCATTGGTTGAAACAACAAAAATGAAGAGGATTTTGGGTTACAAATAAATGAATAAGTTGACTAACATCATGAAGAATTTGGGAGTAGTCTGGAAGGAAATGAAGATAGTTCTTGAGAAACATTTGTATAATCTTGACACACTCTTGAAGGAAGCTAAATGGAAACATAACTAAAATATATCCAATGCATCATTGAAGCCTAAGTATCATGGAAGAATAAAACATACATTGAGTATTTGAGACAACGGTACAACAACAGGTGAAAGGAACAATTTTGTTTCTAAAGGGAAAAAGTTGAAGTTGGTTTCTGCAGAATCAAAGGACTATGGTAAAACATTGATTTGACATATGTTGACAAAGTTCCAATTTTCTCTTGAAAGGTCTTGATTTTCTAAGATTAGTATTCTAATAGGGAGAATTGTTGACAGGGGGAGTTGTAGTATAAGAAGGAATTTCATTTTCCATTGATGTCAAAGGGGGAGCTATTGTTGGAAATATTTATATTTTTTATTCACTAGTTCAGTGGTAGTTAACTGGAGCTAGTTCTATTTTAGACCATCGCTATTATGCATGCATTCCTAAGAAAATCTCACTACTTTTTCACTTTTCTTAATTATGGAATTTTATTTCCTATATGAGTGTATATCACTCATTCATTGTATTCATATTGATTATCTCAATGGAGTAGTGTGAATATATTTTCTCATTCTTCCATATTGAATCTCTCGTCCTTTTCTTGACAAGATTTGTGTGTATTTGCTTTACCTAGGTTTCTTGTGCAGGTTTCCATGAAACATTGACATGGTATCATAGATGAGCTACTTGGAGAAAACTATAAAAGAAAGAGAAGAGGGAAATTGGAATTTTGAAGAGTGTAATCCATGTATCTAACAATGTCACACCCTCTCCCTATCAAAAGGTGTGAGAGTAGAAAGTGTCACACCCTCTCCCTGTCAAAAGGTGATGTTGTAAACTAGGTCTGTACCCCTGCCCCTCCTTTCTCATTTCCCTATGCCTTCATCAAATTTTTCCTCTTCTGGTTGGTGAAGTCGGTTTCCCATTACTAAGTGACTTGGTTTTTATCGTTTCTTTCTTGATCGAGTCTTCACACATTTTGTTTCTATTCTTCTTGAAGGATAATTACATATAGGGATTTGATTCAGAATGCTTGTCATCATGTTTTCCATTGATTGAGCTCATAGCAGGTCGACCAAGGATTTTTGTATACACAAGGAACACCTGTGGACAAAATGCAGCATGTCAAAACAGTCAATTTCAAGCTCAGTTTGTGGGAATAGGGAGGTTAAAATTGCAACGATGGAGATCCAACAAGCCACTCAGATTGACAACTTTTGTGCATTCATGATTTCTAATTCGTGAGGAGTTTAAGAAGAAAAGTGAGAGGACGCTTCACTTCGTAAATTCGGAGTTTAGGCATCCAAGCTCATCGATCAAACCAATACCGTTGAAGTGTCAAACCACAGAATTCTCGAAGTAACGTCAAGATGCCACATAACTTCAGGACCATACTACTTTGGGGGATATCCATGCTTTACATCCAGAAACCCTTGAAGCCCGAAGTGTTGAAGCACAGGGAACTCATCCATCAAGACATGTGGCAACCATATCGCGTTGACAAGAGGGAGCCATCTGGCACTAAAACGAGGCATCTATCTGGCGCTGACAGGTGGTTCCCATCTATTGAGACACGTGGCACTCATATTTTGGTACCTTTTTTACGTTATCCACACATTTCTAGCTGACACAAGTCACTCTTTTTTTATTGACACATCACTTTGGGCCCGTACTACTTCGAGATATTTCCATGCTTCACATCCTAAAACTCCCAAAGCCCGAAGTGCCAAAGCACATGGAATTCATCTAGCGCTGGGACATGACATTCATATAGAATTAATTTCAAGCACCTTCGGGCACGTCGTTTGCTCAATTTCATCTGACACATGTCACTCTCCTTCTGAGACATGCCACTTTGGGAACGTACCACTTCGGGAGATTTTTGTGCTTCACAATCCAACACTCCTGAACGCCGAAGTGTCGAAACACACAACACTCATCCATCAAGACTTGTGGCACTCATATGTGGAGACACGTGGCTTCCATCTGGCCCTGACACATGGCACTCATTTCTGGTCATTTGGGTCCCATCATCTGCTCATTTTCAAGTGACACGTGTCACTCACCTTATGTGACACATCAACAATCATGACATCATATGACATCAGGCCACCACGTCACTTCACAAGTTCATTCTTTGGGAGATTCCAATCCAAAAAAATCACAGAGCTTCGAAGCCCAAAGTGTTGAACCGTTGAAGTCCTGAAGTAATTAAGGTTGAAGATAATCTTGAGTTAATAAGTGATTAGTGTTGGTTAATGACTTATGGGGTTCTGTCCTCTGGAGGATATGCATCCTCTCCGCTCTGAAACCTCCGAATGTCAAATTTCTGAAGTGGCTCACCCACATTTATTGCATATTTGAAATGTTTAAAAGCTCTAAACTAGGAACGGGAAAACTATGTGTCCACACTCAAGAAAAGCGCAACATGACTTACTTTCATCCTCAAAAATATAAGTGGGGAAAACATGACCACACTTCCAGTTGTCTCCAGTGGCCGAAAAAAGTGCGTGTGCATGCCATGATCGATACAGAACTCAGTTCTGTCACTCTTGGTCATTTCTGTCAGATCTCAGTTCGCTCCAACGCATGCATCAATATTATATCATTGCCAATAACATTTTTTCAGTTATTTAATTGCTAGAATCTTTTAGTTTAAGGCATAATAAGTGGTCTTATATGTGTGATAAGAACCACTCCTTTTTGTTAAGTCAAGTTCGGAGTATTCATTAACATACTCCAGCAGTGTGTTTTAGTTAAGTTAATAAGTTGTTTTACAACCAAAGTTTAGAGCTAAGCCTCAGTTCCACACTAGTAGAGGGCATCCACATCTGTGATAAATAGGCATCTTTTGTATGTTAGAAGGGGGAGTTTTTTGGGAAAAGAGATCAATACAACAACTGGTTGGATCCATTTTGCACATGGAATAAATATCTCTACCTGGTGAAGATATTATTGATGATAGTATGTTTGTGTCCAAATTCGTATGTGTTTCTTATCTTGAATACAATTTTGATTTGTGCAAAGTACATTTCTTTTCCTTCAGCTACTGTATAACTTGTCTTTATTAATATGCAACCTATGATAACAACTATTCTTTGATGAAGATTTGTTTTTATTGCAACCTGTGGGATTAATTGTGTTTTTGATACATGTTTAATGTCTTGAAATGATATTTTAAGTATTAAACTTCTTACAGAAGATTATTCATTGAGTGGTTTGTTGTTTCCCTTTGTTTTTTACCTCCATTATTTCACTTGTTTGTCATTAGTGTTCCACCATCCAAGGAGGACCCTTATCCTTATCATTTTTCCAATCCAACTGTGTTCTTGTCTTGGTAAAACCAACCCTCTAACTGACCAACAAAATTAAAACAACCAAACATTCTAAACTTGAGGTGGCCTAGCTTTTCCCTTTAGCAGTTAGGTGCAGACTTTAGGAACAATATCTTTTGGCACCGTTGTTGGGGAACATAGTAATGAAATATCTTTCCTTGGAAGAACGAAAGTTGATTTGCTTTGGGAAAAATTTTAGAAGTATAGATGAAGGGGACGATAATGTTGAGGAAGAGAAAGAAGATTCATTATCAATTGTATCTTCTTCCAATTCTGTTATATAGCATGAGGAATTTCAACATTCTTTTAAAACTGAAAATAATGATGAGAAGGCAATAAATGTTGATGTTAAATCCTTATTTAGTTTGGATTTCTAGCAGAATGTTTTTTAGCTTTGTGTTAGTGATGCATCTAACGATAGTCATGATTGTGATCCATTTTTTGCTCAAATGTTTCATGAAAATTTAGCACATGTTTGTGATATATTTGAAGTTGAACAAACTCCATTTACTAGTTATGAATAGGAGATACCAAATCAACATTTCAAATCTTCTTTTATAGTAGATATGGATCTTCATTCCCCAAAAATCGTTGAGAAACAAGAAATCTATAAGTTTGAAAATGACCTTCTGGAACAAGAAAGAGAAAAAATGAACCATGTAGAAGACATACTCTCTCATTTAAAAAAACCATATGAGTAGTATCAAGAGTGTTTTGTTGCCCTTAATGGTTGTGAATCACATGAATTTCATAAGTTGTTTCAACGAGGACAGGAGCAGCCCAGTCCTGTTCATACAACAAATTTCAAACATCAGAGACTTAGTCTTCTAGATCAATCAAAGTATCCTCATGTTCTTGATGATCCCATGTCTTATTGGATGTATTCAGTCTCAATAGGGGTCTCTACTCTTGTAGTTGTTGGTATTATGCACATAGTGTGTGGCAGTTAGTATGAACTACCATTAGATTTTTTGTTGTCTACATTGTTGTATTTTCATGTTTTCAGTAGCGTACATGAATACATGCCAAGAACCTCATTGTTTGATTGGTTATTTTGGAAATTTGTTTATACTTGAGTATTCAATTTCAGTTGGTTAGATTAGGTAGCAGGAGAATAAGCTCATAATCCAAGCATTTAAATTTTTGTTCGCAGATTTTTTTTCAGTGTGTTGATTTTCAGTAGATTGTTTGAATAAGAGACTCAATATCCCAACAAAGGCATTGGGGTTTAGCTACAATTTCAAGTTTCAATAAAGACTCCATATCCCAACAAAGGAACTGGGGTTAGCTTTAGTGTTAATTTTCAGAGATGCATGGCTGAGAAACAATGGAAGAGATACATGAATGGCAGGCATAACAGAGGTAAGAAAAGGGAGCTAGGAGCAAGTTATTAAATTCAAAGGCACTAATCTGATGTTCTTAGCACCTCAAAGGGAAGTGCTATCCCTAGTTGGAGCCAATGTTGTAACCTAGGTCTGCAACCCTTCCCCTCCTCTCTCATTTCCCTATGCCTTCATCAATTTTTTCCTCTTCTAGCTGGTGAAGTTGGTTTCCCATTACTAAGTGACTTGGTTTTTATTGTTTCTTTCTTGATTGAGTCTTCGCGCATTTTGTTTCTATTTTTATTGAAGGATAATTACATGTCATGATTTGGTTCAAAATGCTTGTCATCATGTTATCCATTGATTGATCTCACAACAGGTCGACCAAGCCTTTTTGTACACATAGGGAATGCCCGTGGACAAAATGCAGCATGTCAAAACAATCAATTTCGATCTCAGTTTGTGGCAACAGGAAAGTTAAAATTGCAACGATGGAGATCCAATAGGCCACTCAGATTGACAAATTTCATGCATTCAGGGTTTCTAATTCGCAAGGAATTTAAGAAGCAAAGCATGAAGAAGCTTCACTTCGGAAATTTGGTGTTCGAGCATCCAAGCTCGTTGATCAAACCAACATCGCCAAAATGCTGAACCATCGAAGTCCCGAAGTAACGGCAGGCTGCCACGTCACTTTGGGACCGTACTAGTTTGGGCAATATCCATTCTTTACATCCAAAATACCCTGAAGCCCGAAGTGTTGAAGCACAGGGCACTAATCCATCAAGACATGTGGCAGCCATCTGGCACTAAAACAAGGTAGCCATATGGCGCTGACACGAGGCATCCATCTGACACTGACAGGTGGTGCCCATCTATTAAGGCACATGGAACTCATTTTTTGGTACCTTGTTTATGTCATACACTCATTTCCAGCTATCACAGGTCACTCTTCTGTTATTGACACGTTAGTTCAGGCCCGTACTACTTCGAGAGATTCCCATGCTTCACATTCCAAAATTCTCGAAGCCTGAAGTGTCGAAGAACATGAAATCCATATGGCGCTGACATGTGGCATCCATCTGGCATTCATTTCAAGCACCTTGGGGCACGTCATCTGCTCAATTTCATATGACATGTGTCACTCTCCTTCTGAGATACATCACTTCGGGACTGTACCACTTCGAGATATTTTCATGCTTCAAAATCCAAAACTCTTGAACGTCAAAGTGCCGAAACACGTGGCACTCATCCGTCAGGACTTGTGGTGCTCATCTGTGGAGACATGTGGCTTCCATCTATCTCTGACATGGGGCACTAATTTATGGTCATTTGGGTCCCATCATCCACTCATTTTTGAGTGGCATGTATCACTCACCTTATGTGACACATCATCATTCATGACATCATATGACATTAGGCCACCACATCAGTTCACAAGTTCGTTCTTCAGGAGATTCCAATCCAGAACAAGCACAAAGCCCCGAAGCCTGAAGTGTCGAACCGCCGAAGTCCCGAAGTAATTAAGGTTAAAGTTAATCTTGGGTTAATAAGTGATTAGTGTTAGTTAACGACTTCGGGGGTTCTGTCCTCCGGAGGATATGCATCCTCTACACTATGAAACCTACGAATGTCGAATTTATGAAGTGTCTCACCGACATTTATTGCATATTTGAAAGGTTTAAAAAAGGGGCACCAAACCAGGAATGGGAAAATTATGCGTCCAAACTCCAGAAAAGCGCAACACGACTTGCTTTTGTCCTCAAAATGATAAGTGGGGGAAAGACACAACCACACTTCCAGTTGTCTCCAGTGGCCTGCAACAGCACGTGTGCATGTCATGATCGATATAGAACTCAGTTCTATCACTCTTGGTCATTTATGTCAGATATCAGTTCACTCCAATGCATGCATCAATATTATATCATTTCTAGTAGCAGTTTTCAGTTATTTAATTGCTAGACTCTTTTAGTTTAAGGAATAATAAGTGGTTTTCTATGTGTGATAAGAACCACTCCTTTTTGTTAAGTCAAGTTTAGAGTATTCATTAACATACTCCAACTGTTTGTTTTAGTTAATTTAATAATTTGTTTTATAGTCGAGGTGTAGAGATAAGCCTCAGTTCCACACTGGTCAAGGGCATCCACATCTGTGATAAATAGGCATCTTTTGTATGTTAGAAGGGGGAGTTTTTTGGGAAAATGGATCAATACAACAACTGGTTGGACCCATTTTTTGCATGGACTAAATCTCTCTACTTGGTGAAGATACTATTGATGATAGTGTTTTTGTATCCAAATTCGTATGTGTTTCTTATCTTGAATACAATTTTGATTTGTGTGAAGTACATTTCTTTTCCTTCAGCTATTGTATAACTTGTCTTCATTAATATGAAACCTGTGATAACAACTATGCTTTGATGAATTTTTTTTTTATTGCAACCTTTGGGAGTAATTGTGTTTTTGATACATGTTTAATGTCTTGAAATGATATTTTAAGTATTAAACTTCTTGTAGAAGATTATTCATTGAGTGGTTTGTTGTTTCCCTTTGTTTTTTAACTCTATTATTTCACTTGTCTATCATTAGTGTGCCACCAGCCAAGGAGGACCCTTATCCTTATCATTTTTACAATCCAACCATGCTCTTGTCTTGGTAAAACCAACCCTCTAACTAACCAACAAAATTAAAACAACCAACCATTATAAACTTGAGGTGGCCTATTTTTTCCCTTTAGCAGTCAGGTGCATACTTTAGGACCAACATGTGCTACAGTCACAGGAACACTTTCAAAATTAATTTTTTCTAGTCTATATCGCACTTTCTGAACTACCAGAGTGTGACACTAAGGCCATTGTCGCACTGTATCCTTGTGTAGGGTGCGACACCCTTGAAAATTTAACTTTTTGTGGTGATTTCTTAGGATTTTTTACTTGTAAATTGAGGGTTAATTTTAGGGGTTTTCATAGTGAATAAGAGGGATAGATATGACACCAATTCTTCAGTCAAATTTGGTGATAATTCTCACATCGTACAATTATTTTGAATGGAAGACGAAGGACAAATTCCAAGTCAAAAGGAAATGATTGTATAATATAACAATGGAAACATAAACATAACCTACATCATGGATTTAGAAGACCGGATGGGAAAACCATAAGGATGAGGCCACATGACTTCTTCTTGAATTAATTTCAATTGATTTATAGTTTCATGTTGTTGCATGAAAGACTCCAAATGTGATTTGGCCCACCTTGGAAGGTCTCTTTGGAAAGAAGGATGATATGAGAGGTCATATGTTTGAGGTAGAGTTGAATACCTTGGATCCTAAAATTTTTGATAATATATGCAGTATTTCTTTACCAAGTTTAAATATTTGATATTGAGCTTAGAATCTTGTGGTATTGATAAATATAAACAACACGAACAACTTATTATAACAATCTAGGCTATGCTAGGACTAGAATGTGTTGTCTATGTCTCCACTTTCCATTCTAGCAGATATCTCTTAGGATCAAAGTGGAAGATGCCTACCATGGAACAACTCATTGATTCTATGGTGAACCAAGTCGATTCACTAGGTAAATACCCAATGTAGGTAAGACAACGGGTTATAATCCATAAAGGATAATATATTAAATAATGTATATGAATATAAGATGATGAGATACAATAAGAATGAGGGCCTTATATACCCATGCAGGGGTGCCCTTCCATGAAGAGACATGACCTTTCATTGGGAAGGTGTCTCTTCATTAATTATTCATTAATTATTATAATGTATTTATATTTATTATTATATATTATGTTCATAACATTGCCTTCCCCTTAAAAATGATTTGTCCTCAAAGCATACTTATGGAAGACTTATCTCTTGCTTTGACTTGTAATAGAGTCTCTTTATTCTTTATTCCCGAATTAGTGATCATTGAGGACTTGAAATGATAGGATCTTCTAAGTGTTGCATAGAACTGTCTAATTGTAAGGGAGTCTTCCCACCTTAAATCCATCTTCTACACAATGGGGATTTTATGGAGTTCTTGTAGACAATTTGATGTATTTTGACTCCCATGATAACTTCTACCTTGAACATCATTTGTAATGGAGGTAATAATTTTTGACACATTTTTCATTTGTTTCTATGGATACATTGATTGGTTGAAGTATCGATTTTTGTGATTAGGATGCCTGTAAGGAATCATTGCCACCTGATCTTTACTTAGTGTACATGTAGTTTCTTCTTGATTAACACTTGGAATTGAGTCTTCTTCATAGCCCTGGCTTGTTTCTACTTCAACATGTGAAGACCTCCTTATATCAATTGAATCCTTTTGAGCTGTAAGGTTGACTGGGTCTGTATTAATTGATTTATCCACCATCAAGTTTTTTCCATTTGAAGACTTATGTAGTTCTATAGGTTCAATCATTGTCTCTTTATCTACCAATGATTCTTTATTCATAAGTTGTTCTAACTTGTCATGTACCATCTTCTTATCACTCTTTATATTCTTAATATGGGTGAGTAAACTTTGATTATGGATTTTTAAACAACAAATATCTTCATCGTTCTCTGATAATTTCTTAATAATACTTTGATTAGTGTTGGCAGCCAATTCAATTTTTTCAATTTCCCTTAAAGCTGCCTACACCTATGTCTCTTGAACTTCAAAATTATGTCGCATCTTGCAAACAGAAGACATTTTTATTTCATGCGACATTTGCAATTGGTTTCGATTTATTTTTTCACGACTGAAAGCGTGAAAACTCCCCATCGTTATTTGGACTGTCATGATCTGCTCATTGATATTCTGATTGGTGCTTACCTTTGGTTTATTTTTCGAATTATGTCCATTTTTCTATTATCACTCTGATTGCGCCACTTGATTTTTGTTTAATTGATAAGGCATTGAGCATGTTGATTGATGAATTATACTTGATTATATAGGGGTCATGGTGAAATAAAAGTTTTTAGATGGTATGATCCTTATTACTATAAGCTCTTAACTTATCGATTCTATGAAATCTCTTGTTGCAATGTTTATAAACTTTGATTAGGCAAAAGTGCATGGGTCACTTATGAGTTTTGATGTCATATTGAATGGCGCATTGGTGAAACATTTGGATTTTACTTTGGCTTGAATTATACACATGGCGCATTAATATGATATATGGTTTTGGTTTTACATTGATAAATTGCATGTTGATATGATCATCCACCGCTCAAATTTTCGGGTTGGCCGATTTGTATGGTTTAAACGATATGATGAGTGATTGAACAACACTGCACTGTGCCATTAATGTTGTGCATGGCGGTGAACTAACCCACCACCTTCGCACGTGCATATTGATTTACCTCCCCTTTGAACGCTTGCAGCTATTAGTCCTATCGATTTTTGCCTCTGTGTATTGTTGTGTTCAATCCAAACCCTACCATGCACCCGCACCATGGCTCCAGTCATGAGGGCTGAACCCAATGGTAGCCAGGCATTGTTAATGTTTGATGGTTCTTACAGTGAACTGGAAGAATTCGGATGGCTCCCGTTCATATGAAAGTTTGATGGTTACAACCCTAGCATGGCCCGACAATTTGCATTAACCTTTGATGGCTGCCGAGCCAAGGTTGGGGATGTGCAGTTGGAAATTGATGAGCAATTTCTCATTCTAGCTACTGGTCTGCCTACTGTTGGACAGAGGTGGTCGAAAAATTGCAAAGTGGAAGATGTTCTGTGGACATTGCTCTTCCAGACACGAAGAGTGAGTTCTTGTGACAAGGGTTTGCCTGCAAATATGCTAAAGCAGCGCTGGCACGACTTGCTGAAGGTAACCAAGCAATTCATTACTTGCGAGGGCAGGTATGGTTTCGTGTTCTTGTATCACCTTCGACTATTGATGGTTTTCATAGGCTATGAGCTTAACATGCCTTTCTACTTGCATAAGAGTCTGTTTAAAATGTCCAAAAGGTACAAACGAAACCAGGCCGACACCACCCTATTTCATTTTGGGTTAATTAAAATGCTTGTGGTCTGTCATTTGGGATTATGTCGGGATTGTTGGAATGATTTTCTTCAACGCAATAAGTTTGAGGACTCGAACCCACCACAGGTTGATAAACCTGTGGTGAGCGAGAGCAAGTTAGTACCCCCTGTCCCTTACAGTGCTCTGCTACCCAAACCCCTACCCGAGCCACCCATTGACCTACCCAATTCTATCACCACAGATGTGGAAAATGTTAAAACCGTGGCTAAAAAGCCCAAGACCAAACCTAATGCGAATTCTAAAGGCAAGAAGAACGCTCGATTAATATCTCGCATGGCAAGAAACAAACCTAAAATCCTTGTCAACCCTGACCCTATCATGGTGAGTGAAGATTCTGACTCGGAGATTGAGCGCTACCTAGCAAGCGAGTATCCTTATTCCGAAGGCCTGTGTGATAAACTCGCATATGATTTTGTGAAAAACCTACCACCTTGTTTGCAAAATGATCCAAATTATCCCGCCATCAAAATGCCCTGTGAAACCCCTGGTGACTCGTCGAAACCCCCTCCTGTTCCATCTCAACTAGCAGCTCCACCGTGTGATGAGTGTGGCATATGGTTAGAAAGTTATTACCTCGATGTTCCAATACTGCAGTCCATAATTCATGCTCTGGAAGATCAAGTTGCAAGGCTCTCTGGTCAAAAGGGTAAAATGCCATCCACTGATAAGAAATAGCGAACAACTGGTTCGATTTTGTTTAAGAACGTGGAGTCGGCAACAACATTCGTCAATTCAAAATTGGTGTAGCTAGATCAGTCTCACTGGTATGATTATCACATGTTTATATGACAAATTCATGAACTCTGTTTACACCGTGGTTTTTCTTTGACAAATAAGCATGCATTTTTGTATATAATTTGGTTTTGATAAATCAATTTTCATTGTTTTTTAAATTTTGATTGGATTTGGCTTTGGTTCGAATGATCTCGAGATAGATTTGATTTGTTTCAATTGGTTTCAATCGAATGCTCTGTTGATAATCGAAGTTGTTAATATTTTCTAAACATAGGTTGTTTTTGGTATTCCAATCTTGAACATAGTCAATATCTCATTTCGAATTGGTTATATTCTATGCGATATTGTTGGCAATTACGGTTAACTGTTGTGATTGTATATTCTATATTCTTTGACCAATTCGAATACCATTCTGTTATTTCATGACCGAATTGAGAATAGATATGAATCGTAGCTGTTATACCCAACCAAATCGATTCGGACTGTGTTTATCAGATTGCAACAAATATATCGTTTGAATTCGATTTGAGGAATGAAATTAACTGTATCCAGTCTCACGATTTGTTTCTATAAATAAACTCAGCCACATTCGTTTTGATCATTCACCCAGTTTATGTTATGAATTTTGTTTATTTTATCACGCTCCTGTTTGTTGACTGTGTGGTGATCGATAACAAGATTCGTTGGGTCTATACTCGTTGAGTATGATTTCATTTGGATATAATTGAAACAGTTACCTATATTTACATATGATTGAATGATATGAATCTATTGCTATGACTATAACGAGTCAATGATGGTTATGATTGATATTTGATCCTATCGGTTAACTGTATGACACTCAGCGACCGAAGTCTATGGCAAAGTTTGTGGATACTGTTATGCATATTTTGTTTCGATTATAGTCGTAACACTCTGATATTTGATTAACACAATGTGAATTTTATGCACAGTCGTAACCAATCGATTGTGATTGTGTTCAATTATAACTATATCGATTTTGGATACGATGTGATTTACTTGTAATTGCATTTGGATATGAAACAGTGTGGTTATTATTTGACCCGATTTAATGGCAATCCAAAAACAGAGCATTCTTATCCTGTTTCGATTACATCCTTTTCGATTTGATTTGATTTGAATGATAAATTTGCTTGAACCATTAGTAATTCGATTTTAATGTTTGTTAAAAAAGAATTAATTTGGATTGTTTTAAAAAGATTTCATTTGATTTCTATTTGATTCTATATGCTATTTTAGACTAGCTACAGAATCAGATGATTCTGTAGCTAAGTCTGTAGGATCATTTTCTTTGTGTTTTGTTACTGAAATATCTTTTTAATTGGATATTTGTGTTCTATTGCAGGTAAATTCGAATTTGCAATTGAGTTGTTGAGCAGTTAGGGGATGTTTCAAAGATTTTACTTGCATTTTATTTTCTTAGTTTAGGAAGATTTTGGGAAATCTCCCAGATTATGTAAAACAATTTAATATTATTCACAAGGAAGTTTTACCTTGTGAAGAAACCTATATATACTTATGATTTTTGTAATAATCATCATCCTCATTCGTGGGAGAACAAGGATATGGAGTTCTAATACAAACTGAAGTAGAATTGATGTTTTGTCACAGCTTTAGCTTCTCAATATATCAACATTTTGTTTCATGTTTTGTATATCACTTTGTTTATGGTTTGCGACTACTTTAGCTATCTAAATCATGTGCAAATAATATAATTTTGATCACTGTTATCCATATCTTGTCTCTTCCAAATAGATAAAAGACATAACAATTGTTAATTCAGTTTATGAATGACGGGTTTATCTTCTTCATGGATTGAATTGTTATATATAAGTTTTTGCATAACAGGTTTCCCTTATTGCAGGAATTTATAATCATAAGATTGTTATGATTTTCTTTTATGTCTTGTTTGTCCTGTAAAACACTTCAAGGAGCAGCACAACCTATCATTTACGAGAAGCTATTGAACCAATTCGGTGCGAGTTTCCTCCTCCGATCAGCTTAGAAGCTATCATACACATGGTAGACTTGGAGTGTTTCTAGGTCAATTAGTCTGTTGTTTACTGTTTTCATTAAGTAGTTTAATTCAGATATAATTTTAATTAGATTTATATTAGATTGTTTAATTTCAGTAAATATATTAGATTGTTTAATTT
>JZKD02S0434436.1:85726-96942 GCA_000966675.3 Picea glauca
GTTATAATCCATAAATGATAATATATTAAATAATGTATATGAATATAAGATGATGAGATACAATAAGAATGAGGGCCTTATATACCCATGTAGGGGTGCCCTTCCATGAAGAGACATGACCTTTCATTGGGAAGGTGTCTCTTCATTAATTATTCATTAAATATTATAATGTATTCATATTTATTATTATATATTATGTTCATAACATTGCCTTCCCCTTAAAAATGACTTATCCTCAGAGCATACTTATGGAAGACTTATCTCTTGCTTTGACTTGTAATAGCGTCTCTTTATTCTTTATTCCCGAATTAGTGATCATAGAGGACTTGAAATGATAGGATCTTCTAAGTATTGCGTAGAACTGTCTAATTGTAAGGGAGTCTTCCCACCTTAAATCCATCTTCTACACAATGGGGCTTTTATGGAGTTCTTGTAGACAATTTGATGTATTTTGAGTCCCATGATAACTTCTACCTTGAACATCATTTGTAATCGAGGTAATAATTTTTGACACATTTGTCATTTGTTTCTGTGGATACATTGATTGGTTGAAGTATCAATTTTTGTGATTAGGATGTCTGTAAGGAATCCTTTCCACCTGATCTTTACTTAGTGTACATGCAGTTTCTTCTTGATTAACACTTGGAATTGAGTCTTCTTCATATCCCTGGCTTGTTTCTACTTCGACATGTGAAGACCTCCTTATATCAATTGAATCCTTTTGAGATGTAAGGTTGACTGGGTCTGTATTAATTGATTTATCCACCATCAAGTTTTTTCCATTTGAAGACTTATGTAGTTCCATAGGTTCAAGCATTGTCTCTTTATCTACCAATGATTCCTTATTCATAAGTTGTTCTAACTTTTCATGTACCATCTTCTTATCACTCTTTATCTTCTTAATATGGGTGAGTAAACTTTGATTATGGATTTTTAAATGACAAATATCTTCATCTTTTTCTAATAATTTCTTAATAATACTTTGATTATCTTGTTATAACTTCTGATTTTGATCTTTTAGGCAAGAGATATCTTGGTTTTTTTCCAGTAAGGTCTTGTCATATTTTTTTTTCTCTCATCTTTAATTTGTGCATGCAACTCCTCATTACGTTTTGCTTGGAAATAATATAATTTATTCTTAAGTTTCTCCATGACAACTTAATTTTGTAAATTTCTTTTGGTCTCTTTATAATATGCTAGTTCATCTTCCACTAAAGGTAAAATAAAATATTCACTTTTCCACTTCTTGGGAACTTTTTTTTTTTAATTACCTTTTCTTACATTTTCTTGGTATGCACTTATATTTGTTCACGTGCCTTTAAGACCCTTTCTTTTTTAATTTTTTTTTATCTCCTCTTTTTTTTCCTAATTTATTCTAACTTTTCAAGATGAAATAATATTTCATATCCTAGTAATAATTTATTATTATTACTGTATTTGCATTGGAATATTTTTATTTTTAATGTTTTGGTTCTTCTAATGTGCAGTGGAATAATTCCTTCCTTCACATAAAAGTGTGTGATGAATGGACAAGGGCCACTTGTGGTCAATATGACCCGAAGATCAGAGAAATTCTAAATATTTTTCAGTGTGGCTAGAAGCCTATATGGCCAATGGCCAGGATCAGTACGAAGCTCTGATACCACTGTGGTGAACCAAGTCGGTTCACTAGGTAAATACCCAATGTAGGTAAGCCAACAGGTTATAATCCATAAAGGATAATATATTAAATAATGTATATGAATATAAGATGATGAGATACAATAAGAATGAGGGCCTTATATACCCATGCAGGGGTGCCCTTCCATGAAGAGACATGACCTTTCATTATGAAAGTGTCTCTCCATTAATTATTCATTAACTATTATTGTATTTATATTTATTATTATATATTATGTTCATAACATATTATCTCACACATGAGTAGGAGAAACTCATTCATATGGGTCTAATTAAGGAACCCAAAGCACATTCATGAAAAGGGTAATGCAATAAAAAATACAAACAAAAAGGAAATGAGAAACAAAAAGAAAAGGAGGGATATTCCAAACCCTTCCAAGATTCTTCAAGTTCCAAAGACTCTTCAAATTCCAAAGAAAAGAAGAAGAAGAAGAAGAAGAAGAAGAAGAAGGGAAAATAGTGCACTTATTACAATAAACCAAATCATGAAGAATTCACATGCATGAAGAAGAAAATCAATCTTATGGCACATGTACTTCAACGGAACCTTGGAAACTTCATTTATGAAGGAGACAAGAAGATGAGGGAATAATATCATTCTCCTAAGAAAGGTAATCAGCATGCTCTTACTACAATTAATTCCTTATATGAATCATGGAATATAGATTATGCCACATCACATCATATGGGATCGAAAGAGAAAGTTTTTACTTCTTTGAGTTCATTCTCAAGTCCCTCTATTCTCCCAAGGGATGATACTCCATTAGTAGTAGCAGGAGAGGGAATAGTGGAACTCCCTAATGGAATTTTTGAGAATGTTTTACATGTTAAAAATATTTCTATAAATTTTCTCTCAGTTTATCAGATCACTCAAAAAAGTAAAAAGGTTGAATTTACATCAGATTTAGTTTTTGTACTTGACATGCATGACAATTCCATTATTGAAATTGGTGAGGTTGATCACAAATCAAGGTTTTATAAATTCACTAAGTTTGATGACCATAAATCCTCTTTAATACTTACACATGATGATGATAGTAGTAGATTATGGCATGAGATATTTGGTCATTTAAACTTTAGGTACATGCAACGACTTTCCAAGAAAGGAATGGTCAAAGGCTTTCCAACAATTCACATTTCTGAAGGGATTTGTAAAGTCTGATGCATTATTGGCAAGAATCTTGAAGAGAAGTTTGAAAAGGGGAAGGAAAATAGATCCTCCTCTTCCTTGGAGATCTTTCACAGTGATCTCATGGGTCCATTTCCACTTCCGTCCATCAACAAAGAAAGGTATGTCCTTACATTTATTGATGATTACTCACACTATACTTGGGTTTATTTTCTCAAACAAAAGTATGAAGTTTTTAAGCATCTCAAAGACTTCAAAGATCTAGTAGAGACGCAAACTAGGAAGAAGATCAAGATCCTCCATACAGACAATGGGGGGGAATATATCAACAAATATGTTCAGAATATTTGTTGTGAGTCTGGTATCCAGTTGCAACATATATTTACATACACTCCACAGTAGAATGGAGTCATTGAAAGGAAGAACAAATATATCAAGGAGATGACCAATTTCATGTTGCATGTGAGGTCTCTTCCTTCCAAACTTTGGGATGAGTCACTTAACTATGTTTCTTACATAAAAAAATAGATCTCCACGTATATCTATTGAGGACATGACACATTTTGAGGCTTGGACAAGTGACAAACCATATGTCACACACTTCTGCATATTTGGATCACGTGCATGGTCCCATATTCCTTCTTAAAAGAGGAAAGCATTAGATCCACAGAGCACACCTTGCATCTTTGTGGGATATCCAGATGATGCGAAGGGGTATAGGTTGATTGATCCCTCTATAGACCGAATCATCATTCAACATATTGTTCAGTTTGAGGAGAGTCCTTTTCATGCGCCACAAGTAAAACATGCAAATACTCTTGTGCTTCCATCAGTTCCACACATTAGAGATGATGGTTCCATACACTTAGATGCTAGATATTCAGACTCAGAGGATTTTGTACATGGAGAAGAGCAGGTAATACAGCCAGATGAGGAGCCAACACCAGAGCTTCAGAATATTCCCAAGTGGGCATATTCCACACTTCAGGTAGGAGGAAACCTTGCAGGGAATCCATTAGATTTGAGGAGGACTCGATCTCATCATGAGGATACTTCTCATGTATTTTTATCTTTTGAACCAATGATTCCCGTGCATTGATATATAGTTCTCTTATGATCTGCAGATCTACAGTGAGGTTGCAGAAAATCCATTATGGGAAGCAACCATGCAGGAGGAGTATGACTCACTCCTAGAGAATCATACTTGGGATTTGGTTACACTTCCATCAGGGAGGAAACTTGTCAGATTAAAATGGGTCTATAGGACCAAGAGAGAAGCACATGGTTAGATGAGAAGGTACAAGGAAAGACTAGTTGCAAAAGGATTTCAACAAATTCATGGGATATATTATGATGAGACCTTTTCTCATGTAGCAAAGATGGAATCCATTCGCTTGGTTCTAGCCATTGCAGTAACCAAAGGATGGGAAGTTCACCAGATGGATGTGAAGAATGCTTTTATTCATAGTGATATTCCATAGGAGATATATATGGAGTAGCCATCATAGTTCATTCAAAACTCATCTTTAGTATGCAAATTGAAGAAGTCACTCTATGGCCTCAAGAAGGAACCTAGAGCATGGTATGAAAAAATGGATTCTTATTTGATTTCACATGATTTTGTTAGATGTAAAAATGATTGCAATGTTTACATGCTAAGGACTACTGACTCTTTGATGATTTTAGTACTCTATGTTGACAATCTTTTGATCACTCGTAGCTCTATTTCATCCATTTTTTTGGTCAAAGATATTTTGAATGACAGGTTCTCTATGACGGACATGGGTCCACTTCACTTATTTCTTGGTATTGATATTAGTCAGGATGCTTATGGAATCAAAAATTCTTAGGAAAAGTATGTCGGGGATATTCTAGATAGATTCCACATGATAGACTGTAAATCTACACCTACACCCTTCTTATCTTGGATCAAACTTGAAGATGGTGGGGATACACCATTAGTGGACAACACTTTGTATCGAAAGTTGGTGGGGAGTCTTTTGTATCTCGCCCACATGTGTCTAGATATCTCATATGTAGTAGGAGAAGTTTCTAGATACATACAGGAGCCCCATGATCTGCACTGGAAGGATTCCAAGTGCATTCTCATATATGTTCAGGGAACCATGAGCTATGGGATTCACTATGCGGTTGGTTGTGCATTGGATCTCATAGGATTCACATATTCAGATTGAGATGAATATTGCACAGATCGTAATTCCACTTCAAGGTACACTCTCAGTTTCAGTTCAGGCCCTCTTTGTTTTTCAAGTAAGAAGAAACCAATCATTGCTTTATCTTCCACAGAGGCTGAGTACAAAGGAGTAGTCAATTGTGTCATTCAGGCACTTTGGATTCAATACTTCCTTACCAAGCTTGGTATCTAGTTTCACTGTCCAACTGTCATATGGTGTGACAATTAGAGTACACTGAGATTTTGCAGAGATCTAATATAGTGGAAATGAACTAGACACATTGAGGTCCATAGAAATTTCATCAAATATCTAGTACATGATAAGATCATCGATTTTCAGTTCTATCCTTCCTATGAACAAACTGCTGACATATTCACCAAGACCTTCAATGGGCTGAAATTTCAGACTTTGGGGGATCGTCTTAAGACTTGGAGTGAAGAATGCAGTTTCTTGGAGGCTTCCTTTGTCTTCTTTTGATGCATTATCTTTTGAGGGGGGTTTTGTTCCCACGTGGTTTTCCCCCTAGCTTCCTCTTTTTTTATTCAATGTTCATTAGTTGCATTGTACATGAGTACCTAATATGGCCTAGTTGTCGGGACTCATTTTTTGTTACTTCAAAGTGATGTTCAGGGGGGATGTTGGAAATATTTATATTTTTGGCTCACTAATTTAGTGGTAGTTAACTGGAGATAGTTCTATTTTAGACTTTTTGTTTTAGACCATCACTATTATGCATGCACTCCTAAGAAAATCTCACTTCTTGTTCGATTTTATTAATTATGGAATGTTATTTCCTATATGAGTGTATATCAGTCATTCATTTTATTCATATTGATTATCTCATTGGGTAGTGTGAATATATTTTCTCATTCTTCCATATTGAATCTCTCGTCCTTTTCTTGATAAGATTTGTTTGTATTTGGTTTAGCTAGGTCTCTTGTGTAGGTTTCCATAAAACATTGACAGAGATAAATAGTAAAGAACCAAAACAAAAAAACATGAATATAGGGCGGGTCAGCTCAAAGGATTCAAAAGTAATGCAGTACACATTCACAAGGGGACCAATATTGTTTTACTAAGTTTTCATCAATGACAAAGGGGGAGATTGTTGGAAATTTGGTTGTCACTAATGTCAACCTTGGAAAAGGGGTGAAGTGTCATTGATTGATTGGTTTGAAGAGAATCATTGTTAATGTTCCATGATGATTTCAACAAAGGTTTAAAGGAATGTTCAGATAACATATCAAGTAAACAAGAATCGATGAACCTTGCATGAATATGTCAAATGTTGAGAAAATGTGTAACAACATTGTGAAGTGTTAAAGTGACATAAATTATTGTGTAGATACCTATGAAATATCAATACTTATAAAGGTCACACATGAATTAATCCTCCCTCCTCCTTACAATGCTAGCAAGTAATGTTATGAAGAGATACCAAGTTGGTCCTACTCAAGCCTACTCAAAAAGAGTATATGGTGTTGGTGTTGGAATTGATGCAAAAAGGATCATGTGTGTGTGTTTACAAGTATAATAAAGAAAAGAGGTCCACGTAAAAAAATAAAAAGTGAATTTTACTAGTATATTTAAAAGTTTGTGTGTTTACAAGTATAATAAATAAAATGGGTGCACGTGAAAAAGTAAAAACTGAATTTTACTAGTATATTTAAAAATGCATGTAAATAAATCAAAGAAATATTTTACAAGACATTGGTTTTTGGAAGTAAAAGTGCATTTGAAAAATTCAAAGGAAATATTTTACAAGCCTGTGTGTTCGAGTTCGTGTTTTTGGGAGTAAAAGTGTATGATTAAAAGTCAAAGAAATATTTTACAATTGGTTTTACCATTGGTGGTTTCAAGCCCATGGTTTTGGAGACCCATGGTATTTGCAAAGGTGAAATAAAAAGGAGAGGAGGAAATTTGTTTTTAATTAAATGACAAATTATTGTTATTTTATTAAAATAAAATGCAGAGGTGCAATGGTTCATTGTTGAAGAGACACAATGGTTCAATAAATAATAATTAAAAATATTTCATATAGATATTATGAATAAATAAAAAGGAGAGGAGGAAAAGTGTTCTTAATTAAATGACAAATTATTGTTATTTTATTAAAATAAAATGAAGAGGTGCAATGGTTCATTGTTGAAGAGACACAATGGTTCAATTTCATACCTATTGGAATACTATATAAACATAAAGTTATAATGAAAGGAGGATGAATCAATGATCTAATTCAGAAGATAAGAAACAGAAGCAGAGTCCAAGGAAAAACTGTAAATATTCACATGAAGTTAGGGTGGAAGGGAGGAGCAAGGGAGGATTGGATTCCTCTACAGGTTGGAGCCTGAAGAACAGGGAGTTGCATCTTCCTCAAGTTGGTTCTTGAAAATAAACGATTAGATTCCTCTATAGGTTGAAGCCTGATCTACAAGAGTTGGTGCCTCCTCAAGTTGGTTCTTGAAAACAGGGGATTGGTCTCTCCTTGAGTAGGTGCTCAAAAGGAAGAAGATTGGTGTCTTCTACAAATTTGTAACTTGTAACTAAAATATAAATTTCATATTTATTATATTTAAATTCTAAGTATTGTTCTTTATTGTTGATCAATTTTTATGGTTAACAAATTTAAGAATTGGTTAAAATATTGAAAAAGGAACCAATATTCATTAACAATTGGTTAAAATCTTGAAAAAGGAACCAATATTAGGAGATCTTAAAAAGATTTACAATTCCCATATAGTTTGTAATAGCAATCTCTTCAATTTTTTGACATTATAGAGGGGCATGTGGAGGTAGATATTTCATCAACAATTGGAGATTCGATGAGATTATTTGTTGGATCATTTGGCCTTGCATTCTCCTAATATTTTTAGCTCACCCAACGAATTTCCATTTTGCAGTTCCTCCACCAGGAGGTATGTCTATTTTTTCCAAGTTACCCCTATGTTGCCCTTCCCTTTTGGAAGTTTTTCACTTTATGGCCAAGTTCATAACATAGTCTATAGTTGAAGGTTATGTTATTGTGATCAATATTTTATGTCCACCTTGAATCCTTGTAATCCAGCACAATCTAGTCTGGGAGACCCTTCCTCAAATATGAAAGAATGCATAGATTCACAAAGGTGTTGGATATATTTTCATCTATATTTAGATCAAGATAAATTTAAATCCCCAATGCATTCCCAATTACTTGGTGGGAGTGTAGGTTCCAAAATTTGAGTGGGAGTATTAGAATACAAACCTAAATAGGATCCTTCATTAGATTTGTAGAGATTGAGTCAAGTCTAGGGTGCCATGGATTTATGAAGAGCCATGCATTTCCCATGAACCAAGTCCCTTTCTCATTAACCAAATCATGGTCACATTCATTTGAAAACTCTAGAATGAAAAATAATTTTACCAAGTCTATTGGAAGAGTGCCCCATGACTTATCGATCCATGAATTTAATTTTTTATGGATGGATAGATGCCATGAAATATACATATCAATATAGGTTCCTAGAAAAAGATTCAAAATCCTCCATAATCATTGGATCAATATTGATTATGGGATCCTTCTTAACTACATACATAGAAAAGGAAGGCACCATCCTTAGGTTAAATTGAGCTTCTTGAGTAGAGGTAGTTGGAAAAACTCTCTCCTTTCTAGATATAAGAATAAAATATTTTTGGGAATAGCTTGAAACCTTGGATTTTCCTTTGGATGAGATGATAGGTTTTGAAGGATTTACACCACTCTTTATTCGAGAAACCAAAAATAAAGTAGCATCTTGGAGAAGGTAAAAATCCAAGAGAAGTGTTGAAGGTTTTAGATTCTTACCTACATAGATCAAATGTTGGTAGGGAATTGAAATCCCTTCAAGAAGATGAATAGTATCCATTAGATAAGTGGCCAAGTATGAGGTATATACTAGTATTAAGAGCATTCTTCCATCAAAAAATAAAATGAATATTTGGAGTTTCGTCACTACCCTTGTGTCACCCTCCTTTTCTTGGCTCAATTTGGGTAAACATGAGGGATCCATTGATTATGTCCCATGAACATAAATGGGAGTTGAAGGGACATTCCCTATCTCCCTCAAGTATTTGATTAGGGGTCTACCAAAGCCTATAAGAGATATCAAGTTCGCCTTGAAGTCAAAATGCACAAACAAGTGGGGGAAATAGAGCTAGTCGAGGTGTGGCCCTATGTCTTGTTCAAAAAGGGGAAGAACTCCCAAATCCAAAAAGGGAAGCATAGAAAAAATCAGGAGACCTTGTGAGGAGGAGAAACATAAGGTTTTTATAGGGAAGGATTGTATAGGTGAGGAGCAAAAGAAATACACACACACACACACATTATCATGATCTTTTGTGTAATCAATTGCACCCCTCCTAGTTACTCCTTCACTAGTTGTACCCCCTCCCAGTCACTTATGTTATATGTCTCTTGATTAACTCAAGCTCCTATTTTCTTAGATACCCATACATCAGTAATACATTCGTTTATAAGGAGGTTAATGAACTATTGGTATAACATTAGTGATTAAGTTTGTCCCCATCTCATACGATGTTTTTTATATGGAGATATTTATTTTGTGGGTATAGGCTCCAATGTGATCTTTTATTGAATTTTCCTTCAAGCCAATGCAGTGCCTTTTATGTCAAGATCTCACCCATCACATAAACATAATAAGTATTTATCACATTATATATTCATCAACATCAGGTCGCCAATCATATATCTAGCATAAACCACATTATATCACATCATGGTGTTACATCTATATGTAAACGTAGTTTGTTAATGAAACAATGGACTCTGCATTGTTTTAACCATCATGCCATGTGTGTATGTGTACGTGAAACATAATAAAACACAATTCATCACATCATATTTGGAACTTTTCAAAACATCATGTAATCATCTCAAAGTAATAGAAAAATCTAAATATGGAAGTTGTTAAAAAAATTGACTTATTCAAAATATTTGTAGAAAACCAACTTTCACTTGAAACTACCCAATTTAAATGATTCGTTGAAGATTTTCATTAAGAACACTATTTTAAGTGTCTAGATGTTACTATAGGCATTGTACACATAATAATGAAAATAGTTTCATAGTTTACAAAGAAATATTTGTAGAAAAAACAAAAACCAAAGAAGTAAATTCCAATTAACAAAATTATTAGTCGATGGATGCCATAGACAATAGAAAAATATTACTTTGTTGTGATGCCTTTTATAGGGTACTTGGTTGAAAAGTTTACAAATTTTACTCTTTAATTCTATATAGAATTAGTATGCATTCCAAGAAATAAAATTACATTTTCACCTTCACTTCGAAATTATGTTTTTTCATCATGGCCAATGACATGATGCATTCAAAGGATTAAAAAAAGGGTTTTTGTGTATATGATATGTATGCAACAACAATAGCATAATTTTTTTAGTTTACTAATAAGGCTTTAGGTTATTTATCAAAATTTTGAAGTCACCAACACAAATATTGCTTCATGTCATATTTTTGCCAGACGTCAATTAACTAGTAAGAACAAAAGTTTACAAAACCAAAACAGGTTTCACTAGACATAGTTTTGTAACAAGGACATAATTTCTATAATTTATAACTTATTAATCTTTCTCATATTCATATAAATGTCTTTTTTGTTTGCTAGTTTGTCTGTGACCTACGGGACTAGCATGTGGCTAAGAAACCGTGACTCGGGGACATCTAGGCCATCAAAATCACCTGGGGATTGCACCCGACCTGATCCACACCAACCCTTAACATGGTTGGATTTTTTGTCTTCGCAGGTTTAGAACCGGTGACTTTAAAATCACAGAGTGCCTTAATAGCACACTATGTCACCGACCATCCTACACCTCGAGGACTAAAAATTTGAAGTGCATGGAGGTGGGCTTTGATCCACTTATGTGTGCACGAGTCAAGATATTATTTAATATATTATCTTTGGGTGCAACCACACATTCAACCACTACCTCAAGGTGCCCCCATCGCTCCAGGTTAGGCCCTCATAGGAATTGAACCTTGCCCAACTGTGAAAAAATAATGGCCGAAGTGTCCTCAGACACACAATTTTATTAATAGGAAAAGAAATTACATAGGAGACATTGCAAGAGTTTACATCACAACAACTCAATACCCTTGCAATGAGAAATATATAGGCTAAAAGTCCTAACAAACTCAAGATATGGATCACTTATTAAAT
>JZKD02S0434436.1:99585-114925 GCA_000966675.3 Picea glauca
TTGTCTGAAAGTCATGTGTTGAGATGCCCCTGAATCTAAAATCCAAGCATCTTCATAATCACTTTGAAATTCATTTGAAATCTGTAATGTTGAAGATGAGGTAAACACATATTCTAAATCATCATCCTGTCGATCATTAGCAAATTGTGTTGTGTTTTGTTGAAACTTGGCGATTTTGTCAATGGAAGTGCGACAATCTTCTGCATAATGACCGACTTTGTTACACCTTCTGCAAACAATTTGACTGAAGTCTCTCCCTCTGCCAAAATTTTGTCCTCCAAAATTCTGTCCTCTTCCCCTGCTTTGATTTCTAGACTGAGTTTGTCCTCTGCCTTGATTGTTGCCTTGAAAAGAACCTCTACCTTGACTATTTCCTCTTGCATGAAAAGATCATCTGCCTTGATTGTTTCCTTTACCTTGAAAAGACCCTCTTCCTTGACTGTTTCCTCTGCCTTGACTATTGCCTCTGCCTTGGCTATTGTCTCTATGTTGGCCTCTTCCACGACTTTCGACAAAATTTCCTCATCCTCTGTTACTATAAGTGTCACTGGAAGGCTTACTTGTGCTTGCTTCTGAGAGAAAAACATCTTCGCCCACTTGTTTTTTCTTTCCAAACGTTTTATTGTGTTGAGACAATAGTTCACTTAGTTCATCAAATGTAAGTTTGTCTAACTTGCCAGTGACTTGTAAAGTCTCCAAAAAATGTGTATAAGAAGAAGGCAATCCAGCTATTAAGATTGTAGTCATAAAACTATCATCCACTGCTTGAAATCCCGCATTTAATATTTCCTTCTTAATGTTTTTAAGTCTGGAAATATATTCATGGACATCACCACCTTCAATCAATTTTTGTTGAAGCAACTTTAATTGAAGATCAACTTTCTTGGATTCAGGATGACTATCAAATAAATCTTTATACACTTTCAAGGCAGACCACGCATCAGTCATATTTTCAATATGCACATACATTTCATCATTGACTGAAGCTTTAATAAGTGCTAATGCTTTGGCATTTTTAACTTCCCATTTTTCTAATGTCGCTGCATCTGTCGGCTTAGTGGGCTTAGTATCTTCATTGCAGATATCATGCAAAAGTTCATTGTAAATGAGAGTACTTTCAATGAGTCGTTTCCATGTTTTATAAGATTTTGTGCCTTCAAGTTTATCTGAGTCGGAGAATAAATTAATTAATTTCGACATTTTGACTTTAGTGAATTTACGCACCAGAAATAATCACGCCAAGGAAGATGAACAACACACCAAACGCATCACACCAAAGACGATCTATCGGGGCTTGGCCTTGACCCTCGTATAGTCGTTGAAAAAAAAAAGAAAAAATGACTGATCTTTGTACTTGGCTCTAGTCAAATTCCAAGGAAACTTCAAAATTTTACACTTTTACAAAATATCTGGCAATCTTTCCCCCCCCTCAAAGTAAACAGACTTTGAGTTACAAAATAGCACTTGATACCACAATAATGGCAATTTTAGTTAACAAAGAGACTCCTTCTGCTGAAGCTGGCAATGATCGATGGGATGGAGGTGTTAATGGGCGATTTCCCTGCAAAACTTCGCAGTGCCAATGATTGCATGACTGATTTGGAAAATCAATGTTGGTGATGCACACATGAGTATGAACACTTACAATTTTGAAAATCAATTATAATGCAGCAAATACCGTACATCTATTTTTCATTTATCGCACAGTATGTAGTTGGCACATTTGCGTGTAAGTCGTTGGCACATTTACGTGTAAGTGGAATTTTCTTGAAGATTGGTTGCACTACATTGATTGATACCACATTGATTCGCGCATATAGAAGGGGTCTCATTTGCCGAAGGAAGAAATGCTCACGCCCAACAGATTCGACCACCGGATTAACAATAAAACAGTGAATAATCTCCTTATTTGCAACAAACACTAAACACGGATCTCCAGATTGTAAAGTCTGATCTTGCACACATTTTCTGATCTCCATATTGTAATGGCCGAAGTGTTATCTTGCACCAGTTTCTCGGATCTTGCACCAGCTGCACAAAGATTTTGCATGCGGATCTTGCACACGGATCTTACACCAGAAATTAAAAAAAAAAACGGATTGTTTACAGCCGAATTTGAGACCAAGCGTACAGCGCTCCAGCCATTACATTCACCAGACTGCACAGCTAATTGAAAAAACACAAATCGTGCACTAGATTACCTCGTACATCAGGTTACATCAGGTTACATTTACATGAATTTTGAAGTGCGTTGTCATCAGACTTAAATCGCTGTAAAAAATCCTTGCTTTTGACCATTGGATCCAACCCCTTTGGGCATATTCATATAAATTTTTTTTTTTATTATGTAAAAAAGAGAGTGGATCCTTTATATTATATCATAAAAAAAAATACATATGTCCTTGGGCTGCCAACTGTTCTGCCAAAAAAGTGGAAACCGAAACAGTTGGAAACCCTGGATAACCATGTCAAAAGAGGCAGACTGTCATCTTCCCTGCCCAGAGGAAACCAGGACGAGTGGAGGTCTATAATCTGCAGAATTTTCCATGACAACTGAAACTGAAAAGAAACTAGATAGACAAAAAAGAGTTTTAACTGACATAACCCCCAACTAGAGCCTGAGCAACTAACCAAAACCAAAAGGCAATTCCAGCCACACTATTACCCATTGAGATCTTCATTGTCGAGGTCTTCACTGGGCATCTCATTCCAAGCTAGCAGGGCATAGATTATCACACATGTCGGACATCTCTGCTTTGTTGGTGCGTTGAAGAAAGCCTCAAAGAGCATGTCTATGCGTTGGCTCATGAGTGTGCCATGATAGGCCTAGTTTTCCATCTAGTGCCTCAAATCAAACACCAAATCAATTTGTTCTGGGTGGAAGAAGGGAGGAGGGACACGCCACTGATCTGGGGTTGTTGGAATAGGAGGTGCACGAGGACCTCACCACCCTCCTTCGACATGTGCCCATCCTCTGCCTCGCTTGTTGCAGCCCACGTTCCTTCCTTCGCACTCTCTTGGTGTCTCGTTGTCGCACTCCGCTCCTCAACCCCACCCTCTACTCTCGTCCCTATGCTCCCAAGTTCGTGCTCTGAGACTGGGAGAGGAGAGAGACCCTCTGAGAGTATGTCATTCTGGGCCATTTCGAGGCACTCCTCTAGAATTTCCTCCTCAATGTAACAGACAGGGAAATCCTCCATTTGTGAGTCCATGGTGTTTTCATTGTGGTGAACCGTTGTACCTGCCCGAGTTTCATTCTCAGGGAAGCTAGTTGGAGGCTGCCAATTTTCTTTCACTGTGAAGAGCATATCCTCTGGAGGGAGCTGGATGGCCTCCTCCGGGATGACCTCCTCCACAAAAATTATTGGAGGTGACCAGGTCATCCTTTCCTTGTCATCTCCGCGAGCAACATGAGCCCTCTAGGTGCGAGTAATTGAGAGTGCCCACTCAAGTTTTTGTAGTCATTTCTACCTTGCATCCATGTTGTACTAAACTAGGCCACGACGTGGCTTTCCATGCTCCTGGAGAATCAATAGGATGAAGCTAATGGAAAAATTAAAGTGGATGCAACAATAGCCACTCCCAAGCTCTAGACTGTGAGCCTTATGTGAGCCAAAAACGAAATGAGGAAGGTAGATGCAGAGGTGGATGATAACTGGAGGGTGCGATGGGACAACTTCCATGACCGCCTCCTTAGCATTGAATTCGATGGATGCCTGACTGTTCATGTGAGGGAGAAGTCCCATGGTTGTTGACTTACAGTTATGGCTAGCTCCCATTCTTAATGTTGAGGGGATGGGAGCTGACCATCCTTATTTATGGCCTAGCTAGGCCCTATAGGAAATGACACTTGAGTGTTGTGTGTCACCCCATCCAGGGTATATTCATATAAATGTTAACTATAAAATAATTGATAAATAGTTCAATAATTATTTTTTTATATGTATATCTAAATCCACAAATAAAAACTAGTTTTCTATTTTCTAAATGTTAATCACAATAGCAACAAGAAAAATCTAACAATAAACCTTTTATTTCCCATTAGAAAGTCTCTCTGATAAAGACCAAAAAAATATTAAAATAACATGTACAATCATCTTACTTTTGCATGTTGATATATTTTTCTATTTCACTAATTATCCTTAGCATTCCCTATCATTTTCCTTGAGTCCATATTTCTAACAAAAAAAAATGCAATTCAAAATCCGAGAGAAATGAGTGAATTGTTGTTTGAAGACACTTATTAATACAAGAGAAAAATCAAATATTCGTGTCCAAATTCTAAAGAATGACATTGCTAATAAGCTTATTTTAATCTTTGCATTCATTATACAACAATGTAGTTTGTGCCTACAACATTTCTTGAAAGAATTATCATAAACACAAATATAGTTTTCTAGTATATTGCATCAAGTCCAAACATTGAAGACACTATTGTCTTGACATTTTAATTAAAAAAAAAAAAAAAACATTGTATGGATTTTGATGAGAACAACAATTGTGAAAAGTGGACAATGAGCGTTCTATCATTCATCGGAATAGGTTTGGAACAAAGACCAATAAATATTGTCATAAGGCATACATAGAACTTAGATCAACACGATGATATAGAGATACCTATATGCACCGTAACCTTGAGGGTATAACTTTGTAGAGTAACTAGGACTTTTAGTTATGAAAACCCTAAACCCTAAATTGTTACTTGAAAGTATGTTTTGCTTCTTTTTTATTTTTTGGGAGAATAATTCAGAGAAACAATTATATAATTTTGTTTGTATATTGCATTGAGGATAGAACATAATAAATTATTTCCTTAGTATACTAAATATTGTTAACACTAGCTATCAAATTTCTCGACCTATGCAACACAAGTATCGTGGTGATTGCCATATTTTTTTAGGCCATTAAAGAACCACTAGCAACATAAGTTTAAAATAAAAAAAAACTTCTTTTGCATGAATTTATAATTATCATGGAGATATAACTTCTACTACAAGTTACTAAGAGTATATTTATTCAAGGGAATAGTAGTGGCCAAATAATTGAAAGGAAACTCCTTATTTCTAGCAAGATAAATTTATTCCAAACCTACATAAAATAACTAAATCAATGTACAAAAGTGTGTATTATTACGATAACAAATGGACACATCAACATAAATTCTAAAAAATGGTAGGGTTGATCAAGTTATTTTAATATTAGAACTCATTAGAGAAAATTGAAATCCCTATCTTCGACATTTCTTCAAAAGTTAGCTAACAAATAAACATAGTTTTCTAAGTATATTGCTTCAAGGCAATAAAAACAACATTTAGTTTTCTAGTCCACCAGTTAACCTTAACAACAATTTTCATATGTCTCAAGCTATATATCACAAGCATTGTGTTGGATGTCATTTTTCAATGCATCAATAAACTACTAATAATTCCATACTCTTGGAAATCCCAACAGTTTTGGACATAGGCATTATTGCATTGAAGATCTAATTGTTTCTATAGGTTACTAAGTGTATACATGGAAACCTTGATTTTGAGAGTACATACCAATAGATTATTATTGATGACATTCTAATGAACTCCAATAAAGAAACGGTACTTGTAAAGATGTAGAAGATCCAAATTTGCAAGCTGAAATGCAAACCTAGTTTAATGAAGTAGAGCCTAATCCATAGAACAAAAAAAGAAAAAAAATGATTCCACCAAACTTAAAAAATACTATAATTTCTCAAGAAACAATTCTTCATGCTTTAGTGCTAGAGAATTATCTAAGCACAAATACATCTATAAATAGACATATGGTGAACCTTCTAGACTCACTTTGAATTTTAGAATCACTTGATAACTGCACAATTGAAAGCTAAATTATGACTTGGGTAGATACTTTTGCAAATACAAACTTTGTTGTAAATATAAGTCTCACAGGATTTAAAGATTATGTTTTCATTTTAGAATCAGTTCATAATTATCATTTCAAAAACAAAAGTCTGATTACTCAAACATTTGTCTAAGAAAAACACTTGTGTAACTAGAAATGTAGAAAGCTCTCCAAACACTCGTTGCCTTTTAGAATCAAAGGCTAAGAACCACAAACCAAAAGGACCTACTAGACATTTGATTCAAAGAACCATTTTTTTTTATGCATATTGCATTGAGAAAAGGGAAAGAACACCATATTTTTAAGGCATAAAAGAATCACTAAGAACATAGGTATAAAACTATTGTGAACATAAGTGCTTATGTTCCATCCTCAATTAACAAGTGCACTATTGAAAGAAATATTTTCACTTAGCCACAAAATGACACAAGAACAAACACATCTATAATTAAAAGAGCAGTGAGCATTCTATATTCTTCTTTTGCATTTGAGAATGTGTCTAGATCTAGCCTATTCAAAGAAACAATTTAATTTGACTATAGAGTTCCACAACTTCTAACACTATTGCAAACATAGCTCTACACAAATTTCTATATTCTATTTGCATTTTAGAATTAATAAAAGAGTGTCCTTTCAAGAAAACATTTTTTACTTGGCCAAAGAATATGTCAGTACAAACAATTTTGTAAATAGAAATGTGATAGGCCCTCCGGATTCTAATTGTGTTTCAAAATAAGAGGCCAAATGATGGCAACTGAAATGACCTAGAAAACATTCAATATAGAAAACGGTTCAGCATTGATGCACATAGAAGTAATGAAATCAAACAAGATATAAGTTGCAAAAAAAAATTGACCTAGCCACACAGTGATACAAGCACAAATGCATCTATAATTACAACCATGATGAGCATTCTAGATTTTTTTTTGCATTTGAGAATCTCTCCAAAAGTTACCTATTGAAAGAAAAAGTTTGGGTTGACTAGAGAATCATGCAACTTCAAGAACTACTGCAAATATAAGGCTAGAAGGATTTATATATTTTATGTGTTCCATAATTCTAGTCAAACAATGACCTTTCGAAGGAAATTTTTTTCTTAGACAAAGATTTGTTGGCAAATGTTTAACAGGTAGCGCATGCTTGTCATTGATGGCAAGTACAACAGTGAATATGGCATGAGTATAGGAAGAGTGTAACAGACGGGCATCAGAAGTAGTCTGGGAAGACACTTCAGAGAAAGCCCGATAAGTTCAGAAGAGATAGTGCAGATGATTGTTGGTAGGTTATCAGGCAAAGTAAGCTTGTCATTAATGGAAAGATCAAAGTATGCAGCAAAGGAAAAACAAGGACAAAGTGTAAGCTTGGAGGAGAAGCATCGGTGATCGTTGGATCCCATCCCAAATTCCCGATGACCGTCAGATCTCAATGTAGACAAGAGGATCACGCAGATATGGAGGATAGATATTGAGCGTTATATCTGAGCACAGGGTTCAACCACCGTTGGATCAAGGAGAACCTACACATTCTTTAAAGTGCAGGGAGTAGAGGGCTCACAAAATCCCGAAAGAAGGAGGACCGTCCATCTTCAGAAAAGACATGTGGGGATAGATCGTCAGTTCGCTGACTGGAGAGTCAAAGGAACGATGCTCCCTAACCTCTCGAAATCGCGATATCTGAAATCGCGATCTAATATAAGTTGTCAGATTAAGGTTGAATCTGGACCATTGATTCCAGTTCATGTCAGAGTTTCGGGGATCGAGAGTTGGAGATGTCAAAGTTTATTAACATCAGGGATCTCGATATCTCGATATGCGAAATCGTGACTTAATCACAGCCATTGAATCAAGGTCTGATATGGACCGTTGATTTCAGTACATTTTGGAGCTTTGTGGATCGAGAGTTGAAGAGGTCAAAGAATAATAACCACAGGAATCCCGAAAACGCGATATGCGATATTACGATTTAATCGCAGCCGTCAGATCAAGCTCAGATCTGGACCATTGATCTAACTCCATATCGGAGTGTTGGGGATCGCAACATGGAGAGGCAAGAAAACAATGCAACAAGAATGTCGATTTCGCGATATGTGAAATTGCGATTCAATCGCAACCATTGAATGAAGATATGATTAGGACCATTGATCCCACGCCATTTCGAGGTATCGGGGATCGCGACTTGGAGAGTCCAGATGTCTCTTCTCCAGACTCACAAAATGTGAAAGCGCGAAAGCGCCATATGCATAAGGCTGTGGTCACGGCCCATGGTCACAAGAAGGGAAGGAGTCAGATAAGCTCCAATTCAGGTTTTTGGAGATCGCGACTTTGAAAGTCGAGATGCCTCATCTCCAGATTCACGAAACGCGAATTCACGAAAAGCACATTTTGCATAGGCACTTGGTTATGACCATAGTCATATTGGGGAAGGAGCTAGTGTAGAAAAGTTTTGTATCGTAACTTCGGAGATCGTGAAATAAAGTGTCAAGACACTCAGCACAGAATTTCCAAATGCTGAAATGCCGAAATGAATGCAAGATCCCATGGATTCAATCCAACGGTGCAGATGAATTTGAACAAGATCGGAGGGAAACTGTAGCACGATACAGTGTAACTGCCAGAAACCACTGATGGGTTCTGCTAGAGGACTCGAAGACACTTCGGGATGACTGAAAGAGGAGGTGAAGAGTCTCTGAGAGGGATGAAGATGTTCGTGGAGGCGATTGACAGCTGATGAGCATTGAGGCCTGTAACTGAAACAGAGAAGGTGAGTTCGACTGTCACAGAGAAGACGAAGAGTCTCAAACTGCCAAAGAGGCTGAGGAATCTCAGTATAACATACAGTGATGTTGGACACGCGGGGTGAACCACGAGAGAAGCTAAAGAGTCACGATGATGATCAGACAGAGCACTCGAGAGGTGGAGGATAACGGCGTGTAGTCAGCATGCAGAGGCATTGTGAACATTGCATGCACAAGGTGCACAGAAGCTATAAATACACGGTACAAAGAAGACATGGAGTTTTTGTCGGTATTGTAGTTTGTTGTGGTTGTTGTTGGTGAAGGTGATTCATGTGTGAAGAAGGAGGAGAGTGCAGCAGCTGAATAGCACAGAAGAGGAAATGTGCAATGAATGGACATGGCACACAGAGCATAAAAAATAAAACGGAAGAACAGACAGCACAAGTGATGTGTGTAGAAAGGCAATGAGGCAGACAGAGCAATGAAATGCAGAAGAACAGTGATGAGTCTGATAAGCCATTGTTGAACATAATATCATTGTAATAAGTTTCAGTAGCAAAGATTTATATTTCAGGGTGGTTGGGAGGAGCTAGGGAGGACTGGTGTCCTCAAAGGTTCAAGTGGGTGCTTGAACACAGGGAGTTAGTGTTTCCTTCTAGTTGGTGCTAGAGAAACCAGGGAGTTGGTGGTTCCTTCTAGTTGGTGCTAGAGAAACCAAGGAGTTGGTTCTTCCTTCTAGTTGGTGCTAGAGGAACCAGGGAGTTGGTGCTTCCTTCTAATGGGTGCTAGAGAAAACAGAGAGTTGGTGCTCTCAGCAAGTTGCAGCTTGCAAAACTAAGGTTGTAGCCTCATTATGAGTTGGTTCTCATATGTATGATACTGTAAAGAATGTAACTATTACTTATTATATAAATAAAAAGAGGTTTTTACCCTGCATGGGTTTCCTCGGGAAATATTTGTCTCTGTGTTTCTCATATATGTGAATGATTTTGAAAGTGCCATTGTTTATTTCCCTGCATTATTGTGATCATCATTCAGTGTCTCTACAAAGAGTTTAAAAGAACCATAATTGTTTAAGCTCGGTAACAATTGATTCACCCCCCCCCCCTCTCAGTTGTCCAACAAGATTAATGCAAGGAAAAACACTTTTGTAAATATAAATTTGTTAGGCCCTTGATCCATAAATGAGGGACTTATAGCACACGAGTTTCATCAACATGGATCTTCTGCAAAAATAACATTTTTTCTCTTTGTCAATGTTGAGACTATGCTTCTTTTATTATTGTCCAAGAATGAATTCTCCTATCTCAAGGATAGTTTACCTGCTTGGCTTATCTGTTGTTGTGCCAAGGTCAATTCCCATCAAAAAATTGAAGTGAATTGTTCTTTAATTTCCAATGATAGATCAACCTATGAAAGTCTAAATGGTTAATCCTAGTAGAGTATCAACATGCATCTAATTCAAAAACTAGAACTCTAAGACTATTTGTCAAGCAATGATCGAGCAATTAGTATTTTCTAATGTGTTACTAAAAATAAATAATGCACTTAGGGTTTAAATGTGAAATCATAGCATTCGGTAATTTTAAATGTGTTCTGCCGAAATAACGTACTCTATGATTTTCAAAGGTTTAATTATAATTCTTTATCCAACTATAAATCCATCCATTCATATATTAATCAATTAAAGAACATATGTATCCCTGTGTTTGGGCACTAATTGGAAATCTTATGGTAATTATTGTTTATACGCACTCTAAAAACAATACATAGGCATGACCAATGTATTTTTGTAGGTGACATTGTGACAACGCCTATTACATGTAAGATACATTTTCACAGGGAATGGACTAAATGAGAATGCGAGAATCGATGAATGATAACCCTCAACCAAAGACTCAACAAATTATTGATAATGTTGGTGTGAATAATTACAATTCTATGACAACATAAGAGCAATCAATATTTGATTAGGAAATTTGGGGTCACTGTGGTTCAACATCACAGCGAATCAAGGCATTAGAATGTTGAAGGGACAGTGGGATAGTGTTGTGTGATGGAAAATGATTATCCATTGATGACAACGAGGGATTTTAATATCAATTAGGTTGTGGGTACAAACCAGACATTCATTTAAATGAGAATCGAGGATATAGGTAACACCAGCATTCCCATAAAATAATAATAGTGCACCATATTGATTTCATTCAATGAATCTATTAGCAAAACCTAAACTAATCAAGCACAGATAAATTGATCACATCCATAAAACAATTTACCCTAGATACCCAAATGGGAAAACAAACATTCAATGGGGGTTTTACAGGCTTGGTAAATAGTTATAAAGGGGTGAGATATACATATATTTCATGTATTATTACTCACTAATATTATTGTAGATTTATTTAGCTTGAGAACAACCTTAAATATTCAAGCAAGTTTCTTCTTCCAAGTCCTTCATGCTTCTACAGTTTCCCTTATTCTTCATTTCCACTCGATATCCCTTGGTTTTTTTTGCAACAAGAAACAATATCTATTAAAAATATGTCTTGGAATTCCAGCCATCAAGAGGATTCATTTCCTTTTCTTTAGGCCTTTTGTCCTTTGAACATCAAGTTAATTGCTACCTTAAAATTTGCCAATAAATTCATTTTACAAATTTTAAAACAAAGAATCAATTTGGATCACACCTCCCCATTCACAAGTTTTTGGTCCCTAAAAGATCCAACCCAAATGCATGTTATTCTAGCATACTCTCTATTCCCAACAACCTTGCAAAACTTCAAACTAGGCTTTAAGAAATGTCTTTCGTTGTATATTTAGTTGAGTATTTTTCACTCCTTGGCCTACAACTGTGGCAATATCTTCTTTCCATTTCCCTTGACTCTCTAAACTTGTCTCTTAGATGTACAATTCATAGGATGTAGTTTTGGATAAATCTTCCAACACTTGGCTTCCCTATGTCTAGTCAACTTGAAATGCTATCAAAGATTACTGTGATTGCATGGGATACCTGGAATTATCTTATTTTTCATGATCTTCTAAACTCATTTCTATTTTGGGGAAGTTTTCTTCCCATTCTTCCCACTGAAGAAACATACATCTAAGTTTCATCATTCATCAACCTTATGGCCTTTCTTATTACAACAAAAACAAACAAGAGATGTTTGGAAATACCTATTTCATTTGTTCTTGTTCTTTTTGGCTTATTTTCATGGTCCCCCAAGTGTGGGTGTAGATTTGAGTGGCGAGAAAATCCATTTGATGCTCTCATTCAACCTTCTATAAGCATATTGGAATGGTTTGTTGTACACTCCATTTTCAATTATCTTTTATTCAATTAAAATGTTCTCTTTTTTGGTTCCTCTTTCTTTAACAAAGGTTATATTGGTGATTCTAGATTGAGTTGAGATACACTCACACTCTCTCTCTCTTGTCCATTAAAACTTATGCCTCCATGCTTGATTGTATGTTCAACTACAATGGGGTTTACAAACCATTGACTTATCTTTCATAGACCTTGGCCATTGTATCCCATTTGCATCATGAGCTTAGAACCAATGCCTCTAGTATGTTTTTCAAGAACACCAAAGGTTTCTTATGAAAGGTCCTTCGAGGATGAATTGACCATGCTTGTCTTGATCATGGTGTTGGATTCTGCAATAACAATGGAAGATTTTGTTTTCTTCCTTGATCTCTTGGACAACTTCCTATAAATTTCCCCCTCTTTTGTTTCCAACTCTTGGTGCAATTGAGCCATCATCTAAGTGAACCTCTCTTATTTCCAATCATCTAGTTGAAAAAAGATGAACTCTACCCCTTCCCCAACCTTCCATAATAGTGGTGAGAGATACCTAGTGTTCAATAAAGTGATCCTTTAACAAAGGAAACATTTTAGCAAGGTCATTTTCCATATTTGTGATCCTCTCTTTCAAGTGTTGATCCTCTTCTTGGATCTACACATTGGTGATTCTTGAGTCTTCTATAATCTCTTTTACTTCCATTAATTTTCCCATGACAGATAATTTTTCTCCTCAAAGTGAAACAACTTCTTAAAAGTCACAGATTCAACTACTATAATACCAATATGATCCATCAACTAGGTACTTTATCCCATAAGTTTAATCAACGTGGATCTTCTACATAAATTGATATTTTATTCTTGTTTTAAATACTAAGATTATGCTTCTTTGATCATTGTTCAAGCATGAATTCTCTAGGTTCAAGGCCGATTTAGGTGGATATTGGTGGCCACTCACATGATCCAATTGGCTCCTTTTGTCAGTTTTTAGTTCAGTACGTTCTTTTGTACTTCCTTGTAATGGTGGGTTCCACACTTATGGGGTTGTCTAAAGCCCTACACATGTTCTAGGTGGATATTGGTGGCCACCCACCTAATCCAACTGGCTTATTTTGCATGTTTTCATGTCAGCACATCTTGATGTACTTTCAAGGCCGTTTTGGGCCCCTAAACAATGTTATTTTGGCTCTCCATAGTCAAAATGTATACGGATTCAAAGTTTTATGGCATAATGTGTATTTCTCGAAAAGACCTTTCCAACGAGCTATCACGCGCTTAAAACGGAGATCGTATGAAAAATTTATGACCCCAATAAGTTAATGTACTAACTTACACAAACATGGCCCACATGACATTTGGCGTTTCATCTCCTAGTGTTAGGTTTTTGGATGCCCTGGGTTTTGGCATTCATGTTTAACATAAAAATGCCTTCAGAGCCTCATTGTAATCATCTTCTGGCGAATGAGCGTAGTTGTCACATCTCTTCTTAGATATAAAGCTGCCACCATTCTAGCGAGTCTTGCACTATGCAGTTTTACAGTATCTTTGCAATTCTTTCATTAATAGAAATCAAGTATGGTTGTATTTCTTTGTTTCTGAAATTTTTCATGAGTGTTTCATCGTAACATCTCTTCTTTCATTTTGTTCCAAACATAATCTGAATCAAAGGCTTGGTTACCTGTTTGGATTATCTTGATCCATGAGGAAATTGGTGGCCACCCACCAATTCCACTAGCTCAAAACAGGGGTTTCCACCTTGGCAGCTTCTCTACAGCTTTTCGAGTCCTAAACTTCTAGGTCCATTTTGAGGCCTTAAACAACGTTTTTTGGGCCCTCCACAGTCACACTATAGGCTTTGGAAAAAGTGTGACAACATAATGTGTAGTCCTCGGATAGACCTCTCAAATGAGATTTCATGTACCCCAAAAGGAGATTTTAAGCAAAAGTTACACCCTTGGGAAGTTGACATACCAAATACCCCCATTGAGGCCCGCAAACCTTTTGGCGTTTCATCTTCTAGGGTTAGGGTTTTGGATTTTCTTTGTGTTAAAAATGCCTCTAGAGCCTCATTGTAAACATAATATTCTTTTGAATGAGAGTATTCATCACATATCTTCTCAGATATAAGATGCCACCATTCTAGTGAGTCATTCACTCTGTAATTTTACAGTTTATGTACATTCTCTCATTAATAAAACTATGCATTATTGTATCTATGTGTTTATTGCAATATCTATGTATATTTCATTGTTATATTTCTTCCTCCATTTCATTCTCAAAATAATATGGATCAATGGTATTAGAGCAGGCTACTCCTTCTCGCTTCTTAGGGCATGTCCCCAACGAGGTCAGGGTATAAAGAGTTGTGTCTCGAGCTAGTTTCTCTTAAGGAAATAAACTCTCTCTATTCCAAGGGGCCTCCCATGGTATAAGATAAGAGGAACAAGAGAGCATAAGATCCCATCAAGTTGTTTCTCGTGGAATCTCTCATGCAACAGAGGAACGACGTGTTGGATAATTTTTCCCAAATCCTTCAATGATTGTCGACATTAACAAGTGCGTCTTCGTCAAGTAGTCACTTTGGAGACATTACCTTGTTGAGTAAAAGAAATGACCGCTCCTGCACAACATTTTTTTGAATCTTGTTTGGCTAAGACAAGACTATCACCCTAATTTATATCCTTATTGCAAGTTCAATCAACCCTAAAGTTATTTGACTTAAATATCGATTATTGTTTTAAAGTTATTAATCAAATACAAATTGAAAGAAAGAAGTCTGATTTTGTTTTTTTAAATAAACAAGAACCAAAATCACATAATCTTATAGAAATAAGAGAGACCAAGAGAGTCACAAAAACATCAATGATTTTATTCATTCTTTCTGTAACATCCAATAGAATTCTCATACTTTCAAAGTATGGACCAGATGAAATTCTAGCAACCTAAGGTAACATACACATAGGCCATTGGTGTCTTCAAATCAGAATAAGAATGATAAGACAATAGCCACAACTTATAATATGTTATGAATCTACAAAATAATACTATTTAGTACTAAGAAACTGTTGGCAGCCAACCCATTTTTTTTTATTACTCTCAAAAAGCTGCCTACACCTTGTCGTATTACGACAAATCATTGTCGCATTGTGCTTTTAAACATTTCGTCTCATTTTGTGCGACAATTACGATTTAATTTCATTTCAGTTTTCACAACTGCAAGTGTGAAAACATTTCTTTCATTGCTTAGATTGTCATCGTTTTTGGTTGATTTACTGAAAGATGCTTGATCACTGGTTTATCACATGACTGCTAAAGATTGTCTCGAACTTATGTTCTTGAGCATTATCTTATTTTGATTACACATTTGGATATATTTGATTGTTAAACCTTTGGGCATAAAAGTTATTGGTCTTGTTTCGATCTTATGAAAA
>JZKD02S0434436.1:121300-137369 GCA_000966675.3 Picea glauca
ACTAATAGAACTCTGAAAACGGATCATGGCTCATCCGGGCATGACCTCCTCTACATGTGGCCATAAGCTTCCCTGAGCTTCTCTTTGGAAAAAACACCTGTAAAATTCCTCAACAACCTCTGAAACCTATCCCAATGTGTTCATAGCATATCAATTAGCCAAAAATGATTATTCAATCACAGAAAACAAATATAGGCTCACCAAACCATGTCCTCCATCAATGGGGGCTTCAAGCTCCCTGGAGCTTCCTGAAACTTCAATGGTGAAAAACTTGCAGAAGAAGTCTTCAAATGGCCTTGAAAACAGCACCAATGGATCCATCATGTCCAAAAACCCCTAGCTGGGATTTTACGGCACCTCATTCGGCCAAACGATGAAGAAGTTAGGCCTCCTCCATTTTCCTCCTTCAAGCTTTGTTGGAACTGGTTCTACAAAACGCACCTTTGTGTGCATGAACCCAGAACATGCTCCAAAATGCGTGTTTAAACCTGGCACCGAGCGGTTCCAAAAAACGGTCCAAACTGTAGGACGGTTAGGGTGGCTCCAGCCCCCAACCGCCTAGCACTCGGCCACGTGGGTCATATGACCTCGCTCTCGGGTAAAAAGTGGTTAACCGTTCCAAAAACCATTTGAAACCATAACTAATTTAAACAAACCGCGTGTACATATCCGTCGGGCTATATAACATGGTCGTATGGTTTAACACATAGGACCGTAGGCATAACATGTAAAACCCCCCCGCATGCATGGTCACACATAACACCAAAACCACATGGTTTATAAACCGTAACCGCGCCAATCCTCCGTTTATATGGTCTGGTCACATGACTTGTTACATAACCGTGGACTTTACAAACCCACACCCAACTGTTTACATTCGTGCCTGCATATGGTATGGTCCCATACAATACATAGAACCGGGGGTCGGGGCTAAGCCTCGGCCCGACCCCCCGCCAAAAATTACATTTGTCAATTTTAAATAAAATCATATGCACACATATAATAAGAAATGAATTGTGGCCTAGTGGACGGGCAGTCGTGCAAAGGCGTATGGTGTGAGGGGAGGTCCCGGGGTCGAACCCCGTGGACTCCCATATAATTTTATACAACCAAATGAGCCAACCAACGAGGGACACGTGGCGCCCCTGGATTGGGCCACGTGCCCTCATACCATTCGCCACACAAATGACACGTGTCGTCTCCTCATTCACTAGCAGTCAACCAACCATTGCTTGCCATGTCATCACCACGCATGCTGCTGACATCATCTGACACGTAGGATGTTGACGTCACCCTGTGCCACGTCTCACCCTTCCAGTGGTGACACGTGTCACCTCCGAATTAGTCTAACCGTACGCCCAAAAGTCCAAAAATGCCTGACACGTGTCATCATCTGGAGCCGCCACGTGTCCCATACGGACCTACCACGTATGCTGTACGGACCTACCACGTGTCCTGTACGGACCTTCCACGTGTCCTGTACGGGCTGTACGGACAGGTACAGTCAGAATCAAATTTTTTCTTGTTTGGCTCGACGAACAGATTGCAATATCTTCTCCATACGAACTATGTTTGAGAAAGTAAATATACCGCCGGAATCAGGAAGATGAGACGAACGCAATGGCACTGTTTTCGTCGCATTCTAAGCACTTTGAAAATTGAGCAAAATTTAGACCCCTAGTCCAGATTTTGATCATTAAGAGTCAACAAAGACGACTCCATGGGGAAGGAAATATAGTATTGCCTTGAACTCAGCTTCTAGTTTCGCAGATCAAGAAAATATTCTATTATGCACTCAAAGTTTTTATTTTTCCCGAGTATGCTCTTTCAAAATGGGGATGGAGGAGGGTGGAAAAAGGAAAATATGAGAAAGGTAAATTATTCAACATTCAATTTTAAGAAAAATGGTTGTATAGGTAGCACGATACAAGGTTGCAGACCACAAGTGATTGTCTTTCTTTCTATTCTGACTACTTATCAATATTCAAGCATACTTCTGGAAGCAAGGAAAAACTGTGGTTGTACAGAGTTATCTAAATCAGTATGAAACAAAGTCCACAAAAATGAGAACTAAGAAACAAAGAAATAAAATTGTAGTGTAATGAGAAAATAAAGTTGTAATCAAAATTCAAGCAAAATTCAAAATAAAGCAACAAAAGTGACTAAATAAAGTGAAGAAGAAAAGCAACTGTACAACGTAAACTGATATTTACATGAAACATTGATTTAGAAAATAAAACAGTTAGGTAGGCTCAACATAATGTTTCAAATGTGATCCATTAGTCGAAAAAGAGAATAACCGCTCTTCAAAATCCTTTAACATGTAAATCTTATTTCCGACTATTAGAGCGAGTTTGTAAGAACCTAGCCAAAGTTTTTGGAAATTGGAGTGCTTTCCTTTATCAGTATGTGTGGAGTCCCAAAGAAATAATTTGTCATTTACTTTAAACTTGACATATTTACTGTTCTTATCAAAGTATTTCTTGATTGTTTGCTGCCTTTTTTTAAGATTTTCCAATGCATGATTCCTTTGTTCTTCTAAGGCTAGAAGAGCATTCATCCTCTAGGAAATATCAGTAGAATTTAGTTCTTCAGCCTGCATAGCTAAATGGAGAGATGTGAGTTCAAGTTCAACAAACATAACAAATTTTTGGCCACATAAAAGTTGAAAAGGAGTATGACCAGTGCTAATTTTTGGTGGTTGTACGATCAACCCATAATGCATATGTAAAGAGAGTATGCCATTGGCGGGGCTTTTCATCAATAATCCTTTTCAGAATCCTGATCATGTTTTGTTAGTAGAATTGTCTTGTCCATTTCCCTAAGGATAATAGGTGGATGAGGTAAAGTGCTTGACCCTGAATTTGTTCAGAAACCGAGTAAACTTTGTTGAAATGAATGTTGATCCGTTGTCCGAGATTATTTCGAGAAGGAGACCAAAGTGAGAAAAGATATTAGATTATAAGAAGTTAATAGCTTTCTCATCCTATGCATTCTTAAGAGGGACAAATTCGGTCCACTTGGTAAAGTAGTCTTTTGTTGTCAGGATAAATACATTCCTTGTAGAAGATGGGGGGTTAATAGGGCCGATAAAGTCTAATCCCCATTTAGAAAATGGGAAATCGGATAAAATTGGCTTTAAAGGCATAGAAAAAAATTGTTCCCTGGTAGAAAATGTTTGACATTTATCACAAGCCTAAACAAACTTGAAAGAATCTTGAAACATCAAGGGCCAAAAATAACCAACTCTGTTAACCTTGAAAGTTGTAGCCTTCACTATGAAATGGCCACCAATATGGAGGTTAGAATTTGTTGATCCATGAAACTCACTCAAAACTTTCTGGGATGTTTTATCATCAATACATTTTAACAACAATCCATCATCAGATATGAGAAAAATAATGTTTCCCAAGATGAGGAACTTTGGGGATATCAAGCATAGTCTTGTATGTTGATGTGAATCTAAATGATCTGGGAAATTTTGATGTAATAGATAATAAATTATATCCTTTTACCAAGGATGGTCAACAAGATCTATATCAAGGGTTTCTAAGTAAAACAATGTTGACAAAGCATTCTCATCTTCCTCAAAAGAATCACTTGGTTCAGGATGTTGAGCCAAGTGAAGAGTTAGGTCATGTCCCTTAATTGTCTTGGTTGTAGTAATCGTTAAATCATGCTCTTGAATTTGGAAAACCAATGTGAAAGATTTCCTGGGAGATGGGTCTGTGTAAGCAGAAACTTGACTGCAGGAAAAGGGACTCTTACCTGTGTTTTCTTTCCTAAAATAAAATGCCTAAATTTTCCTATAGATTTTACCAAGGAGAAAGTGTGTTTTCCAATCAAGGTATATTTCACCTCATCATCTGACAAAATTTGACTCATACAAGCTATAGGTTTTTCTTTATTTTGGTCCTCATCTTGCATAAGGATGACAGAGATTGCCTCTTTAGTGGAATTTGTATATATGATGAAGTCTTTAGTAAAACCAGGCTTGGATAAGACTGGTGCAGAGCTAATTTCCTTCTTGATTCCTATTAAATCATTTTCTACATCATCAGTCCAAGAGAAGGTTTTATCATGTTTCGTAAAATTATGAATAGGTTTAACCATCACAATGAAGTCAAGAACAAACCTACTAATAAATTTAATAGTACCCATGAAATCTTGAACTCCTTGTTTGGAAGCAGGGGCGGGGAGATTGATAATCACAACATCTTTCTCAGGGTCAATACTAATACCACCATCAGAAACAATATGACCAAGGAGTTTTCCTTGAGTGACTCTGAAAATAGACTTAGAATGATTCAATGACATACCAATTTTTTGTATCACAGAAAGACTTTCCTAAGATGACCAAAATGATCTGATCGGTTCTTAGAGTAAACAATTAAGTCATCAAGATAAACTTAAATTATCTTACCGATCAAATCGTCAAAATTTATTTGCATATCTCTCTAGAATGTGGCACCTGCGTTAGGAAAACCAAAAGGCATGTTTTCATAGGCAAAGGTGCCCCATCTGGTGGTGAATGTAGTTTTGTATGTGTCATCCCTCTTGACTCTAATTTGGTTGAATCTAGAAAAACCGTCAAGTAGGGACATTACTTGAGACCCGGCCACTTGTTGTAGGATCATTTCCATATTAGGAAGTCAAAAACTATCTTTAACACTATCTCTATTCAAATCACAAAATTTGACACATAACCTGATTTGGCCAGTTTTCTTTTGTACAGGAACCATATTTGAGACCCATTCGAAATTCTTTACCAGAAAGATGATTTTAGCTTTTAGCAACTTTTTGACTTCCTTTCTGATAGTATCTTTGAGGGTTGGGTTTATATGCCTTTGTCTTTTCCTTACTGGTTTTCTCCCTTCCTTAATAGGAATGGCATGTTGGATGATGTTTGGATCAAAACCACGAATATCCTCATACAACCAAGCAAAGACATCCTTGAATTCACAGAATAAATCCATGAATCTTTCTTTTTCCTCTTGTGAACACTGGGATCATATTTTAAGAATCTTGGGATCATCTGAGGTTCCAATGTTCACGGAGACAATGTCTTTGACTTTCCTCTTTGACTCTTATTCTTTAGTATATTCCTTTTTACCAACATCACTCGTTGAAAATGAACTCTCTAGAGGATTTAAGACTTTTGGAAACTTATCATATTTCATAGAAACTACTTGCTTAGGCTTCAGGAGTTAACTTTGTAAGAAAGCACATATATCCTCAACATTTTTGAAAACCTGTCATGATTCAACATTGTCAGGTATATGTGGGTGATAAAGAGACATAAAAGTGCAATCAGGTCGCTACGGTAAAAGTTGTCGAGTAAGAGAGGCAACAAAAACTGCCAACATGTTTTCCATGGTATTAAGCTCCCTTTTTTATGTGAGTGATGTTGAAAGACAACATATTTGAAATCAAGGCCCAAACGACCTAAGTGTATCTTTTGATGATCTTGTTATTAGGATTATATATTTTTCTAACAATATTAACTATAAGCTCTGAGTCACCAAAAAAAGTAAGATGACCAAAACCCATATTACAAGCATTTATGATACCTAACAATAGGGCTTCAAACTTGGAAACATTGTTAGTGAAAGAGAATTTTAACCTGGAGCAGAAATTATAGATTTTTCCTACATGTGAATAAGGATAATCCTAGCTCCATTTCCTTCGCTAGAGCATGCACCATCAAAGTTCATATGCCATAATCCATAATCATAGTCAAACTGTTCACGTGGAATGCCATCTTCCTCTATGAAAATAGAATAGACACCCAGGATTTCCTCAACATAATTGACATTTAGCTGAGGAACTTTCTCAATGTAAGGTGAGATATGATCATCTCTGAGAACAATAGTGTTCTTCCTGTTAGCACTAGAAGTCATACCTAGAGTCTTGTAGGTGTAGGCCTAGTACCAATCAAAATTTTGTAGGTTTATATTGAGCTTAATCTTGAGTGGATCAGTTAGAATGAGAAAGAAAGGGAGAGGGAAGCAAACTGCAAATAAATAGGTTACACCATTCGACAATGGAGTCATAAACACTCTACTCATCGAAGGCACTATAGTTTTTCAATAGACAATAATATCGTATGTTGATAGATAGAATAATGAAGAAGGAAAACATAAGATAAATTGTTCACTAAACAAAGATCCTCTCAGTTTAATAAATAAACAAATACTTGAATAATACAATGACTAACGGGAAAAATTACAGCAGATCCTTTGTTGCTTAGGGATCAATAAATCATTGGCAGCCTTTGATCCTCAAATATGCAATATATTCAAATAATAATATATATAAAAAACAATAATTACAATCTAAAAATCACATCTCTCGTTATTCTTCAATAACAACAATGATTGCAATCATAAAATTCCCTCATGCTTACAAATGAACACACACAGGGAAACTGCCTACTCCAACTCTCTCTAGCCTCTATTGGCTCATGAATACCCCTCTTCTTGATTCCCCTCACCCATTAAATAGAAAATAGCATCCACAATATTCTTAGGAGGTCGAAACCAATCTCTTCCATTGGATTCTAGGCCTTGGATATAGGTGGAAACAACAAAAGAGACAAGAATCTAATAAACTATTAATTTTTAGGAAGTTGTTGGAAGTCATTAATAAATTTGTTGCCAACTCATTGCATGAGGTTTTAATGGAGATAAATATTAGGTGAAGGTGTCCTTTAACATCTAACTAATCTCTGATAAGTCATTCAAACCCTCCTTGACAGGTGGCAACCTCCAAACAAGGATAATATCCAAAAGCTATGGAAAACAGAGAGTTTGCAGTGCCAATTTGCAGTGCACTGGTGTTTTAATTTTATCCCTCAAATTGCAAACTGGGTTAGGTTGAAATTTGGTCAGCAGGTCAATACCAATATCATTCTCCTCCACAAAATATTTCAGAAAAACCCACATCATCATTCAAAAGTTATGATTAAATATTTAGAAGACTCTACTACAGAAAATGAGTTCGCAGTGCCAATAGATGAGTCAGCCAAAACCCTTCTTTCAGTATTCAAAACAACGTGAAAAACCTCATGGAGTACCTGGTAAATTTGGGCTTGATGTAGATTCCATCAAAGTTGAACAGGTTTTCTTGCAAGCTATCTAACCTCCAATGCTCCTCCTTAACCAGTTCGCAACGCCAGTTTCCAGCACACCTTTTGCAATTAGAAATGAAGATCAAAATTCTAAATCCTCCTTTTGAAAATGACCATTTGGAGTTATTTGATGATGTGATGGTACTAAAAAACTAAAATCCATCATTAGACCCTTTTACAAGATCATAATCATAAAAATACTTGGCACATGTTGTATTTTTGGAATGTTGTGAACTTCTAACAAAGAGTTTGTTGATTTTGTTGATTATTATAGGAGAGAATGCTTCTCTCATTTTCATTTGTACATGAGAGGCATATCTCTTCCATAATTATCTTTGGCATGACAATTGGGCCTAAGCCACCATCAATGAGGCAACAATGGGCTATTTTGTCTAAAATCTTTACAAAAATATAGAAAGGAAGGTAATTTATAGATCTCCTAAAGTTTTTTACACCTATCCTATTTACATGAAACTCTTCTTCATCATAATATTTCATCAGGTTGGCTACGTTTGAAGTCTTACCTTCCATGAAATTTATAAGGTGTTGTTGTTTTTATGGTACAATCACCATATCCAAAAGAGTAGCATCATCTTTTATGTTAGCCAACTGATTTAAAATATTATACTTTGAAGAAGGAGAGGTGACTTGATGACTGGTAGAAGAGTGAGCATCTTGTGAGCCAATATTTTGAGTGGATGTGCTAGGGGAAAAAGTAGTCTTGGAAGAATCAACTTTACCCTTATTGGCATATGATTTATTTATGGTATTAACTATCATAACATCATCCTGCAGGACCCAATATAAGACAACAATGGTAGTATCTGATTTCTTACCAAAGATTTGATCCCTCCCATTTTTCTTTATTTCACAAGTGCTTTCCTCGTGATGTTCTTCACAAAAATTACACCATGCTCTAGGAAATATGGATTTTGGATAAAATTTAGCGTTTGCAAAATTCCTAGTGGAAGCCTGTGTGGAAGCTTCAACAATGGTAATAGGAGTAATTCATGTTCTCTCAAAAGAAATAATTCGATTATCAATGTCTTGCATAAGCTGTAGAACGGTAGACATATCGATTTGTTTGGCATAATCTTCTTTAGGAAGACCAATTCTCTCTAGCTTCTTTTCATACTTCAAACAAGTCTAAAGAGAAGATCTGATATTATCTATGGCGTTCTCTTCCAATCTATGACAATAGGAAGAGGGTAAAGCATTATAGTAATTCATGAACACAGCTTGATTTTGCGGTCTGATCAGTTCAGGCATTTGATTATACAACTTCGTGAAGTGAAGATTGGAAGCCTTAATGGTTTCACCTTTGTTATATGTAATATTATTGTATTCCTTTAACTAATCAACTAGGATTTTGGGTTGTCCAAAAGTGGACCTGAACCAGTAGACTAATTCATCCTAGGTAGACAAAATCTTTGGAGGCAAATCAAAGAAATCAGCCACAGCTTTTCCTTCTAAAGAGTTGAAAAATAAGCGCATACAAGTATCATTGTCATTTGCGCCAATGTTGTGACAAGAATTTGAGAAAGAAATCAAATGTTCATCTGTAGAAATGGTACCATTTCCTGAGAACTTGGGAAAATGATATTTGAACTTAGGAAAAGGATTGGCTACAGTTGTGATATTTAAGGGAGAAGAAACATTCCACATAGTAGCATTGGCGTCTTCCTTGAATTGAAAAACAAACTATATTTCTTAATGTCTTTGGTTGGTTTAGTGGTGGATTGAACATGGATAGCATGGCTATAGATACTCCCAATCGAAGTTGAAGCAGAAGGTTGTGATGAATATGAACTATTGGTGCCACCTCCATAACCACTGCTTCCCATTCCACTACTAGTACCTGACATTTTGAAGATGTAGGAAAGTGGAGAGGATGAGGAACTAACCGAATCATAAAAAGACCATTGGATTTCAAGTTTTTGTCCTTGGAGGACAAATTTTATTCTTCCTATTTCGTGAATTAGATTAAATTTATGTGATTGACCTCATAATTGTTTATATATACGGGAAGAAGAGGACATAAGTAGAGCTAATGTCAAGGTTCGTTAAAGGCTTTTCTACTTTGGTCATCCAAATCTTGTTGGAGACGGAATTCATAAGCAATAACTTCTCGGTGTTGGTGTAACTCAACCCTTGTACGCGAATTTATGAGGATTTCTAGAAATAAAGTAAATGAGACATTATTTTGATTGACGAGGCCTTCAGTAATGTTGGGTTGCCCAAGGGTAGGCACGGTCATGGTAAGAAATTATGAACGAGGATGGTTTCTAATCATCCTCTGATGGGAATCCCATTGTTCCCTAATTCGATTTTCTTCAAAAACATGAACATCCCAAGAATGATTTAGATCAATTTGACTATTGGAAATCTCAAGAATGATATTGTACAAGGTAAGGGTAATGCTGGTCTGATCCTCTAGACCTTGACCTAGCTTGGGTTGTCTTTGAGTAGGTACAGTCATGAGTCAAGAGAAAAATATGAACAAGAGTATACAAGCTCTAAACAGACAACAAACAAAAAGTAAAGCAATAACTATAAACAATAAGTTTACAAGTGTACAAAAAAGACAAACCAGGGAAATAAAAATTGAGTTCTTCATCCCCACTATGGTCGCCAAAGAAAATGTTGAGTAAAAGAAATGACCACTCCTCTCACAAGATTTTTTCGAATCTTGTTTGGCTAACAAATGATAGGCGATATTATCACCCTAATTTATAGCCTTATTGGAAGTTCAATCAACCCTCAAGTTATTTGACATAAATACCAATTGTTATTTTAAATTTATTTATCAAATGCAAACTGAAATAAAGAAGTATGGTTTTTTTTATAAAAGTAAACAGGAAGCAAAATCACATAATCTGATAGAAATAAGACAGACCAAGAGAGTCACAAAACCATCAATGTTTTTATTCATCCATTCTATAACAACCACTACAATTCTCATATTTTCAAAGTATGGACCAGATGAAAGTCTAGCAACCTAAGGTAACATACACATAGGCCACTGGTTCCTTCAAATTAGACCAAGAATGATAAGCTAACAACCACATCTTGTAATCTTTTATGACTCTACACAAGAATACTATTTATTACTGAGAAATTAATCCAGAAACCAAAACAAGTCTACAGACTATCAAACAAACAATCAACCTGAAAGCATATCAGAATTCAATGCCTCTTGGCCCTCAATTTTTGTCACCTTCAACAGACCATGCTATCACAAGAAGTGTCTTAGCTTAGAAATTAGAAATGAATGAAATAGTAATGAAATCTCACTTGGGAATAAGAGAAGACCTTATCAAAGAAATGTGTTTTCCCCTTTTACTTTGTCTAGCTTGCTCCTTTAAATATCTCCAAGGTAGTTGAATCATTCAACCACTTTTTGTTAATTTATTAACTAACGAATGGTTAATTAATAAGAGAGTCGTTAAGTAAATTAATAATAAATAATAATAATAATATGATAAGGGTACTAAATAAATTTAATAAGTGGGGACCCCCTATTTAATTTAAACCAATTAATGAACCATTTCCTCCTTGCAACTTCCACCTCATATGAAAGACATATCAACCTACCACGTCATTCACTCTATTTCATAAAAATGCATAAGATGGAAAGTTCATAAGAATATTCTTGTCACTCCATGTAACAATCATTTAAATTCATCCAAATTTACTCATCATATGTATCTATGCAAAATATATAACATAAAAACATAGGGTTGTCCAATATATAAACTATCCAAATATGAGTTGTCAAAAACATAATGTTGTCCAAATCATAAGTTGTCAAAAATAACACGCTTGTCCAAAATGAATTGAAAACAAGTTCATATATAGATGTTAATAAAATTATAAAAAAACTTATTTGTTGTGAGAGATTGCTCCTCTCTTTCCATGACTACTTTCATCCCTTTCATTTTTATCAACTGATGAACCTACTTTAGCAGATTTTTTATCATTTCCCCGCACATGTGAAGTGATTGAATGGGATGATTCATGTGATGACTTTGACTCAACTACTACTACTTTCTCTTTATATGGACTATTATCAAGTTTAGTGATCTTGGCCTTGTCATGATGGCTGTGTGAGGCTTGGGATATGGGTTGTTGATGCAAGGGAGAAGTAGTATGTCAGTCATGAAAAGGAGGTTGTTGAGGGTGATTAATATTTGTCCATCCATATGACTGTCTAGAAGGAGGATGCACCACATTTTTCCATCCATCATGTTTTGATCTGACCAAAGGAGCAGAAACATTGTTTGGGATTATAATTCCAATACTTGGGCGAGTGTTCTTAGGCATAAGTGGAGGTCTATAGGCTTGTTTGCCAACCAAATTTAGGATACATGTCTATAGAAATTGATTGAATTCCTCTGAATCTGCATCAAAATGTATGGAAAATTGGATCCTCTTACTTCCCCTTTGCCAAGGACCTAGTCCTCTACCTCTATTATTTCCTCTTCTTCCATGAATTCCCCTGCTGAAAAAACTCATACCGACATATATTTACACAAGTCAGATCCAAAGTTCAACTAACCATTCATCTAAAACTTTGCAAAAGAAATAATTTAAACATGGCTTTGTTTATAATAATACATATGCAATGAATCATCATGCAACTCATGTTCACAAAGCCAACAAACACTTAGAAAAGGGATTTTGAAAGGGTTTTGGGATTAACTAATGGGCTTTGTAATGAGCGAAAAATGGTAAGTATGATAGGTATGTAAAATAGATCATTCTCTTCCATGATTAAATTTTAAAAAATCATTAACTCTCAACCATATTACTCCAACCAGAAAACAAAGTTGAACATGAACAAGTTAACATTTCTCTTGATCAATTTAATTATGCAACTACATAGCTATAATTAAGCATGGGAATAAAAGGGAATTTTTGGAAAGTGAATCAATATTGTAATGAGAGAAAAGTGTTTCTTATGATAGGGGAAAGTGAAATGAACATGCATTAATTACAGAGTCTATGATGGTTTGTATTATTTTTTTAGGAGAATTATAATCACATGCAATCATAGGGTCTTAAACATATATCAATCTGTAGTTCTTCATCATGTTATACCCATTCTTCCTTAACCTACACAATAGCCCAATTTAAATTTCCATCTCAATTTAAATTTATGTTGATACCCTGTTGTTTGCTTTAAATAAATGCCTATTTTCTTTTGTTCATCACTCTAATATCTAATAGTTACATTTTTAATTTCTATCCAAGAGCATTGATATTCCACGATTTTTAAATACACAGTGCAAACCATCAACATCAATCTTAACAAAGACCATTTTTTATTCTAATTCCATCGTAAAAAAGAAATCTTTGAGATATCATTTCATCATAACCCAAACTTAATCCATCAAAAAGAAACAAATCGAAAACTAGGAAAATTAAATTTTCAACAACCTCTAGTTTGTCCAAATAATTAATCCTGATATGTATCGTGTGTATAAAAACCTCATGAGAGAGAGGAGCCATAAATAGTTCGAGGTATTAAATCCCAAAAATATTTCTTTCAAATTCGGTTGGGTTGTATTAACGCGTGCTGGGATTACAAACCCAGTTCATCATCGAACTCACTTTCTCAACCTTCATCATTGAGTAATGTGTATATACCAGTGGGTCTTATGATTTTTCAATGAATCGATAACCATAGCTTGTATGCAACCCTTGCACGCAACCAAAGTGATATAGCTTGACTCGTAGGTTGTATTACTAAGTTTGAACAATCAAAGAGCAATGTAATAACACAGGAATGGTAGTACTAGGCCTTGCAGATGAAAATTAAAATCACGCGGAATATGACAGCCAATGGTTGCACCCTATATCATTCAATCAATAAAACCTGAATTTGTTCGTGTCTTTGTTAACTAGGAGCATTATTTCCTTGGTCTTTCACAATGCATTCAAGGAATACAAACCCCAAATCAAAGTGAATCAAAGCCCACTATCGACCAACCCTACACATGAGGTCATGAGGTGTAAACCCAAATAAACAAACCCATGAAAATGATACAACACTAAAGGTTGAAAAAAACCTGAATGGTGAGATACATAGCAGAGAAGACAAGGTACTCATATCCCAAATTGAGAGACAACAGGTGGAAATAAAATGCATAAAGATCAACAACCATAAACTACCTTTTTTCATCCAACTACCTCTCGACTTCAACCATTCAGACTATAAACTCATATATTTTCATTTGACCAGGAATACCATTCCCACATTTCCATAGTTATAATATGAAAACAGTCAAATTACAAGAACTTTTTATCATTCACATAGCCACAAGTAAATAATTTAGCAAAGAACACCATTTGACGAAAGGGAGTCGAAACCCTGTACCTGGAATTGTGTAGTATTTATTTGTGTTTTGAGACAGCTGCAGTAGTTAAAACCCGACGTCCAAACCCGTATTCAAACACAAAATGAATAAAATACCTAACCCCCGAGGTGGTAACCCAAAACAAGCAAGATGCATTACTATTGGTCACGTCGCACTAGGGTGGCAGCCACCATTAAATGTCTTACCAATCCAAAAAATCACCACGTTAACAACTCAAGGGTCGGTTGATTGCCAAGTGTGTTCCATGTCACACAATATTCACATGTCATATGCGTTTTTCCTTTTCTCATTAAATATCCACAATAGTTTTGAATTGTCTCCAATCAAAGCACATTATATATCCCATATACATAAAAACCTCCAAACCTTTACCATATAGAACTTTCAAATTCATGCAATTACAATCAACAAGGTTGATCCCATTCCCATTGTATGACTCATATGATATGTGTTGGATCTCATATATAATCAATGGTGTGCATATGATAAGTATACAATATACTTATATAAAAATTGAAAACCTCTCTTTTCAATAAATTGCATCACATTTGTAAAAGAATGATGAAACAAACTCATCAAATGTAGGTAAGGAATGATATAAAAAAAGATAGGATGAACAATTTATTTGAAACCGCAGACCTACAACATAGCAATTAGGAACCCATAAATGAGAATAACAATGCCAATATTATGTTATATCAACAAAATGCACGCCTCCCAATCACATATTCCTTCAATTAATTTAAAAAATGAGATCTTTTCTAAGATTGTTTCTTCTAAAAAACACTATAGGGGGTCCCACTTATTAGTTGTTTTTAGTAATAAATATATATATTTTGAAAAATATGTGTGCCTTGCAATTCTTTGCAGGTTGGTGACTTCATGACAATTTTAAGAGTCAACATACACCATTCAAGGTACAAGTTAATTTTTATATTCCCATTTTTGAAGTTTAGTTTGATGCAGATGCTTTGGAAAAATGGTTAAATTTGGTAGAAGGTTATTTCTTTGTTCATAATTTTTCCAACAGAGAAAATATCACCTTTGCACTCCTTAAGTCTCTCCCCCATGTCAAACATTGGTGGGAAACAAACAAGGAGTCTGGAATATTTGCGATCGAGCCCACTTGGGATTTGTTTATGGATGCGGTCAAGGAGAAATATTACTCTGTGGGAAACTATGATGACCAGTACATGAGATGGACCATGTTGCATCAAAAGTGGGACCAAACAGTGTCAGAGTTCACAAATACCTTCCATATCTTGGACACCAAGCTGGGTATCAAAGACTCTAAGTGACTTTTGGTTCTGAAATACCATGGGGATCTACACAAGTACATTGAAACCAAAATGGAGTTTTTGGAGATCTCATCACCGGGAGTCGCTTGTAGATATGTTGTAAAAATTGAGCATAAATTTAAGCAGCAAAACAAGCGGGAATTTGGGTCTACAAATACAAAACAACCAAAGTATGGTAAAGGTGGCCCTAACTCACAGAACAGACAACCTCAAGGAAACCAATCCAAGACAAAAGAAAATAAGGGTAACGGGAAGACAAAGAAGGACAGTGGGAAGTGGTGCAACTTCCGCAAAATCCATTGGCACAACACCGATGATTGTCGCTCAAAATAGTCATTGGTGGTAGAGCTCAAAGAAATAGAGTCGAGACCTGACTAGGACTCTGATTGAGACAATAATAAAAGGAGATGGATAATTTATGCAGAACCCAATGCTATTGTCATGATTGCAACAATCCAACTAGAATAACCAAATGATCCTGAGGATGGGGAGCACCTTTTCCATTCACATATGTGGGTGAAGGGGACCCTGTTGCATTTTATTGTTGATAGCGAAAGAGAGAAGAACCTCATCTCAACAGAGGTTTTCAAGCAATTGGATTTTCTGACAACACCACACCCACAGCCATACAACATTGGATGGATCTTTCAGGGACAAGATCTTTGGGTCGGCCAACAATGTCGCATGTCATATGGCATCAAGCCCTTCAAGGATGAGGTACTGTGTGATGTTGCCCCACTGAATTTTTGTAATGTTCTGTTAGGAAAACCATATATGTGGAGGAGTCAATTTTTTTATGAGTCTTGACCCCGTAGTGTCATTGTTACAAAGGGGGGTCATCTCTATAGGATACCATAAATAGTTCTGACTATTATCCCGATAAGACAATGTCACAAATTAATCTCTCATATCGCAAATTTTATCCTCATCACGACATGGTCAGAAGATAAGGGCACTGCAACCACCGCAGCCTCATCCCAAGACCCTTCTATCTAGTATAAGAATATCAACAAGATTGTAGAAGAGCACCAAAATATTCCTATTGCACCTACAGGGGTGCCTCCACACTTCCCAGTCAAAACAACTTATGATAAATCCATTCATGTTATTTAGGATACATCTTTAATGACAGAGTCCTCCCACACTATGGAAGATCATGAAACCCAATTGATTAAACATATCCAACCCCTCCAACAACAATTTCGTAACAACCTTCCACAAGCTAAGCAGGACAACTTCTTCATCAAGGAAAGCAACTCACC
>JZKD02S0434436.1:149792-161901 GCA_000966675.3 Picea glauca
CATCCTTTACCTTCTCATTACCCTCATAGTTGCTAATGAGTTTGTCCCACATTTCTTTGGCAGTTCCTAGGTGCATAACTTTTACAAATTATGCTTCTGCAAGCCCACTCAAGATAGCATTCATAGCCTTAGCGTTGAATCTAAATTCTATTTTTTCATCCTTATTAGCTAGCACAACTAGATTTACATAACCAGTATCTACCATATCCCAGACATCTGCACCTAACGACATTATGTAGGTTCTCATTCTAACTTTCCAAAAGGTAAAGTTTGTTCCATTAAACAGAGGGGCCTTATTGGTTGAATTTCATTCATGGCTTGACATGCTTAAACTCTAGGATCTACCCTTATATAGAAGGGGTTGGCTCTAATACCAACTGTTGGACAACTGAGAGGGGGGGGTGAATCAGTTGTCAATGAGATTAAACAATTATGCTTCTTTTAAAATATTTATAAGGCACTAAATGATGATCACAATAATGCAAGGAAATAAACAATGCCACATTCAGCATCAGTCACATATATGAGAAACACAGAGACGGATATTTCCCAAGGAAACCCATAAAAGGTAAAAACCTCTTCTTCTTTATATGATAAGTATTATTTACATTCTTTACATTATCATACATATGAGCACCAACTCATTGTGAGGAAACAACCTCTGTTTTTCAAGCTGCAACTTGCTAAGAGCACCAACTCTCTGTTTTTCTCTATCACCCACTAGAAGGAAGCACCAACTCCCTGGTTTCTCTAGCACCAACTAGAAGGAAGCACCAACTCCCTCGTTTCTCTAGCATCGACTAGAAGGAAGCTACAACTCCCTATGTTCAAGCACCCACTTGAACCTCTGAGGAAAACAGTCCTCCTTAGAACCTCCCTACCACCCTGGATTATGAATATGAAATACTGAAACCTATTACAGTGATATAGTGTTCAATAACAGCTTACCAGTCTCATCACTGTTCTACTGCATTTCGTTTCTCTATCTGCCTCACTGCCTTCCAGCACACCTGACTTGCATTGTCTATTCTTCTGCCTTTTATGGTCCATGCACCATGTCCATTCACTGCACAATTCCTCTTCTATTCAATTCAGTTTCTGCACTTCCCTCCTCCTTCACGCATGAATCACCTTCAATAATAGCAACTCCAACAACAACTGCATCTCTTCTTTGTACCGTGTATATATAGCTTCTATGCATCTTGTGCATGCAATGTTCACCATTCCTCTACATTCTAATACCACGCCAATATCCTCCACATCTCAAGTGCTCTGAGTGATCATCAACATGACTCTTCAGCTTCTCTGGCAATTCAACCCCTATGTCTATCATCACTAAGTGTTATGTCGAGATTCCTTTTTCTCTCTGGAAGTTGAGACTCTTCATCTTCTCTGTTATAGTCGAGCTCATCCTTTCTGTTTCAGTTACGAGCTCTAACCCTCATCCAGCTATCAATTTCCTCCACGAATCATCTTCATTCCACTGGAAGATTCCATGTAACTCTTCAGCTCCTCTGGAAATCACACAGAAGTCTCTTCGCATCCTCTGGTAGAAACCATCAATGGTTTCTAGAAGTTACACTATGAGGATCAACATTATCCCTCCGATCATGCTCATGTTCACCTCCATCATTGGATTAACTCTGATGAGTTCTTGCGTTATTTACCCATTTTTCACTTTCACAATTCGGAGATTCTGTGATGAGACATCTTGAGTCTCCATGTCACGAGTTCCGAAACTCCGAAACGGAGATTTTCTGCACTGGCTTCTTCCTTTATATGACCCTGGATATGACCAAGCGCTTGTTCATAACGTTCTTTCCATGATTTCTCATTTCACCTTTTCGTTAATTCCATTGTGAAGTTTCTCTCCTTTCCAAGTCGTGATCCCCGAAACACCGAAAGGAAGCTTGTCTGCACATACTCTTCTCTTCAGCTCTTCTATGGTGTGACCACCGACTAAGACCATTCGCTTATGCATAAAGAACTTTTGCGATTTTGCATTTTGTGAATCTGGAGATGAGGCATCTTGACTCTCCAAGTCGCGATCCCCGAAACCCCAAAATGGAGCTTATATGAACTGACTCCTTCCCTTCTTGTGACTATCGGCGGTGACCACAGGCTGTGCCAAAAAGGCACTTCATATTTTGTGAGTTTATAAACTTCATTGAGTCTGATCGATGGTTGAAATCTACATAGATCCACCGTTCCAGATCTTATCACGTTCTCTCATATCGTTGTTCCTTAGATGGAGGTTCTCATCACTCCAAGTCGCGATAGGCGAAACTCCGATATGGAGCTAAGATCGACGGTCCACGTTCTTGGTGAATTGACGGTCCAGATCTTATCATGAATTCGCATCTCGTGGTTCCTTAGATGGAGGTTCTTGTCACTCCAAGTCGCGATAGGTGAAGCTCCGAGATGGAGCTTAGATCAACGGTCCAGAATTGTCCCCGATGAACGGCTCTTTTGGGGAGTTGGATGACTCTTGGAATTATCCGCCTTGCAACTTCACCATATCTAATGGATATTAATCCTTTGTAGATACCCATGATCCTACAGCCCATATCTTCTCGCGATTTCTCCACTTCGCAATTTCGCTGCTTCGCGATTTCGCTGCTTCGCGATTTCGTCCACCTTTGCAATTTTGTCGCTTCGCGATTTCGTCCACCTTGCGATTTCGCCACTTTGGTGGTGAAGTGTTTCAACACTTGTTAGCATCAGAAGTCACTCCTGGATTTCTTGCAGGAGCAAATCCTGACACCCATCAGTTTAATGTCACAATTTGTTTATAAGGGGTGACCAAATGGAAGCAAACTCGGAACAATATCGTCTCAACTCAGAAACTAGGCCAGGCATGCATGGGCGAGTGAGGTCTTAGATAAACTTCAAACAGTGAGTTGTAGTAAGGGTGAGTAGGGGGAAGACTTGCATGAGAAAAGTGCGAAGGTCTACCATAAACATCAGGTTTGTAACAGACTGGAGAAGAAAGCATTCGAACGCAAGATCCTCTTACATTCAAACACAGAAGACCAGAGAATACAATAATGTCATAAAAAATCCTTTATCATAACATAACTGCAACAATCCACGTGAATCATTTGATCATGAAATCTTTGATATGAGATGAAAACATAGATGGAAAAAGGAGAATTGTTTGTCATAAAACAAGAAATCTCAAACACAGCTACACAGCCCAGAAAACTAGAATGTTTGTTTAAACTTTACAGTCGGGAGCTTAGCTCTACCATCGATAGATACAAAAATGGAGAAAACGCCTTCATATACTCAGAACAACAACAGTAGTGGAATCAAGACACTGCATTCAAAGCTTTGCATCTGCTTGGATTCTGACAGTCAACATCTGAAAGATCGTGCAACTTATGTCAGACGCAATCTAACTTTTGACAGTTCCAACGGCGAATCGACGTGCCTTTAATTCATTGTCGTGCTTTCCCATTATGGCGGAAGCGATGTCTAACCACCACCAACCGCTTCAATAACTGCTTCATCAGGATTGAGGATGGCCCGGTTGACTCAGCACTTCTGCAATGTGGAAGACCCTTTTGCGCTGCCACCTGGATTGGCTGAGCAATATGGTGCATAGATGTGGAGGCCAGCGCGAAAGATGGGGCGCACAACAGGAGTAGTGGCACCAAGGCTATGAGGGCAAGGCCTGAAGAGATGAGGGGGCGAGAGAGGTTACAGGGGAGACACATGGAAAATGGAGATAAGCGGAGGAAACAGAAGAGTAGACGTGATGGATGCATTTAGTGGGAGGCTGACATGGAGGGAACGGGACACGTGGCAGGTAGTGAGTGGACGATGGGATGGGAAAAGGACCACCTGGACTAAAGAGTGGAGGAGGACAGATGACACACGGCACCAGGGGAAAGGTGGTTATGGAAGATGACATAACGGGGGAAGGGCCCACACTGGCTAAACACAGAGCAACTGAGAAGGATGGGATCACGCGAGCGCCGTTGATCTGGGCGCTAAGATCTCGGTCGTTGGAAAGTTGTGCGCTCGATTCCGAACCCCCCCCCCCTCCGCTTAAAGGTAGAAAGGCAGGGGGGGTCCAGAATTGCCTTTATTGTCATTGATCCGGGTGCACTGATCTGGACCATTGAAGAGATGCGCCCCCGATTCCGGACCCCCCCCCCCTCCGCTTAAAGGTATAAAGGCGGGGGGGTCTGGAATCCCATATGCACCATTGATCCAGGCGCGCAAATCGTTTCTGCTCAGACTTTATTGCCACTTACCATAGGTGCATTTGCGTTCAAAACTTAGGACAAGTGAGTTTTAACCCATTCTTTTGCATTCTAACCCCCTTACAAGAACAATCACTAACATTTGGCTCCATGGGGGATAGAGTCGTCCTTGTGATGCTCTAAGAACTCTTTTGCAGATTCAGTGCCTTTGTTGTTGGGCTATGGAGTCATTTATTAGGCTGAAAGCAAAAACAATAACAATATTTACAAAACAAAATAAAAGAGCCGACTGCGGCTCACAAAAAACATTTTTTTAAGAAATGCCCATTTATTGGGCTGCTAAAAACTTCTTTGCCTTCCAGATCCTACAACCGGTAAGTGTTGTTTCAAATACTTCAAGAATATTGAAAGGCCCGAACCAGAGGGCATCAAATTTACTGTGTTTTCCCTTTTCTTGCCTGGGTGCATCCCATTTGAGCACCAGATCACCCTGCTTGAATTCTTTCTTTTTGCTTTTCCTGTCAAAAACCTGCTTGATCTTCTGATGATGATTGTAGGCCCTATTCATGACCTGTTCTCTGATCTGTTGCACTTCTACCATCTGATAAATCCTTCTGAGTACATGGTTAGGTTCCCCTTCAAAGTCCTAGAGGAGATTTACCACAGGTAAGGCGAGCTGAATGGGGAAAAAGGCCTCTATTCCATAAACAAGTTGGAAAGGAGAGATGCCCAGGGATTTCTTAGTTGTCACCCGATCAGCCCAGAGAGAAAATTTGAGCTTTGAGTCCCATGCCCTTTTATTTTCCTCCAGTAGCTTCTTAATAAGCTTAATCATACTTTTATTGGAGGACTCTTCCAGTCCGTTTCCTTGAGGATAATAGGGAGTAGAGTGAATCAGTGAAATCTTGAATCGTTCACAGCACTTGACTAGAGGCTCAGACTGAAAAGGGGAGGCATTGTCAGTGACAATTTTGCTAGGGCAGCCAAATCTAGCTATGATATCTTCCAGGAAGCTGATAATCACTTCGTGAGAAGTGCTTCTGGTAGGGACAGCTTCTATCCATTTGGTGAAGTAGTCAGTCGCAGTCAAAATCCATCGGTGTTGGCCACTTGAGGGAGGATGAATTTCCCCGATGAAGTCCAATCCCCACTGCTGAAAGGGTGTCGAGGCTACCACGGGATTTAATGGCAGGGATTTGAGTTGTTGCTTTCCTGAGAATTTCTGGAATTTAATGAAAGCTCTGATTTCCCTGCAGACATCGAGAAATAAGGTGGTCCAGTAGTATCCAGCTCGAAGGATCTTGTGAGTTGTGGTCTTCTAAAAATGATGACCTCCACAGAGACCGCTATGAAGGTCGAACATAACCTTCTGGGCTTGTTGTGGGTTCAGACACCTTAGTAATACCCCCAGAGGGTCTTTCCAATACAAAGCTTCGTCAATGAGGCAATATCTGATCGCTTTGAGCTTTAAAGCTCTTGCCTTGCTTTTTTCCATCCCATCAAGAGGCCTCAATTCTTGTAGAAAGTACAAGATATCCTTGTACCAGACGCATGCTGCTAGTGGTAAGGCATTCTGGGACTGCACGTGGGATGACTCAGCTCACTCGTTGATGAAATTTATTCCCAAGGCCCTGCAATTTGATTCAACCAGCAACTTGGCTAAACCCTGCCCCTTTATCAGCTTGGTGGGCTTGATTTCCAGATCGAACTCTATAATTTTGGAAATCCACTTACCTCTTCTTCCGTCTATGTCAGGCTATATAAGAATGTCCTTCACAGAGGCCCAAGGGACATATGCAATGATATTTGAATGCAAGACATAGACTCTGAATGATTTGAGAGCTTTCACAAAGGCACAGGTTTGCTTCTCCATGATCTCGTACCGGAGTTCTGCATCTCTCAGCACCTTTCTAAAGAAGGCAATAGGTTGTTCTCACCCCTAACCACGTTTCTGCAATAAGACTGTTGCTATTGTATCACAGGAAGCAAAAGAAAAAATCAGGAAATCTTTAGAATAATCAGGACTGATAAGCACAGGTGCCTCAGTCAATGCTTTCTTTATTTGGACAAAAGATTCCCTGGGTTCAGCAATCCATTTCACTTCATTTCCCTTCCTGAGCATGGCTGTGATGTGTTTCACCAACTCAGCAAAATTTGAAACAAATCTCCTCAAAAAATTTATCTTCCCCAAAAAGGCCTGGACTTCCTTCTTAGATCTGGGCAGTGACAGGGTCTGAAGTGCTTCTACCCTGCCAGGATCAATTCTCACCCCCTCTGTTGATACTATATGGCCTAATATTTTTCCCTCTTGCATAGAAAACAATGATTTCTTGGGGTTTAAAGATAGGCCATACCTCCGACACTTCCGGAAAACCTTCTTCAAGTGGCAGCGGTGCTCTTTATCAGTCTTGGAAAAGATTGTTATGTCATCTAGGTAAATCACCACAAACTTATCTTTTTCCCCGATGAAGGCTATGTCCATGGCTCGCTGAAATGTGGCTCCCTCATTCATCAATCCGAAGGGCATTTTGGCATACATGAATGTGCCCCAAGGAGTGGTGAAGGTTGTTTTTTCTCGGTGCTCAGGCATGACTGATATCTGATTGTATCCAGAGAAACCATCAATCATGGATATCCTAGATGCACCGGTTACCCTCTACAGTATGTGTTCCATGTTGGGCAGGGGATAATTGTCCTTCCCGGAGCTTCTATTCAGTTTCCTGAAATCAACACAGAGTCTAATTTCCCCACTTTTCTTTCTCACTGGGACCAAATTGGCTACCCACTCAGAATATCTCAAGGGGACAATGATCTGGGCATCCAGCAGCTTCTTTACCTCTCTCTCCATGATAGGTAGCAACATGGGATTTATCTGTCTCAGCTTCCGCTTAAACGGCTTAGCCTCCTCTTTCGGTGGGATCTTGTGCTCAATGACTGATGTCACATACGTCTTGAGGTCTTCGTAGGTCCATGCAAACACATCAGCAAAATCCTTCAGCAACTTAGTATGTCCGGCTCTCTGCTCCTCATTCAAACTCCTTGAAAGCTTGACAAATTTAGGCTCCTCAGGTGTGCCTATGTTGCACTCAGCTATGTCATCATCATCACCTGAAACTTTACCCTTCGCTGCCACATCATTCCCATCGAACAGTCTTTCTAATGGGATTAGTCCTTTTGGAATGTAATTTCTCGGTAGCTGAATGATCTGGTGATCAGCAATTTCATTCACAAACTCCCCAGGGTGATGGTCACCTTCCACGTCAGGATTCTCATCTATGTGCATTGTGGAAAAGTCATCAATGGACTGGATAAATTTATCGATTTCTTGATCATCTTCAAACACCTTCCAGTGTTTGACGTTGTCTGGTATAGAAGGTCTGTATCTTATTTCAACATTGGAATTGACCACCAGTGGTGAAGGAACTTCGAGCAAGCTAGATATGATAGCTAAAAATTTGGTTGAAGCATTTTCCTCCCTTGGAATGAAAGAGATGTTAAAATCCAGGAAGAAATTATCAACTAGGTCCCATACCTCGTTTCTGTAATTCTTGAGTCGAGGATGCTTAGCCTAATAAACATTTTTGACCTGCTGGATGATCAACTCTGCATCTCCAAACACAACCATCTCCTTAATTCCCATTTCCTTGGTAGCTCTTAATCCCAGAACCAGAGCTTCATACACTGCCACGTTGTTGGTGGTGTAAAAACTCCATCTTATATGACAGAGATGTGGTCTTTTGACAGGGTGATATGAATACCACTCCGACACCTGCACCTATACTGGAGGAAGCTCCATCAAAAAACATCTTCCAAATAGAGGTGGTTGGAGGGGGTGTCTCTTGATCGGGAATGGGCTGCTTTCTTATCTGCAAAGGGGTCTCAGGGGTGTCGGTGAGCTGCAGCAAACTGGAGCCCAAATCGGTGTCCAAAGCATAGGTGGGGTGATTGGTAGGGTTGGCTTCATCACTGATTATGTAGGATAGTTGGGATTCCCTATATAGTCTTCTATGCTCCCCTCCAAACACTGGAATGGTGGCATATGTGAGGTCCATCTGCAAGGTTCCCCCTAGTCTCTTTATCCAAGATCTTGACAACAGCATGCCAAACTTAGGGGGGACATCATCTACCACAATATCCATGACCATACTCTTCATGGGCAGTTGAAACATGGAAACTACCAGGTCCTTGATGACTCCCAAACACTGAACCCTCCTGGAGTCAAAAGAATAGAGGTCATGATAGGTTCGGGTGACTTCTAGTCCCAACTCTTCCATGACAGTTTTGGGCATGAGGCTGTGAGAGGCCCCTGAATCCATTAAGCAGTTGTGCAGCACTTTATCATGTATGTTCAGGGAAGTGTAGAAGGGAGGGGATGAATCATCTCTATCTTCTACCATGGGACCTAGGACAACTGCAGGCCTTTCATCTTGGAGGTTTATGGAATCTGTGAGAGGGTATGAGGCTTCAGATTTCAACAGCTCAGAGAAGCATTTTTGGAATTCCCCATGTTTAATTAACTCAGTGAGTGGCACGGGAATTTTGATCTTTTGAATCTCATGTTCGAAATTAAAAGAGGATGAAAGCTTTGGAATTTTTCTTATTTCAGGAACATGATTGTGGACAAGGGGAGAGAGAGGTTGGGCCTTCTTACCTCTGTGAGTGTCTGCTACTTCATNGACTTCCTTCTTAGATCTGGGCAGTGACAGGGTCTGAAGTGCTTCTACCCTGCCAGGATCAATTCTCACCCCCTCTGTTGATACTATATGGCCTAATATTTTTCCCTCTTGCATAGAAAACAATGATTTCTTGGGGTTTAAAGATAGGCCATACCTCCGACACTTCCGGAAAACCTTCTTCAAGTGGCAGCGGTGCTCTTTATCAGTCTTGGAAAAGATTGTTATGTCATCTAGGTAAATCACCACAAACTTATCTTTTTCCCCGATGAAGGCTATGTCCATGGCTCGCTGAAATGTGGCTCCCTCATTCATCAATCCGAAGGGCATTTTGGCATACATGAATGTGCCCCAAGGAGTGGTGAAGGTTGTTTTTTCTCGGTGCTCAGGCATGACTGATATCTGATTGTATCCAGAGAAACCATCAATCATGGATATCCTAGATGCACCGGTTACCCTCTACAGTATGTGTTCCATGTTGGGCAGGGGATAATTGTCCTTCCCGGAGCTTCTATTCAGTTTCCTGAAATCAACACAGAGTCTAATTTCCCCACTTTTCTTTCTCACTGGGACCAAATTGGCTACCCACTCAGAATATCTCAAGGGGACAATGATCTGGGCATCCAGCAGCTTCTTTACCTCTCTCTCCATGATAGGTAGCAACATGGGATTTATCTGTCTCAGCTTCCGCTTAAACGGCTTAGCCTCCTCTTTCGGTGGGATCTTGTGCTCAATGACTGATGTCACATACGTCTTGAGGTCTTCGTAGGTCCATGCAAACACATCAGCAAAATCCTTCAGCAACTTAGTATGTCCGGCTCTCTGCTCCTCATTCAAACTCCTTGAAAGCTTGACAAATTTAGGCTCCTCAGGTGTGCCTATGTTGCACTCAGCTATGTCATCATCATCACCTGAAACTTTACCCTTCGCTGCCACATCATTCCCATCGAACAGTCTTTCTAATGGGATTAGTCCTTTTGGAATGTAATTGCTCGGTAGCTGAATGATCTGGTGATCAGCAATTTCATTCACAAACTCCCCAGGGTGATGGTCACCTTCCACATCAGGATTCTCATCTATGTGCATTGTGGAAAAGTCATCAATGGACTGGATAAATTTCTCGATTTCCTGATCATCTTCAAACACCTTCCAGTGTTTGACGTTGTCTGGTATAGAAGGTCTGTATCTTATTTCAACATTGGAATTGACCACCAGTGGTGAAGGAACTTCGAGCAAGCTAGCTATGACAGCTAAAAAGTTGGTTGAAGCATTTTCCTCCCTTGGAATGAAAGAGATGTTAAAATCCAGGAAGAAATTATCAACTAGGTCCCATACCTCGTTTATGTAATTCTTGAGTCGAGGATGCTTAGCCTGATAAACATTTTTGACCTGCTGGATGATCAACTCTGCATCTCCAAACACAACCATCTCCTTAATTCCCATTTCCTTGGTAGCTCTTAATCCCAGAACCAGAGCTTCATACTCTGCCACGTTGTTGGTGGTGTCAAACTCCAGCTTATATGACAGAGATGTGGTCTTTTGACAGGGTGATATGAATACCACTCCGGCACCTGCACCTATACTGGAGGAAGCTCCATCAAAAAACATCTTCCAAACAGAGGTGGTTGGAGGGGGTGTCTCTTGATCGGGAATGGGCTGCTTTCTTATCTGCAAAGGGGCCTCAGGGGTGTCGGTGAGCTGCAGCAAACTGGAGCCCAAATCGGTGTCCAAAGCATAGATGGGGTGATTGGTAGGGTTGGCTTCATCACTGATTATGTAGGCCAGTTGGGCTTCCCTATATAGTCTTCTATGCTCCCCTCCAAACACTGGAATGGTGGCATATGTGAGGTCCATCTGCAAGGTTCCCCCTAGTCTCTTTATCCAAGATCTTGACAACAACATGCCAAACTTAGGGGGGACATCAGCTACCACAATATCCATGACCATACTCTTCATGGGCAGTTGAAACATGGAAACTACCAGGGCCTTGATGACTCCCAAACACTGAACCCTCCTGGAGTCAAAAGAATAGAGGTCATGATAGGTTCGGGTGACTTCTAGTCCCAACTCTTCCATGACAGTTTTGGGCATGAGGTTGTGAGAGGCCCCTGAATCCATTAAGCAGTTGTGCAGCACTTTATCATGTATGTTCAGGGAAGTGTAGAAGGGAGGGGATGAATCATCTCTATCTTCTACCATGGGACCTAGGACAACTGCAGGCCTTTCATCTTGGAGGTTTATGGAATCTATGAGAGGGTATGAGGCTTCAGATTTCAACAGCTCAGAGAAGCGTTTTTTGAATTCCCCATGTTTAATTAACTCAGTGAGTGGAACGGGAATTCTGATCTTTTGAATCTCATGTTCGAAATTAAAAGAGGATGAAAGCTTTGGAATTTTTCTTATTTCAGGAACATGATTGTGGACAATGGGAGAGAGAGGTTGGGCCTTCTTACCTCTGTGAGTGTCTGCTACTTCATTAGTGGGTTTCTTTGTTCTAGTGGATTGCTCAGGAACATCAGGTGTTGTTGTCCTTTTGTCGGACCTCAGGTTGTTCTTACCTCGACCGCCACTAGCTTTGTCTCCCTTGCTTAATTCATTTAGATGACTATCCATGAGAGACTCTTCGTAAGCCATCTGAGTGAGATGAGGAAAAGGAGGAGTGTCTTCTAAGCAGTGGATTTCAGGATCAAGCTCATATGCTTCCCTTTCTTCCTCATCGGCCACCAAATTGTTCTGAAAAGGGGCCTGGATCCTCTGGTCTTCTCTGTCCCTTCCCCTTTGTTCCCTCGGGAAAGCTTGAGGCATATTGTTAGCAGGTCGTTTGAAACCTCTATTATCCGTGTTCTGGGGATTTATGTACATGGTCTTCCCATCTAATTCCAACTTTTCTATATTGGTAGCAAGTGATTTTAGGGTTCTCGCTGTCTCATCTGTCTGATGGGGTAGGGGGGAGGAACTGGATGAGGGAGCTATGGAATTGTTCTTGAAAGTACTTCTATCACCTGCATTCCTGAGTCGGCTGACAGCTAATATGTTAGATTCCACCTCCACGGCCGCATCCTACATGTGGGCCAGTGTAGCGGCTCTTCTCTCCCTCAGCAGTAGGCAGAAATCGGGATCAAAAGCGCTGGAGTAAGTGATATTTGCAGAGGCTTCAGAGGGTTTTATCTCAGCAGGGATCCTGCTGTACATCTTATTAAATCTCTTGGAAAATTCAGAGATAGA
>JZKD02S0434436.1:161911-179855 GCA_000966675.3 Picea glauca
GATGAAGTTTATAAACTCATGAAATATGAAGTGACTTTTTGGCACAGCCTATGGTCACCGTCGGTGGTCACGAGAAGGGAAGGAGTCAGTTTAGATAAGCTCCATTTCGGGGTTTCGGGGATCGCGATTGGAGAGTCAAGATGCCTCATTTCCAGATTCATGAAATGAAAAATCGCAAAAGTGATTTATGCATAAGTGCATGGTCTCAGCCAATGGTCACACCATTAAAGAGATGAAGAGAAGAGTACGTGCAGACAAGATTCCTTTTGGTGTTTCGGGGATCGTGACTTGGAAAGTCGAGAAACTTCACAACGAAATTAATGAAAAGGCGAAATGAAAAATCATGAAAAGAATGCTATGAACAAGCGCTTCGTCATATAAAGGAAGTAGCCAACACAGAAAAGCTTCGTTTCAGAGTTTCAGAACTCGTGACATGGAGACTCAAGATTTCTCATCGTAGAATATCCAAATTGCGAAAGTGCGAAATGGGTAAATAAAGAAAGAACTCATCAGAGTTAATCCAACAATGGAGGTGAACATGAGCACAATTGGAGGGCTAATGTTGATCCTCACAGTGTAACTGCTATAAACCATTGATGGTTTCTACCAGAGGATGCGAAGAGACTTCTGTGTGATTTCCAGAGGAACTGAAGAGTTACATGGAATCTGCCAGTGGAATGAAGACGATTCGTGGAGGACATTGACATATGGATGAGGGTTGGAGCTCGTAACTAAAACAGAAAGGATGATCTCGACTGTAACAGAGAAGACGAAGAGTCTCAACTACCAGAGAGAAAAAGGAATCTTGGCATAACACCTAGTGATGATAGACACAAGGGTTGAACTGCTAGAGAAGCTGAAGAGTCGCGATGATGATCACTCAAAGAACTTGAGATGTGGAGGAGATTGGTGCAGTATGAGCATGTAGAGGAATGGTGAATATTGCTTGCACAAGATGCACATAATCTATATATACACGGTACAGAGAAGAGATGCGGTTGTTGTTGGAGTTGCTGTGGTTGCTGTTGTTGAAGGTGATTCATGCATGAAGGAGGAGGGAAGTGCAGAAACTGAATTGAACAGAAGAGGAACTGTGTAGTGAATGGACATGGAACATAGAGCATAAAAGGCAGAAGAGTAGACAACGCAATTCAGGTGTGTAGGAAGGCAGTGAAGCAGACAGAGCAACGAAATGCAGTAGAATAGTGATGAGACTGGTAAGTTGTTATTGAACACTATATCACTGTAATAGGTTTCAGTATTTCATATTCATAATCCAGGGTGGTAGGGAGGTGCTAGGGAGGATTGTTGTCCTCAGAGGTTCAAGTGGGTGCTTGAACATAGGGAGTTGTATCTTCCTTCTAGTCGGTGCTAAAGAAGCATAATTGTTTAATATCGGTGAAAACTGATTCACCCCCCCCTCTCAGTTGTCCAACATGTCATAACAAGGCATTCACTTGCCTGGATGAGGAAGGAAATCATAAAATAGTCCAAGGAATTCCCAGAGATGTTGCTATCAGATAAATCTCATCAATGCAGCTAAAGAAGTGCTACACGAAAAGCTGTCAATTATTTGCAGCCCATGTGGAGAAAACACCAAAGGATAAGGTGTCAAAGATTGAATATCATGAGGTACTAAAGGAGTTTGAAGATGTATTCCAGGAGGTACCATGATTACCCCCAAAGAGAGATATTGAATTCTCTGTAAACTTGATGCCTGGAGAAACTCCAGTGTCAAAAGCTCCTTATAGAATGAGTACACCAGAGCTGAAGGAACTGCAATTGCATCTTGAAGAGATTTTGAAGAAGGGGTATATATGCCCAAGTGTGTCACCTTGGGGAGCCCCGGTCCTGTTCATGAAGAAGAAGGATGGGAAGCTGAGATTGTGTATTGATTTCAGGTAGTTGAACAAAGTAACTGTAAAGAACAAGTATCCTCTGCCGAGGATCGATGACCTCTTCGATCAGTTGAAGGATCTGAAGATATTTTTGAAGATAGATCTCAGATCGGGATATCACCAGGTAAGGACAAAGGATGAAGACATCAACAAGACCACCTTTAGATCAAGGTATGGTCATTACGAGTTCACAGTGGTGCCATTTGGGATGTCGAACACACTCGTTGTTTTTATGTGCCTGATGAATGGTGTATTCAGGGACTATCTTGACAAGTTTGTCATAGTCTTCCTGGATGGCATTCTGGTGTATTCCAAGTCAGAGGAAGAGAATGAACAACATCTGAGGATGGTGTTGCAGGTGCTAAGAGAGAACCAAATGTATACCAAGTTGATCAAGTGCTCATTTTATCAGAAGCAAATCCATTACTTGGGGCATATTATTTCGAAGGATGGGATAGATGTAGATCCTGAGAATATTGAGGCCATCAGAGAATGGTTAGAACCAAAGAACGTGATGGAAGTTAGATCCTTTATGGGTCTAGATGGTTATTATAGAAGGTTTATTGCAGGGCTCTCAAGGATAGATCACCCTATCACTTCCTTGCAAAGGAAGGAGAATAAGTTTAAGTGGACAGAAGATTGTGAGAAAAGCTTTCAACGATTGAAGCAACTGTTAACCAGTGCTCCAATCCTGAGGATTGCATATCCAAATGAAGACTTTGTGGTGTGAATAGATGCATGCAATGAAGGACTGGGAGGAGTCATCAGTGATAATGGATTCATGATTTGTTCTCAATCCAGAAATTTGAAAGAGCATGAAAGGAACTATGCCACTCATGATTTGGAGTCGGCATCCATAGTGCACGCTCTAAAGAAATGGAGACATTACCTCATGAGAAGGAGGCTCAAACTGAGGACAAACCATAACGATCTGAAGTATTTGTTTGATCAACCAACCTTGAACGCTATACATAGTAGGTGGCTGGAATTTCTTTGAGAGTATGGATTTGATATCAAGCATATCAAAGGGAAGGAGAACAAAGTGGCTGATGCACTCAATAGGAGAGTGCATGAATTACATGCTACAACCATTAGCATGTACCAAACTAATATTAAAGGAAAAATTTCGGAAGCTACAAATGCAGATTTGTAGTACAGGGATTTGGTAGCAAAGCTACAACAAGGTAAGATGCCATGAAAAGTGGATAATTATAAATTGGAAACTAAAGGAACACTTCTGTACAAGATTTTTTTTTATGTACTTGATGTCCAGGACTTGAAACTTATGATTTTGCATGAATTGCATAATGTGCCTTATGCTAGGCACCCTGGATATCAAAAAATTGTGGCAGTAGTCAAGAGCCATTACTTTTGTCTAGGTATGAAGAAAGAGATTGCAGAATACATCGCCAGATGTATGGAGTGCAAAAGGTTAGAGATAAACACATGCACCCAACAGGATTGCTGCAACCTTTACCCATTCCTGAGTGGAAGTGGGAGGTAGTGAAAATGGATTTCATCACAGGATTGCCCAGAACAGGAAAGAAACATGATTCAATCATGGTGGTAGTGGACAAGCTTACGAAATCCACCCATTTTATTCCGTTAAAGACTGCTCACAAGGAAACGGATGTTGCCGACATTTTTATGAAGGAAGTGGCACAATTGCATGAAATTCCCAAGACAATTGTGTCTGACAGAGACCCAAAATTTACTTCAAATTTATGGAAAGGGTTATTCAAGGGGTTCATAATGAATCTGAACTTTAGTACAACCTATCATCCTGAGTCAGATGGGCAGACAAAGAATGTGAATCGAGTAATAGAAGACATACTGAGGATGTATGTGATGGACAAACCATCAAAATGGGAAGACTACCTACATCTGGTAGAATTCACCTACAATAATGGGTATCAAGCATCATTGAAAATGATCCCATTTGAATCACTTTATGGAAAAAAGTACAATACTCCAGTAAGCTAGGATAATCCAGTTGATAGGGCAATAGTTGGGCCAAAGTTTCTCAAGGAAATGGAAGAACAAATGCTAAAAATTAAGAAAAAATTAAAGGCTGCCCAAGACAGGCAGAAAAGTTATGCTAATAAAAACAGAACCCATAGAGAGTTTAAAGTGAGTGATCATGTGTTCCTGAAAGTAAAAGCCAACAGAAGTTCCCTGAAGCTGGGAGGCTGCTCTAAGTTGGCAGCCAGATTTTTTGGGCCATTTGAAATCCTAGAAAGGATTAGTCCAGTTGCATATATGCTTGCATTACCTGCATCCATGACTGTACATAATGTAATTCAAGTTTCATTCAAGTTTCATTGCTTAAGAAATATATACCTGATGCTAATTATGTAATTGATTGGAATGTGATTCAGGTGGAGAAAGAAGGTGTCTTGCAAGTGCATCCTGTGCACATATTGGACTGGAAAAACAAACAACTCCATAATCAAGCCATAGGGATTGTAAAGGTCCAGTGGACCTGGTACGGTCCCAAGGATGCATCATGGGAGCATGATGATGCTATGGGGGAAAAAAACCCACATCTTTTTGAAGATTTTGAAAATCTTGCTGATGTTGTGTGAAAGTTGCACTGAGGAAAGTGAAAAAATAAGGGGAGGGGATTGTAATATCCCCAAGGATGAGCCTTGTTATAATCATGTTTTGTAGGTTGGTGAGTCGAGTATTGATAAGCTGGTAGGATTATGTGTTTATTAGGCCAGAGAGCCTAAGTGTTAAAGGCTAGGAGCTTGTTTTTGTATATGTAATATGCAGAGCATTAATAAAGATTAAACATCGCTTCGTGCAGACCGAACATGAAGAAAGAGTGATGGGGGACTAAGATTCCATAGGATGGGTAATGGAAAAGGGGATAAAAGGTTGGGAAGAGGGGCTAAGCTTATGGGATTAAGTCCTTGGGAATGATAATTTATTATTATTCCAAAGGTGTGGGACAAACATGTTTTTATCCTAAGTTCTGGGAGAGGCGACGCATGCAGCTCCAATGTGTGAAAAAAGGGAATGCATACTTGATGGAGTGCATGCATCTTCATGGGAGACATGTGTCGTCCCATACACATGAAATTTAACCCAATAATTGAGTCGTGATGGGGGTTTGTCCTCCATTCTTCCGTCGGTTGTCTGAAACCATGAATTCCATCTGATCTCTGTATGCCTCACGCATCTCTAGAACTTGAATCCTGTGATGTTTTCTTAAGAAGTCGATACACCCTATGTCTGAATTGTTGAGTCTATGTTCGACCTCTGTCTGGATTACTTGTCACACACCCTGAAAACCAGTGGCAAACCCGTGAATTGAGACGTGTCACCTATGTGTCCTGTGAGCCCAGCCTATCCACTCTTGTAGAGTTGATTATGTACTTGAGCTGTCCTTGGGTTGTTGCATTCTGTGTTTTTTGAGTGGAATTGACTAGTTGTTGTTGTTGTTATCCTCACTTTGTGGGAATTGGGCTGAAGCTGGTTGAAGAACCGGGTTGTCAGGACCGTGTTAGAAGAAGCAGGTTGTCAGGCTTGTGAGAAACTCTCTCTAGGTGAGAGAGTCTGCTGGGAAGTGGTTTTCTCCCAGAGAGAGTCTAGCACCAGCTACGGAGCTTTGAGAATTCTTGATCCAGCTTGTTGCCAAGACCCAGAGAGGGAGGTGAAGCACCAATGGACTGTGCTTGTGAAGGTGTATACTCCCAGGTGGAACATGCATGTGGGGAATGAGAGTCCGTGATTAGTGGGCGTAATAAGGCTCCTGGAGAGAATCCTTCTGGTCGCTCTATGCAGTTTTCCTGTAACCTCATCCTAGTCTAAGATTCCCTTGCCTTGGGTGGAGCTTAGTCCTAGCTCGGGGGTGACCCATTGCTGAGCGTGATGAGAAGTGAGGTATAAGGCTGAGAGGTTCATGGAAGGTCTGCATGTAGTTGGTGGATTTACTACCGTTTCAAAGATACGTATATGCATGTGTTTAATTTCAATTAAAATGCGTGTTTGTGATGCTTGCAATTTTATCATGTATTCTGTTGCAATGATATTTACTGTTAATTCCATTCATTCTGTATGTTAGCAATAATTATATGTTTACTCTGTTAAGTAATTTAAATGCACACTATATAAGTGTTATTCATCGTAGTAGCATTGCCCGACAATGGGGTTGATGGCTTGGGATGTTACACAAAACTTCAATATTTTATTAATATACATAGTATTAAACACTAGATTCCTTTCAATTGTTTATTCAATAAAATGGTAATTGTCATACTTGTTTGATCTACTTTGAAAGTTTATAGTAGCACTAGGATACATGATCCAAAATGCATGTTCTCAATTTTTTTGGTTCCATTCGTAGGAAATATCTCGTCATGTTGGAACTATGGCAAGCATAACATACAAAGCCTCCTAGATTTATATTTGCAATAATGTTTGAATTTGTTTGAATCTCTAGCTAGGCCAAACTTTTTATTTTTATTAGGCCACTTCTGGAATGATTCTAAAATAGAAAAAGAATCTCGAGTCTTGTTGCATGTATATTTATAGTTGTGTTTGTGCTTGCATCATTCCATGCATGCATCAAAATTTATCTTTGAAAAGTGCACTTGTGAGTTGATTCTAGAACATAAGTAACTCTGCTCATAGTAGAGTTTGTGATTGGATGTTCTTCAACATTCGTCATATCCCACCCAACCAAACTTGCACCACTCCTTTCTCTGCTCTTCAAGCCTAGATCGATCAGGATCCCATTCGTTCGTAAGTGATTTGTTTGACTATGCAATTGGATATGTTTATAGCTTTTCTCCTATTGGATATGTTGCTAGCTTTGCTGCAATTGGATTTTGGGTAAACGAGTTGCAGTTGGCCTTGTTTCAGTCTAAATTAGTCCCACTAGGGACATAGGCTTCTGATAACAATGTAAATATGAAGAACATTTGCTTGAGACATTGTAGGATTATTGAACTTGAGTGGAATTAGTTTTTTTCCTTTTATTCCCATGTGCATTGTGCTCTTCATCATTAGACTTGGTTTGGATTTCAACCTGTGGAGTTATCTCTTTACCAACTTTGCAATTTTTCCTCTGTTGCTTGAAGTTTATTTGCATGCATCATTGAAAACTTTTTTATCTCTACTATCAAAATCAAGATTATTATGAACATAGTTAATAATGCGCAGTGGCACTTAGATCTTCATTGCAATGATGAATTTGTGCAAAATTGTCAGTGTTTTGGAGGTTTATGTTTTTAGTGGTTCTTTTATGCCTTAAAAAATACGAATCTAAACACAATGCAATGTTGGATGGCCCCATAAATCTAGTAGCAAGTGTTAAGGACAATTAAATAGAAACTAAATGATGTTAAGAAATATACTTTAAGAACTATATTTGTTTCTTATATAACTCTTGGAGTGAAGAGATATACTTTAAGAACTATATTTGTTTCTTATATAACTCTTGCAAGGAATGTTGTAGATAGGGGTTCAATTGTTTTCTAATGGATAGTAACGTTAAAATAAGTTTCATGAGATATTAGGTTCTTTTGGTTTGTGGTATTTATTCTTTGATTTTGAAATGCAATTATAATATAGAAGGTTCACCAAGTTCTTACTTGCAAAAGTATTTATGCTTGTATTATTGTGTGGTTGAATCAAAGTTTTAATTTCAACTTATATCTTCTTTGCTAGTTTCACTTTTTTTTTCTGTATATGAATAAATACCCTTTTGTTTTGAATTGAATGTTCATTAGGTCCTTTTGGTTGGTGGCATTTCCTCTCTAGTTTTGAAATGGAGTAAAAATATACATTAATTCCTTGTTGTAAACTATGTAAAACTAATTTCTTAGCAATGTTTAAGGCAACAATCAACTTGAAGTTCAAAGGACAAAAGGCCTCAAGAAGAGGAAACAAATCCTCCTAATGGTTGGCATTCCAATGTAACACTTTAATAGAGAATGTTTCTTGATGCAAAAAAAAACCAAGGGGGATGGAGAGGAAATGAATAAGAAGGGAAATTATAGAAGCATGAAAGACTCGGGAGAAGAAACCTGCTAGAAGATCGAAGGTTTTTCCTAAGTAAAAAATTTGCAATAATGTTACTGAGTAATAATACATAGTTCACCCCTTTGCAACTATTTCATGAGCCCAATAAAAACCCCCACAAAATGTTGGTTTTTCCATTTGGGTTTCTAGGGTAAATTTATGTGTCTATGTGATAAATTGTTGTACACTTGATTAGTTCAGGCTATGTGAATATATTCATGGAATGCAATTGAGTGGGTGCACTATTATTATTTTATGGGAACATTGGTGTTACCTGCAACTTGCTTTCTCATTTAAATGAATGTTTGGTTGGTAATGACAACCTAATTGATAGTTAAGTCCCTCACTGACATCATTGGATTAACATTTCCCATCACATAGCATTGTTCCACATCCCCCTTCAATACTTTAATGCCTTAATTTGATGAAATGTTGGACCACAATGACCCTAAATTGCCCAATCAAGCACTTATTGCTCTTATGTTGGTATGGAATTATAAACATGCACATCAACATCATTAACAAATTGTTGCATTGTTGATTGAGGGTAATCATTCAATGATGCCCACATTCTTGTGTAGTTGAATACCTATCCAAATGCATGCTACAACCAATACGTATTGTGGCAATGTCACCTACAACTATACATTGGTCATGCATGTGCATTGTTTTTTAAAGTAGGTATAAACAATAATTGACAAGATATGTTCCAATTAGTGCCCAAACGTAGGGATAATAGATTTGTATATGTTCTTAAATTAATTAAACTATGAATGAATGGATCTATAATATGTACATTTGAAAATAACATAGTATCTTATTTTGGCAGACCACATTTATAATTTTCAAGTGTTTTGATTTCGCATTCAAACCCTAAGTGAATTGCTTATTTTTATTAAAACAACATACAATACTAATTACTTGGATCATCACTCAATAAATAGTCTTACAGTTCTGGATTTTGAATTAGACGTGTTTTGATATAGTGTTGGGATTAACCATTTAGAATTTTAAAGGTTGATCAATCATTGGCAATTAAAGCATAGTCTACTCACTCATTGATGGAAATTGACCTCAGTACCACAATAAATATGATCTAGAATATTTTGAGAATGAAATTAAGGAAGATATATAACAATGAAATATACAGAGATACAATAATGCACAATTTGTATTAATGAGAGAATGTACCGAAAATGTAAAATTACAGAGTGAATGACTYGTTAGAATGGTGGAAACTTATCTCTGAGAAGAGATGTGATGGCTACGCTCATTCGCAAGAAGATGATGATGCTTACAATGAGGCTYCGGAGGCCTTTTTAACATAAATAAAATACAAAAMCCTAACCCCGGAAGATGAAACACCAAAAGGTTTGCAGGCCCCGATGGGGTTAGTTGGTACACCAACTTCCCAAGGGCGTAACTTTTGCATACGACCTTCGTTTGGGGTGCACGATCGCTCGTTTGAAAGGTCTATATGAGAACTACACAWTTTTCCATCACACTTTGGATAAAACCTATAGTGTGACTGTGGCGGGCACAAAAAATGTTGTTTAAGGCCTCAAAACGATCCCAAAAGTTTAGGAATTGAAAAGATGTAGAAAAAATGTCAAGGTGAAAACCCCTATTTTTAGCCAGTGGAATAGGTGGGTGGCCACCGATTTCCTCCTGGATCAATCCTCCCCTCTTTGRAAGCAATGGTATTCATTGTGTGAAGTCCTCGGGGAAGCTTTTGCTGAATCTAAATCTTGGTGAGTTGCTTTCCTTGATGAAGAAGTTGTCCTGCTTAGCTTGTGGAAGGTTGTTACGAAATTGTTGTTGGAGGGGTTGGATATGTTTAATCAATTGGGTTTCATGATCTTCCATAGTGTGGGAGGACTCTGTCATTAAAGATGTATCCTAAATAACATGAATGGATTTATCATAAGTTGTTTTGACTGGGAAGTGTGGAGGCACCCCTGTAGGTGCAATAGGAATATTTTGGTGCTCTTCTACAATCTTGTTGATATTCTTATACTAGATAGAAGGGTCTTGGGATGAGGCTGCGGTGGTTGCAGTGCCCTTATCTTCTGACCATGTCGTGATGAGGATAAAATTTGCGATATGAGAGATTAATTTGTGACATTGTCTTATCGGGATAATAGTCAGAACTATTTATGGTATCCTATAGAGATGACCCCCCTTTGTAACAATGACACTACGGGGTCAAGACTCATAAAAAAATTGACTCCTCCACATATATGGTTTTCCTAACAGAACATTACAAAAATTCAGTGGGGCAACATCACACAGTACCTCATCCTTGAAGGGCTTGATGCCATATGACATGCGACATTGTTGGCCGACCCAAAGATCTTGTCCCTGAAAGATCCATCCAATGTTGTATGGCTGTGGGTGTGGTGTTGTCAGAAAATCCAATTGCTTGAAAACCTCTGTTGAGATGAGGTTCTTCTCTCTTTCGCTATCAACAATAAAATGCAACAGGGTCCCCTTCACCCACATATGTGAATGGAAAAGGTGCTCCCCATCCTCAGGATCATTTGGTTATTCTAGTTGGATTGTTGCAATCATGACAATAGCATTGGGTTCTGCATAAATTATCCATCTCCTTTTATTATTGTCTCAATCAGAGTCCTAGTCAGGTCTCGACTCTATTTCTTTGAGCTCTACCACCAATGACTATTTTGAGCGACAATCATCGGTGTTGTGCCAATGGATTTTGCGGAAGTTGCACCACTTCCCACTGTCCTTCTTTGTCTTCCCGTTACCCTTATTTTCTTTTGTCTTGGATTGGTTTCCTTGAGGTTGTCTGTTCTGTGAGTTAGGGCCACCTTTACCATACTTTGGTTGTTTTGTATTTGTAGACCCAAATTCCCGCTTGTTTTGCTGCTTAAATTTATGCTCAATTTTTACAACATATCTACAAGCGACTCCCGGTGATGAGATCTCCAAAAACTCCATTTTGGTTTCAATGTACTTGTGTAGATCCCCATGGTATTTCAGAACCAAAAGTCACTTAGAGTCTTTGATACCCAGCTTGGTGTCCAAGATATGGAAGGTATTTGTGAACTCTGACACTGTTTGGTCCCACTTTTGATGCAACATGGTCCATCTCATGTACTGGTCATCATAGTTTCCCACAGAGTAATATTTCTCCTTGACCGCATCCATAAACAAATCCCAAGTGGGCTCGATCGCAAATATTCCAGACTCCTTGTTTGTTTCCCACCAATGTTTGACATGGGGGAGAGACTTAAGGAGTGCAAAGGTGATATTTTCTCTGTTGGAAAAATTATGAACAAAGAAATAACCTTCTACCAAATTTAACCATTTTTCCAAAGCATCTGCATCAAACTAAACTTCAAAAATGGGAATATAAAAATTAACTTGTACCTTGAATGGTGTATGTTGACTCTTAAAATTGTCATGAAGTCACCAACCTGCAAAGAATTGCAAGGCACACATATTTTTCAAAATATATATATTTATTACTAAAAACAACTAATAAGTGGGACCCCCTATAGTGTTTTTTAGAAGAAACAATCTTAGAAAAGATCTCATTTTTTAAATTAATTGAAGGAATATGTGATTGGGAGGCGTGCATTTTGTTGATATAACATAATATTGGCATTGTTATTCTCATTTATGGGTTCCTAATTGCTATGTTGTAGGTCTGCGGTTTCAAATAAATTGTTCATCCTATCTTTTTTTATATCATTCCTTACCTACATTTGATGAGTTTGTTTCATCATTCTTTTACAAATGTGATGCAATTTATTGAAAAGAGAGGTTTTCAATTTTTATATAAGTATATTGTATACTTATCATATGCACACCATTGATTATATATGAGATCCAACACATATCATATGAGTCATACAATGGGAATGGGATCAACCTTGTTGATTGTAATTGCATGAATTTGAAAGTTCTATATGGTAAAGGTTTGGAGGTTTTTATGTATATGGGATATATAATGTGCTTTGATTGGAGACAATTCAAAACTATTGTGGATATTTAATGAGAAAAGGAAAAACGCATATGACATGTGAATATTGTGTGACATGGAACACACTTGGCAATCAACCGACCCTTGAGTTGTTAACGTGGTGATTTTTTGGATTGGTAAGACATTTAATGGTGGCTGCCACCCTAGTGCGACGTGACCAATAGTAATGCATCTTGCTTGTTTTGGGTTACCACCTCGGGGGTTAGGTATTTTATTCATTTTGTGTTTGAATACGGGTTTGGACGTCGGGTTTTAACTACTGCAGCTGTCTCAAAACACAAATAAATACTACACAATTCCAGGTACAGGGTTTCGACTCCCTTTCGTCAAATGGTGTTCTTTGCTAAATTATTTACTTGTGGCTATGTGAATGATAAAAAGTTCTTGTAATTTGACTGTTTTCATATTATAACTATGGAAATGTGGGAATGGTATTCCTGGTCAAATGAAAATATATGAGTTTATAGTCTGAATGGTTGAAGTCGAGAGGTAGTTGGATGAAAAAAGGTAGTTTATGGTTGTTGATCTTTATGCATTTTATTTCCACCTGTTGTCTCTCAATTTGGGATATGAGTACCTTGTCTTCTCTGCTATGTATCTCACCATTCAGGTTTTTTTCAACCTTTAGTGTTGTATCATTTTCATGGGTTTGTTTATTTGGGTTTACACCTCATGACCTCATGTGTAGGGTTGGTCGATAGTGGGCTTTGATTCACTTTGATTTGGGGTTTGTATTCCTTGAATGCATTGTGAAAGACCAAGGAAATAATGCTCCTAGTTAACAAAGACACGAACAAATTCAGGTTTTATTGATTGAATGATATAGGGTGCAACCATTGGCTGTCATATTCCGCGTGATTTTAATTTTCATCTGCAAGGCCTAGTACTACCATTCCTGTGTTATTACATTGCTCTTTGATTGTTCAAACTTAGTAATACAACCTACGAGTCAAGCTATATCACTTTGGTTGCGTGCAAGGGTTGCATACAAGCTATGGTTATCGATTCATTGAAAAATCATAAGACCCACTGGTATATACACATTACTCAATGATGAAGGTTGAGAAAGTGAGTTCGATGATGAACTGGGTTTGTAATCCCAGCACGCGTTAATACAACCCAACCGAATTTGAAAGAAATATTTTTGGGATTTAATACCTCGAACTATTTATGGCTCCTCTCTCTCATGAGGTTTTTATACACACGATACATATCAGGATTAATTATTTGGACAAACTAGAGGTTGTTGAAAATTTAATTTTCCTAGTTTTCGATTTGTTTCTTTTTGATGGATTAAGTTTGGGTTATGATGAAATGATATCTCAAAGATTTCTTTTTTACGATGGAATTAGAATAAAAAATGGTCTTTGTTAAGATTGATGTTGATGGTTTGCACTGTGTATTTAAAAATCGTGGAATATCAATGCTCTTGGATAGAAATTAAAAATGTAACTATTAGATATTAGAGTGATGAACAAAAGAAAATAGGCATTTATTTAAAGCAAACAACAGGGTATCAACATAAATTTAAATTGAGATGGAAATTTAAATTGGGCTATTGTGTAGGTTAAGGAAGAATGGGTATAACATGATGAAGAACTACAGATTGATATATGTTTAAGACCCTATGATTGCATGTGATTATAATTCTCCTAAAAAAATAATACAGACCATCATAGACTCTGTAATTAATGCATGTTCATTTCACTTTCCCCTATCATACGAAACAATTTTCTCTCATTACAATCCTGATTCACTTTCCAAAAAATCCCTTTTATTCCCATGCTTAATTATAGCTATGTAGTTGCATAATTAAATTGATCAAGAGAAATGTTAACTTGTTCATGATCAACTTTGTTTTCTGGTTGGAGTAATATGGTTGAGAGTTAATTATTTTTAAAAATTTAATCATGGAAGAGAGTGATCTATTTTACATACCTATCATACTTACCATTTTTCGCTCATTACAAAGCCCATTAGTTAATCCCAAAACCCTTTCAAAATCCCTGTTCTAAGTGGTTGTTGGCTTTGTGAACATGAATTGCATGATGATTCATTGCATATGTATTATTATAAACAAAGCCATGTTTAAATTATTTATTTTGCAAAGTTTTAGATGAATGGTTAGTTGAACTTTGGATCTGACTTGTGTAAATATATATCAGTATGAGTTTTTTTAGCAAGGGAATTCATGGAAGAAGAGGAAATAATAGAGGTAGAGGACTAGGTCCTTAGCAAAGGGGTAGTAAGAGGATCCAATTTTCCATACATTTTGATGCAGATTCAGAGGAATTCAATCAATTTCTATAGACAAGTATCCTAAATTTGGTTGGCAAACAAGCCTATAGACCTCCACTTATGCCTAAGAACACTCGCCCGAGTATTGGAATTATAATCCCAAACCATGTTTCTGCTCCTCTAGTCAGACCAAAACATGATGGATGGAAAAATGTGGTGCATCCTCCTTCTAGACAGTCATATGGATGGACAAATATTGATCACCCTCAACAACCTCCTTTTCATGACTGACATACTACTTCTCCCTTGCATCAACAACCCATATCCCAAGCCTCACACACCCATCATGCCAAGGCCAAGATCACTAAACTTGATAATAGTCCATATAAAGAGAAAGTAGTAGCAATTGAGTCAAAGTCATCACATGAATCATCACATTCAATCACTTCACATGTGCAGGGAAATGATAAAAAATCTGCTAAGGCATGTTCATCAGTTGATAAAAATGAAAGGGATGAAAGTAGTCATGGCAAGAGAGGAGCAATCTCTCACAACAAATAAGTTTTTTTATAATTTTATTAACATCTATATATGAACTTGTTTTCACTTCATTTTGGACAAGCGTGTTATTTTTGACAACTTATGATTTGGACAACATTATGTTTTTGACAACTCATATTTGGATAGTTTATATATTGGACAACCCTATGTTTTTATGCTATATATTTTGCATAGATACACATGATGAGTAAATTTGGATGAATTTAAATTATTGTTACATGGAGCGACAAGAATATTCTTATGAACTTTCCATCTTATGCATTTTTATGAAATAGAGTGAATGACGTGGTAGGTTGATATGTCTTTCATATGAGGTGGAAGTTGCAAGGAGGAAATAGTTCATTAATTGTTTTAAATTAAATAGGGGGTCCCCACTTATTAAATTTATTTAGTACCCTTATCATATTATTATTATTATTTATTATTAATTTACTTAACGACTCTCCTATTAATTAACCATTCGTTAGTTAATAAATTAACAAAAAGTGGTTGAATGATTCAACTACCTTGGAGATATTTAAAGGAGAAAGCTAGACAAAGTAAAAGGGGAAAACACATTTCTTTGATAAGGTCTTCTCTTATTCCCAAGTGAGATTTCATTACTATTTCATTCATTTCTGATTTCTAAGCTAAGACACTTCTTATGATAGCATGGTCTGTTGAAGGTGACAAAAATTTAGGGCCAAGAGGCATTGAATTATGATATGCTTCCAGGTTGATTGTTTGTTTGATAGTCTGTAGACTTGTTTTGGTTTCTGGATTAATTTCTCAGTAATAAATAGTATTCTTGTGTAGAGTCATAACATATTACAAGATGTGGTTGTTAGCTTATCATTCTTGGTCTAATTTGAAGGAACCAATGGCCTATGTGTATGTTACCTTAGGTTGCTAGACTTTCATCTGGTCCATACTTTGAAAATATGAGAATTGTATTGGTTGTTATAGAATGGATGAATAAAAACATTGATGGTTTTGCGACTCTCTTGGTCTTTCTTATTTCTATCATATTATGTGATTTTGCTTCCTATTTACTTTTACAAAAAAAACCATACTTCTTTATTTCAGTTTGCATTTGATAAATAAATTTAAAATAACAATTGGTATTTATGTCAAATAACTTGAGGGTTGATTGAACTTCCAATAAGGCTATAAATTAGGGTGATAATATCGCCTATCATTTGTTAGCCAAACAAGATTCGAAAAAATCTTGTGAGAGGAGTGGTCATTTCTTTTACTCAACATTTTCTTTGGCGACCATAGTGGGGATGAAGAACTCAATTTTTATTTCCCTGGTTTGTCTTTTTTGTACACTTGTAAACTTATTGTTTATAGTTATTGCTTTACTTTTTGTTTGTTGTCTGTTTAGAGCTTGTATACTCTTGTTCATATTTTTCTCTTGACTCATGACTGTACCTACTCAAAGACAACCCAAGCTAGGTCAAGGTCTAGAGGATCAGACCAGCATTACCCTTACCTTGTACAATATCATTCTTGAGATTTCCAATAGTCAAATTGATCTAAATCATTCTTGGGATGTTCATGTTTTTGAAGAAAATCGAATTAGGGAACAATGGGATTCCCATCAGAGGATGATTAGAAACCATCCTCGTTCATAATTTCTTACCATGACCGTGCCTACCCTTGGGCAACCCAACATTACTGAAGGCCTCGTCAATCAAAATAATGTCTCATTTACTTTATTTCTAGAAATCCTCATAAATTCGCGTACAAGGGTTGAGTTACACCAACACCGAGAAGTTATTGCTTATGAATTCCGTCTCCAACAAGATTTGGATGACCAAAGTAGAAAAGCCTTTAACGAACCTTGACATTAGCTCTACTTATGTCCTCTTCTTCCCGTATATATAAACAATTATGAGGTCAATCACATAAATTTAATCTAATTCACGAAATAGGAAGAATAAAATTTGTCCTCCAAGGACAAAAACTTGAAATCCAATGGTCTTTTTATGATTCGGTTAGTTCCTCATCCTCTCCACTTTCCTACATCTTCAAAATGTCAGGTACTAGTAGTGGAATGGGAAGCAGTGGTTATGGAGGTGGCACCAATAGTTCATATTCATCACAACCTTCTGCTTCAACTTCGATTGGGAGTATCTATAGCCATGCTATCCATGTTCAATCCACCACTAAACCAACCAAAGACATTAAGAAATATAGTTTGTTTTTCAATTCAAGGAAGACGCCAATGCTACTATGTGGAATGTTTCTTCTCCCTTAAATATCACAACTGTAGCCAATCCTTTTCCTAAGTTCAAATATCATTTTCCCAAGTTCTCAGGAAATGGTACCATTTCTACAGATGAACATTTGATTTCTTTCTCAAATTCTTGTCACAACATTGGCGCAAATGACAATGATACTTGTATGCGCTTATTTTTCAACTCTTTAGAAGGAAAAGCTGTGGCTGATTTCTTTGATTTGCCTCCAAAGATTTTGTCTACCTAGGATGAATTAGTCTACTGGTTCAGGTCCACTTTTGGACAACCCAAAATCCTAGTTGATTAGTTAAAGGAATACAATAATATTACATATAACAAAGGTGAAACCATTAAGGCTTCCAATCTTCACTTCACGAAGTTGTATAATCAAATGCCTGAACTGATCAGACCGCAAAATCAAGCTGTGTTCATGAATTACTATAATGCTTTACCCTCTTCCTATTGTCATAGATTGGAAGAGAACGCCATAGATAATATCAGATCTTCTCTTTAGACTTGTTTGAAGTATGAAAAGAAGCTAGAGAGAATTGGTCTTCCTAAAGAAGATTATGCCAAACAAATCGATATGTCTACCGTTCTACAGCTTATGCAAGACATTGATAATCGAATTATTTCTTTTGAGAGAACATGAATTACTCCTATTACCATTGTTGAAGCTTCCACACAGGCTTCCACTAGGAATTTTGCAAACGCTAAATTTTATCCAAAATCCATATTTCCTAGAGCATGGTGTAATTTTTGTGAAGAACATCACGAGGAAAGCACTTGTGAAATAAAGAAAAATGGGAGGGATCAAATCTTTGGTAAGAAATCAGATACTACCATTGTTGTCTTATATTGGGTCCTGCAGGATGATGTTATGATAGTTAATACCATAAATAAATCATATGCCAATAAGGGTAAAGTTGATTCTTCCAAGACTACTTTTTCCCCTAGCACATCCACTCAAAATATTGGCTCACAAG
>JZKD02S0434436.1:193339-228747 GCA_000966675.3 Picea glauca
TAATCTTTGATAGCATTTCAAGTTGACTAGACATAGGGAAGCCAAGTGTTGGAAGATTTATCCAAAACTACATCCTATGAATTGTACATCTAAGAGACAAGTTTAGAGAGTCAAGGGAAATGGAAAGAAGATATTGCCACAGTTGTAGGCCAAGGAGTGAAAAATACTCAACTAAATATACAACGAAAGACATTTCTTAAAGCCTAGTTTGAAGTTTTGCAAGGTTGTTGGGAATAGAGAGTATGCTAGAATAACATGCATTTGGGTTGGATCTTTTAGGGACCAAAAACTTGTGAATGGGGAGGTGTGATCCAAATTGATTCTTTGTTTTAAAATTTGTAAAATGAATTTATTGGCAAATTTTAAGGTAGCAATTAACTTGATGTTCAAAGGACAAAAGGCCTAAAGAAAAGGAAATGAATCCTCTTGATGGCTGGAATTCCAAGACATATTTTTAATAGATATTGTTTCTTGTTGCAAAAAAAACCAAGGGATATCGAGTGGAAATGAAGAATAAGGGAAACTGTAGAAGCATGAAGGACTTGGAAGAAGAAACTTGCTTGAATATTTAAGGTTGTTCTCAAGCTAAATAAATCTACAATAATATTAGTGAGTAATAATACATGAAATATATGTATATCTCACCCCTTTATAACTATTTACCAAGCCTGTAAAACCCCCATTGAATGTTTGTTTTCCCATTTGGGTATCTAGGGTAAATTGTTTTATGGATGTGATCAATTTATCTGTGCTTGATTAGTTTAGGTTTTGCTAATAGATTCATTGAATGAAATCAATATGGTGCACTATTATTATTTTATGGGAATGCTGGTGTTACCTATATCCTCGATTCTCATTTAAATGAATGTCTGGTTTGTACCCACAACCTAATTGATATTAAAATCCCTCGTTGTCATCAATGGATAATCATTTTCCATCACACAACACTATCCCACTGTCCCTTCAACATTCTAATGCCTTGATTCGCTGTGATGTTGAACCACAGTGACCCCAAATTTCCTAATCAAATATTGATTGCTCTTATGTTGTCATAGAATTGTAATTATTCACACCAACATTATCAATAATTTGTTGAGTCTTTGGTTGAGGGTTATCATTCATCGATTCTCGCATTCTCATTTAGTCCATTCCCTGTGAAAATGTATCTTACATGTAATAGGCGTTGTCACAATGTCACCTACAAAAATACATTGGTCATGCCTATGTATTGTTTTTAGAGTGCGTATAAACAATAATTACCATAAGATTTCCAATTAGTGCCCAAACACAGGGATACATATGTTCTTTAATTGATTAATATATGAATGGATGGATTTATAGTTGGATAAAGAATTATAATTACACCTTTGAAAATCATAGAGTACGTTATTTCGGTAGAACACATTTAAAATTACCGAATTCTATGATTTCACATTTAAACCCTAAGTGCATTATTTATTTTTAGTAACACATTAGAAAATACTAATTGCTCAATCATTGCTTGACAAATAGTCTTAGAGTTCTAGTTTTTGAATTAGATGCATGTTGATACTCTGCTAGGATTAACCATTTAGACTTTCAGAGGTTGATCTATCATTGGAAATTAAAGAACAATTCATTTCAATTTTTTGATGGGGATTGACCTTGGCACAACAACAGATAAGCCAAGTAGGTAAACTATCCTTGAGATAGGAGAATTCATTCTTGGACAATAATAAAAGAAGCATAGTCTCAACATTGACAAAGAGAAAAAATGTTATTTTTGTAGAAGATCCATGTTGATGAAACTCGTGTGCTATAAGTCCCTCATTTATGGATCAAGGGCCTAACAAATTTATATTTACAAAAGTGTTTTTCCTTGCATTAATCTTTGTCTAAGAAAAAAATTTCCTTCGAAAGGTCATTGTTTGACTAGAATTATGGAACACATAAAATATATAAATCCTTCTAGCCTTATATTTGCAATAGTGCTTGAAGTTGCATGATTCTCTAGTCAACCCAAACTTTTTCTTTCAATAGGTAACTTTTGGAGAGATTCTCAAATGAAAAAAAAAATCTAGAATGCTCATTGCGGTTGTAATTATAGATGCATTTGTGCTTGTATCATTGTGTGGCTAGGTTAATTTTTTTTTGCAACTTATATCTTGTTTGATTTCATTACTTCTATGTGAATCAATGCTGAACTGTTTTCTATATTGAATGTTTTCTAGGTCATTTCAGTTGCCATCATTTGGCCTCTTATTTTGAAACACAATTAGAATCCGAAGAGCCTATCACATTTCTATTTACAAAATTGTTTGTACTGACATATTCTTTGGCCAAGTAAAAAATGTTTTCTTGAAAGGACACTCTTTTATTAATTCTAAAATGCAAATAGAATATAGAAATCCCTGATTAATTCTAAAATGCAAATAGAATATAGAAATTTGTGTAGAGCCATGTTTGCAATAGTGTTAGAAGTTGTGGAACTCTATAGTCAAATTAAATTGTTTCTTTGAATAGGCTAGATCTAGACACATTCTCAAATGAAAAAGAAGAATATAGAACGCTCACTGCTCTTCTAATTATAGATGTGTTTGTTCTTGTGTCATTTTGTGGCTAAGTGAAAATATTTCTTTCAATAGTGCACTTGTTAATTGAGGATGGAACATAAGCACTTATGTTCACAATAGTTTTATACCTATGTTCTTAGTGATTCTTTTATGCCTTAAAAATATGGTGTTCTTTCCCTTTTCTCAATGCAATATGCATAAAAAACAATGGTTCTTTGAATCGAATTTCTAGTAGGTCATTTTGGTTTGTGGTTCTTAGCCTTTGATTCTAAAAGGCAACGAGTGTTTGGAGAGCTTTCTAGATTTCTAGTTACACAAGTGTTTTGCTTAGAAAAATGTTTGAGTAATCAAACTTTTGTTTTTGAAATGATAATTATGAACTGATTCTAAAATGAAAACATAATCTTTAAATCCCGTGAGACTTATATTTACAACAAAGTTTGTATTTGCAAAAGTATCTACCCAAGTCATAATTTAGCTTTCAATTGTGCAGTTATCAAGTGATTCTAAAATTCAAAATGAGTCTAGAAGGTGCAACATATGTCTATTTATAGATGTATTTGTGCTTAGATAATTCTCTAGCACTAAAACATGAAGAATTGTTTCTTGAGAAATTATAGTATTTTTTAAGTTTGGTGGAATCATTTTTTTTCTTTTTTTGTTCTATGGATTAGGCTCTACTTCATTAAACTAGGTTTGCATTTCAGCTTGCAAATTTGGATCTTCTACATCTTTACAAGTACCGTTTCTTTATTGGAGTTCATTAGAATGTCATCAATAATAATCTATTGGTATGTACTCTCAAAATCAAGGTTTCCATGTATACACTTAGTAACCTATAGAAACAATTAGATCTTCAATGCAATAATGCCTATGTCCAAAACTGTTGGGATTTCCAAGAGTATGGAATTATTAGTAGTTTATCGATGCATTGAAAAATGACATCCAACACAATGCTTGTGATATATAGCTTGAGACATATGAAAATTGTTGTTAAGGTTAACTGGTGGACTAGAAAACTAAATGCTGTTTTTATTGGCTTGAAGCAATATACTTAGAAAACTATGTTTATTTGTTAGCTAACTTTTGAAGAAATGTCGAAGATAGGGATTTCAATTTTCTCTAATGAGTTCTAATGTTAAAATAACTTGATCAACCCTACAATTTTTTAGAATTTATGTTGATGTGTCCATTTGTTATCGTAATAATACACGCTTTTGTACATTGATTTAGTTATTTTATGTAGGCTTGGAATAAATTTATCTTGCTAGAAATAAGGAGTTTCCTTTCAATTATTTGGCCACTATTATTCCCTTGAATAAATATACTCTTAGTAACTTGTAGTAGAAGTTATATCTCCATGATAATTATAAATTCATGCAAAAGAAGTTTTTTTTTTTTTTAAACTTATGTTGCTAGTGGCTCTTTAATGGCCTAAAAAAATATGGCAATCACCACGATACTTGTGGTGCATAGGTAGAGAAATTTGATAGCTAGTGTTAACAATATTTAGTATACTAAGGAAATAATTTATTATGTTCTATCCTCAATGCAATACACACAAAAAATTATATAAATGTTTCTCTGAATTATTCTCCCAACAAATAAAAAAGAAGAAGCAAAACATACTTTCAAGTAACAATTTAGGGTTTTCATAACTAAAATTCCTAGTTACTCTACAGAGTTAGACCCTCAAGGTTATGGTGGATATAGGTATCTCTATATCATCATGTTGATCTAAGTTCTATGTATGCCTTATGACAATATTTATTGGTCTTTGTTCCAAACCTATTCTGATGAATGATAAAACGCTCATTGTCCACTTTTCACAATTGTTGTTCTCATCAAAGTCCATACAATGTTTTTTTTTTTTTTTAATTAAAATGTCAAGACAATAGTGCCTTCAATGTTTAGACTTGATGCAATATACTAGAAAACTATATTTGTGTCTATGATAATTCTTTCAAGAAATGTTGTAGGCACAAACTACATTGTTGTATAATGAATGCAAAGATTAAAATAAGCTTATTAGCAATGTCATTCTTTAGAATTTGGACACGAATATTCAATTTTTCTCTTGTATTAATAAGTGTCTTCAAACAACAATTCACTAATTTATCTCGAATTTTGAATTGCATTTTTTTGTTGTTAGAAATATGGACTCAAGGAAAATGATAGGGAATGCTAAGGATAATTAGTGAAATACAAAAATGTATCAACATGCAAAAGTAAGATGACTGTACATGTTATTTTAATATTTTTTTGGTCTTTATCAGAGAGACTTTCTAATGGGAAATAAAAGGTTTATTGTTAGATTTTTCTTGTTGCTATTGTGATTAAAATTTAGAAAATAGAAAACTAGTTTTTCTTTGTGGATTTAGATATACATATAAAAAAATAATTATTGAACTATTTCTCAATTATTTTATAGTTAACATTTATATGAATATACCCTGGATGGGGTGACACACAACACTCAAGTGTCATGTCCCACAGGGCCTGGCCAGGCCATAAATAAGGATGGTCGGCTCCCATCCCCTCAACATTAAGAATGGGAGCTAGCCATAACTGCAAGTCAATAGCCATGGGACTTCTCCCTCGCATGAACAGTCAGGCAGGCATCAAATTCAATGCTAAGGAGGCGGTCATGGAAGCTGTCCCATCGCACCCTCCAGTTATCATCACCTCTGCATATACCTTCCTCATTTTGTTTTTGGCCCGCACAAGGCTCAGAGTCTAGAGCTTGGGAGTGGCTATTGTTGCATCCACTTTAATTTCTCCATTAGCTTCATCCTATCAATTCTCCAGGAGCGTGGAAAGCCACGTCGTGACCTAGTTTAGTACAACATGGCTGCAAGGTAGAAATGACTACAAAAACTTGAGAGGGTGCTCTCAATTAATTGCACCTAGAGGGCTCATCTTGCTCGCAGAGATGACAAGGAAAGGATGACCTAGTCACCTCTAGTAATTTTTGTGGAGGAGGTCATCCCAGAGGAGGCCATCCACCTCCCTCCAGAGGATATGCTCTTCACAGTGAAAGTAAATTGGCAGCCTCCAACTAGCTTCCTTGAGGATGAAACTCGGCCAGGTACAATGGTTCACCACAGTGCATGCACCATGGACTCACAAATGGAGGATTTCCCTGTCTGTTACATTGAGGAGGAAATTCTGGAGGAGTGCCTCGAAATGGCCCAAAATGACATACTCTCAGAGGGTCTCTCTCCTCTCACAGTCTCAAAGCACGAACCTGGGAGCATAGGGACGAGAGTAGAGGGCGGGGCTGAGGAGCAGAGTGCGACAACAGGACACCAGGAGAGCGCAAAGGAAGGAACGTGGGCTTCAGCAAGCGAGGTAGAGGATGGACGCATGTCGAAGGAGGGTGGCGAGGTCCTCGTGCACCTCCTATTCCAACAACCCCAGATTAGTGGCGTGTCTCTCCTCCCTTCTTCCACCCCGAAAAAATCGATTTGGTGTTCGATTTGAGGCACCAGATGGAAAACCAGGCCTATCGTGGCACACTCATGAGCCAATGCATAGACATTCTCTATGAGGCTTTCTCCAACGCGCCAACAAAGAAAATCTGTCCGACATGTGTGAGAATATATGCCCTACCAGCTTGGAACGAGATGCCCAGTGAAGACCTCGACAATGAAGACCTCAATGGGTAATAACATGGCTAGAATTGCCTTTTGGTTTTGGTTAGTTGCTCAGGCTCTAGTTGGGGGTTATGTCAGTTAAAATGCTTTTTTGCCTGTCTAGTTTCTTTTCAGTTTCAGTTGTCATGGACAATTCTACAGATTATAGACCGTCACTCGTCTTGGTTTCCTCTGGGCAGGGAAGATGGCGGTCTGCCTCTTTTGACATGGTTATCCAGGGTTTCCAACCGTTCCGGTTTCCACTTTTTTGGTAGAACAATTGGCATCCCAAGGACATATGTATTTTTTTTTATGATATAATATAAAGGATCCACTCTCTTTTTTACATAATAAAAAAAAACATTTATATGAATATGCCCAAAGGGGTTGGATCCAATGGTCAAAATCAAGGATTTTTTCACAGTTGGGCAAGGTTCAATTCCTGTGAGGGCCTAACCTGGAGCCATGGGGGCACCTTGAGGTAGTGGTTGAATGCGTGGTTGCACCCAAAGATTATATATTAAATAATATCTTGACCCATGTACACATAAGTGGATCAAAGTCCACCTCCATGCACTCCAAATTTTTAGTCCTCGAGGCGTAGGATAGTCGGTGACATAGTGTGCTATTAAGGCACTCTGTGATTTTAAAGTCACCGGTTCTAAACCTGCGAAGACAAAAAATCCAACCATTTTAAGGGTTGGTGTGGATCAGGTCGGGTGCAATCCCTAGGTGATTTTGATGGCCTAGATGTCCCCGAGTCACAGTTTCTTAGCCACATGATAGTCCTGTAGGTCACAAACAAACTAGCAAACAAAAAATACATTTATATGAATATGAGAAATATTAATAAGTTATAAATTATAGAAATTATGTCCTTGTTACAAAACTATGTCTAGTGAAACCTGTTTTGGTTTTGTAAACTTTTGTTCTTGCTAGTTAATTGACGTCTGACAAAAATATGACATGAAGCAATATTTGTGTTGGTGACTTCAAAATTTTGATAAATAACCTAAAGTCTTATTAGTAAACTAAAACAATTATGCTATTGTTGTTGCATACATATCATATACACAAAAACCCTTTTTTTAATCCTCTGAATGCATCATGTCATTGGCCATGATGAAAAAACATAATTTCGAAGTGAAGGTGAAAATGTAATTTTATTTCTTGGAATGCATACTAATTCTATATAGAATTAAAGAGTAAAAATTTGTAAACTTGTCAACCAAGTACCTTGTAAAAGGCATCACAATAAAGTAATATTTTTCTATTGTCTATGGCATCCATCAACTAATAATTTTGTTAATTGGAATTTACTTCTTTGGTTTTTGTTTTTTCTACAAATTTTGCTTTGTAAACTATGAAACTATTTTCATTATTATGTGTACAATGCCTATAGTAACATCTAGACACTTGAAATAGTGTTCTTAATGAAAATCTTCAATGAATCATTTAAATTGGGTAGTTTCAAGTGAAAGTTGGTTTTCTACAAATATTTTGAATAAGTCAATTTTTTTAACAACTTCCATATTTAGATTTTTCTATTACTTTGAGATGATTACATGATGTTTTGAAAAGTTCCAAATATGATGTGATGAATTGTGTTTTATTATGTTTCATGCACACATACACACATGACATGATGGTTAAAACAATGCAGAGTCCATTGTTTCATTAACAAACTACGTTTACATATAGATGTAACAACATGATGTGATATAATGTGGTTTATGCTAGATATATGATTGGAAACCTGATGTTGATGAATATATAATGTGATAAATACTTATTATTTTTATGTGATGGGTGAGATCTTGACATAAAAGGCAATGCATTGGCTTGAAGGAAAATTCAATAAAAGATCACATTGGAGCCTATACCCACAAAATAAATATCTCCATATAAAAAACATCGTATGAGCTGGGGACAAACTTAATCACTAATGTTATACCAATAGTTCATTAACCTCCTTAGAAACGAATGTATTACTGATGTATGGGTATCTAAGAAAATAGGAGCTTGAGTTAATCAAGAGACATATAACATAAGTGACTGGGAGGGGGTACAACTAGTGAAGGAGTAATTAGGAGGGGTGCAATTGATTACACAAAAGATCATGATAATATGTGTGTGTGTGTGTGTATTTCTTTTTCTCCTCACCTATACAATCCTTCCCTATAAAAACCTTATGTTTCTCCTCCTCACAAGGTCTCCTGAGTTTTTCTATGCTTCCCTTTTTGTATTTGGGAGTTCTTCCCCTTTTTGAACAAGACATAGGGCCACACCTCGACTAGCTCTATTTCCCCCACTTGTTTGTGCATTTTGACTTCAAGGCGACCCTGATATCTCTTATAGGCTTTGGTAGACCCCTAATCAAATACTTGAGGGAGATAGGGAATGCCCCTTCAACTCCCATTTATGTTCATGGGACATAATCAATGGATCCCTCATGTTTACCCAAATTGAGCCAAGAAAAGGAGGGTGACACAAGGGTAGTGATGACACTCCAAATATTCATTTTATTTTTTGATGGAAGAATGTTCTTAATACTGGTATATACCTCATACTTGGCCACTTATCTAATGGATAATATTCATCTTCTTGAAGGGATTTCAATTCCCTACCAACATTTGATCTATGTAGGTAAGAATATAAAACCTTCAACACTTCTCTTGGATTTTTACCTTCTCCAAGATGCTACTTTATTTTTGGTTTCTCAAATAAAGAGTGGTGTAAATCCTTCAAAACCTATCATCTCATCCAAAGGAAAATCCAAGGCTGCAGGCTATTCCCAAAAATATTTTTTTCGTATATCTAGAAAGGAGAGAGTTTTTCCAACTACCTCTACTCAAGAAGCTCAATTTAACCTAAGGATGGTGCCTTCCTTTTCTGTGTAGGTAGTTAAGAAGGATCCCATAATCAATATTGATCCAATGATTATGGAGGATTTTGAATATTTTTCTAGGAACCTATATTGATATGTATATTTCATGGCATCTATCAATCCATAAAAAATTAAATTCATGGATCGATAAGTCATGGGGCACTCTTCCAATAGACTTGGTAAAAGCATTTTTCATTCTAGAGTTTTCAAATGAATGTGACCATGATTTGGTTGATGAGAAAGGGACTTGGTTCATGGGAAATGCATGGCTCTTCATAAATCCATGGCACCCTGGATATGACTCAAGCTCTACAAATCTAATGAAGGATCCTATTTAGGTTTGTATTATAATCCTCCCACTCAAAATTTGGAACCTACTCTCCCACCAAGTAATTGGGAATGCATTGGGGATTTACATTTCTCTTGATCTAAATATAGATGAAAATATATCCAACCCCTTTGTGAATCTATGCATTCTTTCATATCCGAGGAAGGGTCTCCCAGACTAGATTGTGTTGGATTACAAGGATTCAAGGTGGACATAAAATATTGATCACAATAACATAACCTTCAACTATATACTATGTTATGAACTTGGCCATAAAGTGAAAAACTTCCAAAAGGGAAGGCCACCATAGGGGTAACTTGGAAAAAATAGACATACCTCCCAGTGGAGGAACTGCAAAATGGAAAGTCGTTGGGTGAGCCAAAAATCATAGGAGAATGCAAGGCCAAATGCTCCAACAAATAATCTCATCTCCAATTGTTGATGAAATATCTACCTCCACATGCCCCTCTATAATGTCAAAAAATTGAAGATATTGGTATTACAAACTATATGGGAATTGTAAATCTTTTTTAGATCTCCTAATATTGGTTCCTTTTTCAGGATTTTAACCAATTGTGAATGAATATTGGTTCCTTTTTCAAGATTTTAACCAATTCTTAAATTTTTTAACCATAACAATTGATCAACAATAAAGAACAATACTTAGAATTTAAGTATAATAAATATGAAATTTATATTTTAGTTACAAGTTACAATTTTGTAGAAGACACCAATCTTCTTCCTTTTGAGCACCTACTCAAGGAGACACCAATCCCCTATTTTAGAGAATCAACTCTAGGATAAACCAATCCCCTCTTTTTGAGCACCAACTCAAGGAGACACCAATCCCCTATTTTTGAGCACCAACTCAAGGACAGACCAATCCCCTGTTTTCAAGAACCAACTTGAGGAGGCACCAACTCTTGTAGATTAGGCTTCAACCTATAGAGGAATATAATCCTTTATTTTCAAGAACCAACTTGAGGAATATGCAACTCCCTGTTCTTCAAGCTCCAACCTATAGAGGAATCCAATCCTCCCTTCCATTCTAACTTCATGTGAATATTTACAGTTTTTCCTTAGACTCTACTTCTGTTTCTTATCTTCTGAATTAGATCATTGATTCATCCTCCTTTCATTATAAATTTATGTTTATATAGTATTCCAATAGGTATGAAATTGAACCATTGTGTCTCTTCAACAATGAACTATTGCACCTCTTCATTTTATTTTAATAAAATAACAATAATTTGTCATTTAATTAAGAACAATTTTCCTCCTCTCCTTTTTATTTATTCATAATATCTATATGAAATCTTTTTAATTATGATTTATTGAACCATTGTGTCTCTTCAACAATGAACCATTGCACCTCTGCATTTTATTTTAATAAAATAACAATAATTTGTCATTTAATTAAAAACAAATTTCCTCCTCTCCTTTTTATTTCACCTTTGCAAATACCATGGGTCTCCAAAACCATGGGCTTGAAACCACCAATGGTAAAACAAATTGTAAAATATTTATTTGACTTTTAATCATGCACTTTTACTCCCAAAAACACGAACTCGAACACATAGTCTTGTAAAATATTTCCTTTGAATTTTTCAAATGCACTTTTACTTCCAAAAACCACTGTCTTGTAAAATATTTCATTGATTTATTTACATGCATTTTTAAATATACTAGTAAAATTCAGTTTTTACTTTTTTACGTGCACCCATTTTATTTATTATACTTGTAAACACACAAACTTTTAAATATACTAGTAAAATTCACTTTTTATTTTTTTACGTGGACCCCTTTTCTTTATTATACTTGTAAACACACACACACGATCCTTTTTGCATCAATTCCAACACCAACACCATATACTCTTTTTGAGTAGGCTTGAGTAGGACCGACTTGGTATCTCTTCATAACATTACTTGCTAGCATTGTAAGGAGGAGGGGGGATTACTTCATGTGTGACCTTTATAAGTATTGATATTTCATAGGTAGCTACACAATAATTCATGTCACTTTAACACTTCACAATGTTGTTACACATTTTCTCAACATTTGACATATTCATGCAAGGTCCATCGATTCTTGTTTACTTGATATGTTATATGAACATTCCTTTAAACCTTTGTTGACATCATCATGGAACATTAACAATGATTCTCTTCAAACTAATCAATCAATGGCACTTCACCTCTTTTCCAAGGTTGACATTAGTGACAACCAAATTTCCAACAATCTCCCCCTTTGTCATTGATGAAAACTTAGTAAAACAATATTGCTCCCCTTGTGAATGTGTATTGCATTACTTTTGAATCCTTTGAGCTGACCCGCCCTATATTCATGTTTTTTTGTTTTGGTGCTTTACTATTTATCTCTGTCAATGTTTTATGGAAACCTGCACAAGAGACCTAGCTAAAGAAAATACAAACAAATCTTATCAAGAAAAGGACGAGAGATTCAATATGGAAGAATGAGAAAATATATTCAAACTACTCCAATGAGATAATCAATATGAATAAAATGAATGACTGATATACACTCATATAGGAAATAACATTCCATAATTAAGAAAATCGAACAAGAAGTGAGATTTTCTTAGGAGTGCATGCGTAATAGTGATGGTCTAAAATAAAAAGTCTAAAATAGAACTATCTCCAGTTAACTACCACTAAATTAGTGAGTCAAAAATATAAATATTTCCAACATCCCCCTTGAACATCACTATGAAGTAATAAAAAATGAGTCCCGACAACTAGGCCATATTAGGTACTCATGTACAATGCAACTAATGAACACTGAATAAAAAATGAGGAAGCTAGAGGGAAAACCACGTGGGAACAAAACCCCCCTCAAAAGATAATGCATCAAAAGAAGACAAAGGAAGCCTCCACGAAACTGTATTCTTCACTCCAAGTCTTAAGACAATCCCCCAAAGTCTGAAATTTCAGCCCATTGAAGGTCTTGGTGAATATGTCAGCAGTTTGTTCAGAGGAAGGATAGAACTGAAAATCGATGATCTTATCATGTACTAGATCTTTGATGAAATGTCTGTGGACCTCAATGTGTCTGGTTCGTTTCCACTATATTAGATCTCTACAAAATCTCATTGTACTCTAATTGTCACACCATATGACAGTCGGATAGTGAAACTAGATACCAAGCTTGGTAAGGAAGTATTGAATCCAAAGTGCCTGAATGGCACAATTGACTACTCCTTTGTACTCAGCCTCTGTGGAAGATAAATCAATGATTGGTTTCATCTTACTTGAACAACAAAGAGGGCCTGAACCAAAACTGAGAGTGTACCTTGAAGTGGAATTATGATCTATGCAATCTTCATCCCAATCTGAATATGTGAATCCTATGAGATCCAATGCACAACCAACTGCATAGTGAATCCCATAGATCATGGTTCCCTGAACATATATGAGAATTCACTTGGAATCCTTCTAGTGCAGATCACGGGGCTCCTGTATGTATCTAGAAACTCCTCCTACTACATATGAGATATCTAGACACGTGTGGGTGAGATACAAAAGACTCCCCACCAACTTTCGATACAAAGTGTTGTCCACTAATGGTGTGTCCCCACCATATTCAAGTCTAATCCAAGATAATAAGGGTGTAGGTGTAGATTTATAGTCTATCATGTGGAATCTATCTAGAATATCCCTGACATACTTTTCCTACGAAATTTTGATTCCATAATCATCCTGACTAATATCAATACCAAGAAATAAGTGAAGTGGACCCATGTCCGTCATAGAGAACCTATCATTCAAAACATCTTTGACCAAAAAAATGGATGAAATAGAGCTACGAGTGATCAAAAGATCATCAACATAGAGTACGAAAATCATCAAAGAGTCAGTAGTTCTCAGCATGTAAACATTGCAATCATTTTTACATCTAACAAAATCATGTGAAATCAAATAAGAATCCATTTTTTCATACCATGCTCTAGGTGCTTTCTTGAGGCCATAGAGTGACTTCTTCAGTCTGCATGCTGAAGATGAGTTTTGAATGAACTATGATGGCTACTCCATATACATATCCTATGGAATGTCACTGTGAATAAAAGAATTCTTCACATCCATCTGGTGAACTTCCCATCCTTTGGTTACTGCAATGGCTAGAACCAAGTGAATGGATTCCATCTTTGCTACATGAGTAAAGGTCTCATCATAATATATCCCATGAATCCGTTGAAATCCTTTTTCAACTAGTCTTTCCTTGTACCTTCTCACCTAACCATGTGCTTCTCTCTTGGTCCTATAGACCCATTTTCATTTGACAAGTTTCCTCCCCGATGGAAGTGTAACCAAATCCCAAGTATGATTCTCTAGGAGTGAGTCATACTCCTCCTGCATGGTTGCTTCCCATAATGGATTGTCTTCAACCTCACTGTAGATCTGCAGATCAGAAGAGAACCATTATCAATGCATGGGAATAGTTGGTTCAAAAGATAAAAATACATGAGAAGTATCCTCATGCTGAGATCGAGTCCTCCTCGAATCCAATGGATTCCCTACAAGGTTTCCTCCTGCCTGAAGTGTGGACTATGCCCACTTGGGAATCTTCTGAAGCTCTGGTGCTGGCTCCTCATCTGGCTGTACTACCTTCTCTTATTCATGTACAAAATCCTCTAAGTCTGAATATATAGCATCTCAGTGTATGGAATCGTCATCTCTAATGTCTGGAACTGATGGAAGCACAAGAGTATTTGCATGTTTTACTTGTGGTGCATAAAAAGGACTCTCATCAAACTGAACAATTTGTTCAATAATGATTCGGTTTGTAGAGGGATCAATCAACCTATACTCCTTCACATCATCTGTATATCCCACAAAGATGCAAGGTGTGCTCTATGGATCTAATGCTTTCCTCTTTTAAGAAGGAATATGGGACCATGCATGAGATCCAAATATGCAGAAGTGTGTGAAATATGGTTTGTCACTTGTCCAAGCCTCAAAATGTTTCATGTCCTCAATAGATATATGAGGAGATCTATTTTTTTATGTAAGAAACATAGTTAAGTGACTCAGCCCAAAGCTTGGAAGGAAGAGACCTCACATGGAACATGAAATTGGTCATCTCCTTGAGAGATTTTTTCTTCCTTTCAATGACTCCATTCTACTGTGGAGTGTATGGAAATATATGTTGCAACTAGATACCAGAATCACAACAAATGTTCTGAACATATTTGTTGATATATTCCCTCCCATTGTCTGTATGGAGGATCTTGATCTTCTTCCTAGATTGCGTCTCTACTAGATCTTTGAAGTCTTTGAGATGCTTAAAAAATTCATACTTTTGTCTGAGAAAATAAACCCAAGTATAGTGTGAGTAATCATCAATAAATGTAAGCACATACATTTCTTTGTTGATGGATGGAAGTGGAAATGGACCCATGAGATCACTATAAAAGATCTCCAAGGAAGAGGAGGATCTATTTTCCTTCCCCTTTTCAAACTTCTCTTCAAGATTCTTGCCAATAATGCATCAGACTTTACAAACCCCTTCAGAAACGTGAATTGTTGGAAAGCCTTTGACCATTCCTTTCTTGGAAAGTCGCTGCATATACCTAAAGTTTAAATGACCAAATATCTCATGCCATAATCTACTACTATCATCATCATGTGTAAGTATTAAAGAGGATTTATGGTCATCAAACTTAGTGAATTTATAAAACCTTGATTTGTGATCAACCTCACCAATTGAAATAATGGAATTGTCATGCATGTCAAGTACAAAAACTAAATCTGATGTAAATTCAACCTTTTTACTTTTTTGAGTGATCTGATACACTGAGAGAAAATTTATAGAAATATTTTTAACATGTAAAACATTCTCAAAACTTCCATTAGGGAGTTCCACTATTCCCTCTCCTACTACTACTAATGGAGTATCATCCCTTGGGAGAATAGAGGGACTTGATAATGAACTCAAAGAAGTAAAAACTTTCTCTTTAGATCCCATATGATGTGATGCACCAGAATCTATATTCCATGATTCAGATAAGGAATTAATTGTAATAAGAGCATGATGATTACCTTTCTTAGGAGCATGATATTCTTCCTTCATCTTCTTGTCTCCTTCATAAATGAAGTTTCCAAGGTTCCGTTGAAGTACATGTGCCATAAGATTGATTTTCTTCTTCATGATTTGGTTTATTGCAATAAGTGAACTATTTTCCCTTCTTCTTCCTCTTCTTCTTTTCTTTGGAATTTGAAGAGTCTTTGGAACCTGAATAATCCTTGAAGGGTTTGGAATATCCCTCCTTTTATTTTTGTTTCTCATTTCCTTTTTGTTTGTATTTTTGATTGGATTACCCTTTTCATGAATTTGCTTTGGGTTCCTTAATTAGACCCATATGAATGAGTTTCTCCTGCTCATGTGTGAGATAATATGTTATGAACATAATATATAATAATAAATATAAATACAATAATAGTTAATGAATAATTAATGGAGAGACACTTTCATAATGAAAGGCCATGTCTCTTCATGGAAGGGCACCCCTGCATGGGTATATAAGGCCCTCATTCTTATTGTATCTCATCATCTTATATTCATATACATTATTTAATATATTATCCTTTATGGATTATAACCTGTTGGCTTACCTACATTGGGTATTTACCTAGTGAACCGACTTGGTTCACCACAGTGGTATCAGAGCTTCGTACTGATCCTGGCCATTGGCCATATAGGCTTCTAGCCACACTGAAAAATATTTAGAATTTCTCTGATCTTCGGGTCATATTGACCACAAGTGGCCCTTGTCCATTCATCACACACTTTTATGTGAAGGAAGGAATTATTCCACTGCACATTAGAAGAACCAAAACATTAAAAATAAAAATATTCCAATGCAAATACAGTAATAATAATAAATTATTACTAGGATATGAAATATTATTTCATCTTGAAAAGTTAGAATAAATTAGGAAAAAAAAGAGGAGATAAAAAAAAATTAAAAAAGAAAGGGTCTTAAAGGCACGTGAACAAATATAAGTGCATACCAAGAAAATGTAAGAAAAGGTAATTAAAAAAAAAAAGTTCCCAAGAAGTGGAAAAGTGAATATTTTATTTTACCTTTAGTGGAAGATGAACTAGCATATTATAAAGAGACCAAAAGAAATTTACAAAATTAAGTTGTCATGGAGAAACTTAAGAATAAATTATATTATTTCCAAGCAAAACGTAATGAGGAGTTGCATGCACAAATTAAAGATGAGAGAAAAAAAAATATGACAAGACCTTACTGGAAAAAAACCAAGATATCTCTTGCCTAAAAGATCAAAATCAGAAGTTATAACAAGATAATCAAAGTATTATTAAGAAATTATTAGAAAAAGATGAAGATATTTGTCATTTAAAAATCCATAATCAAAGTTTACTCACCCATATTAAGAAGATAAAGAGTGATAAGAAGATGGTACATGAAAAGTTAGAACAACTTATGAATAAGGAATCATTGGTAGATAAAGAGACAATGCTTGAACCTATGGAACTACATAAGTCTTCAAATGGAAAAAACTTGATGGTGGATAAATCAATTAATACAGACCCAGTCAACCTTACATCTCAAAAGGATTCAATTGATATAAGGAGGTCTTCACATGTCGAAGTAGAAACAAGCCAGGGATATGAAGAAGACTCAATTCCAAGTGTTAATCAAGAAGAAACTGCATGTACACTAAGTAAAGATCAGGTGGAAAGGATTCCTTACAGACATCCTAATCACAAAAATTGATACTTCAACCAATCAATGTATCCACAGAAACAAATGACAAATGTGTCAAAAATTATTACCTCGATTACAAATGATGTTCAAGGTAGAAGTTATCATGGGACTCAAAATACATCAAATTGTCTACAAGAACTCCATAAAAGCCCCATTGTGTAGAAGATGGATTTAAGGTGGGAAGACTCCCTTACAATTAGACAGTTCTACGCAATACTTAGAAGATCCTATCATTTCAAGTCCTCTATGATCACTAATTCGGGAATAAAGAATAAAGAGACGCTATTACAAGTCAAAGCAAGAGATAAGTCTTCCATAAGTATGCTCTGAGGATAAGTCATTTTTAAGGGGAAGGCAATGTTATGAACATAATATATAATAATAAATATGAATACATTATAATATTTAATGAATAATTAATGAAGAGACACCTTCCCAATGAAAGGTCATGTCTCTTCATGGAAGGGCACCCCTACATGGGTATATAAGGCCCTCATTCTTATTGTATCTCATCATCTTATATTCATATACATTATTTAATATATTATCATTTATGGATTATAACCCGTTGTCTTACCTACATTGGGTATTTACCTAGTGAATCGACTTGGTTCACCATAGAATCAATGAGTTGTTCCATGGTATGCACCTTCCACTTTGATCCCAAGAGATATCTGCTAGAATGGAAAGTGGAGACATAGACAACACATTCTGGTCCTAGCATAGCCTAGATTGTTAGAATAAGTTGTTCGTGTTGTTTATATTTATCAATACCACAAGATTCTAAGCTCAATATCAAATATTTAAACTTGGTAAAGAAATATTGTATATATTATCAAAAAATTTAGGATCCAAGGTATTCAACTCTACCTCAAGCATATGACCTCTCATATCATCCTTTTTTCCAAAGAGACCTTCTAAGGTGGGCCAGATCGCATTTGGAGTCTTTCATGCGACAACATGAAACTATAAATCAGTTGAAATTAATTCAAGAAGAAGTCATGCAATCTCATCCTTATGGTTTTCCCATATGGTCTTCTAAATCGATGATGTAGGTTATGTTTATGTTTCCATCGTTATATTATACAATCATTTCCTTTTGACTTGGAATTTGTCCTTTGTCTTCCATTCAAAATAATTGTACAATGTGAGAATTATCACCAAATTTGACTGAAGAATTGGTGTCATATCTATCCCTCTTATTGACTATGAAAACCCATAAAATTAACCCTCAATTTACAAGTAAAAAATCCTAAGAAATCACCACAAAAAGTTAAATTTTCAAGTGTGTTGCACCCTACTCAAGGATACAATGCGACAATGGCCTTAGTGTCACACTCTGGTAGTTCAGAAAGTGCGATATAGACTAGAAAAAAATAATTTTGAAAGTGTTCCTATGATTGTAGCACATGTTGGTCCTAAAGTATGCACCTGACTACTAAAGGGAAAAAATAGGCCACCTCAAGTTTATACTAGTTGGTTGTTTTAATTTTGCTGGTTAGTTAGAGGGTTGGTTTTACCAAGACAAGAGCATGGCTGGATCATAAAAATGATAAGGATAAGGGTCCTCCTTGGATGGTGGCACACTAATGATAGATAAGTGAAATAATAGAGGTAAAAAACAAAGGGAAACAACAAACCACTCAATGAATAATCTGCTACAAGAAGTTTAATACTTAAAATATCATTTCAAGACATTAAACATTATCAAAAACACAATTACTCCCAGAGGTTGCAATAAAAAAAAAACTTCATCAAACCATAGTTGTTATCACAGGTTGCATATTAATAAAGACAAGTTATACAATAGCTGAAGGAAAAGAAATGTACTTCACACAAATCAAAATTGTATTCAAGATAAGAAACACATACGAATTTGGATACAAAAACACTATCATCAATAGTATCTTCACCAAGTAGAGAGATTTAGTCCATGCAAAATATGGGTCCAACCAGTTGTTGTATTGATCTCTTTTCCCAAAAAAATCCCCCTCCTAACATACAAAAGATGCCTATTTATCACAGATGTGGATGCCCTTGACCAGTGTGGAACTGAGGCTTATCTCTACACCTCGACTATAAAACAAATTATTAACTTAACTAAAACAAACTGTTGGAGCATGTTAATGAATAATCTAAAATTGACTTAACAAAAGGGAGTGATTCTTATCACACATAGAAGACCACTTATTATTCCTTAAACTAAAAGAGTCTAGCAATTAAATAACTGAAAACTGCTACTGGAAATGATATAATATTGATGCATGCATTGGAGCGAACTGATATCTGACAGAAATGACCAAGAGTGATAGAATTGAGTTCTATATCGATCATGACATGCACACGTGCTATTGGAGGCCACTGGAGACAACTAGAAGTGTGGTCATGTCTTTCCCCCACTTATTGTTTTGAGGATGGAAGCAAGTCGTGTTGCGCTTTTCTGGAGTTTGGAAGTGTAATTTTCCCGTTCCTGGTTTGGCGCCCCTTTTTTAAACCTTTCAAATATGCAATAAATGTCGGTGAGCCACTTCATAAATTCAACATTCGTAGGTTTCATAGCATAGAGGATGCATATCCTTCAGAGGACAGAACCCCCGAAGTCATTAACCAACACTAATCACTTATTAACCCAAGATTAACTTTAACCTTAATTACTTTGGGACTTCAACGGTTCGACACTTCGGGCTTTGAGGCTTTGTGCTTGTTCTAGATTGGAATCTCCTGAAGAGAAAACTTGTGAACTGATGTCATGTGCTTCGACACTTCAGGCTTCGAGAATTTTGGAATGTGAAGCATGGGAATCTCTCGAAGTAGTACGGGCCTGCACTAACGTGTCAATAATAGAAGAGTGACCTGTGTCAACTGGAAATACATGGATGACATAAACAAGGTACCAAAAAATGAGTTCCATGTGTCTTAATAGATGGGCACCACCTGTCAGTGTCAGATGGATGCCTCGTGTCAGTGCCAGATGGCTACCTCGTTTCAGCGCCAGATGGCTGCCACATGTCTTGACGGATTAGTACCCTGTGCTTCGACACTTCGGGCTTCATGGATTTCTGGATGTAAAGAATGGATATTGCCCAAACTAGTACGGTCCCAAAGTGACGTGGCAGCTTGACATTACTTTGGGACTTCGACGGTTCGACATTTCGGTGATGTTGGATTGATCAACGAGCTTGGATCCTCGAACACCAAATTTCAGAAGTGAAGCTTCTTCATGCTTTGCTGCTTAAATTCCTCGTGAATTAGAAATCCTGAATGCATGAAATTTGTCAATTTGAGTGGCATGTTGGATCTCCATCGTTGCAATTTTAACTTTCCCGTTGCCACAAACTGAGCTCGAAATTGATTGTTTTGACATGCTGCGTTTTGTCCACGGGTGTTCCCTATGTGTACAAAAAGGCTTGGTCAACCTGTTGTGAGGTCAATCAATGGCTAACATGATGAAAAGCATTCTGAACCAAATCATGACATGTAATTATCCTTCAATAAAAATAGAAAAAAAATGCGCGAAGACTCAATCAAGAAAGAAACAATAAAAACCAAGTCACTTAGTAATGGGAAACCGACTTCACCAACTAGAAGAGGAAAAATTTGATGAAGGCATAGGGAAATGAGAGAGGAGGGGTAGGGTTGCAGACCTAGGTTACAACATTGGCTCCAACTAGGGATAGCGCTTCCCTGTGAGGTGCTAAGAACATCAGATTAGTGCCTTTGAATTTAATAACTTGCTCCTAGCTCCCTTTTCTTACCTCTGTTATGTCTGCCATCCATGTATCTCTTCCATTGTTTCTCGGCCATGCATCTCTGAAAATTAACACTGAAGCTAACCCCAGTTCCTTTGTTGGGATATGGAGTCTTTATTGAAACTTGAAACTATAGCTAAACCCCAATGCCTTTGTTGGGATACTGAGTCTCTTATTCAAACAATCTACTGAAAATGAACACACTGAAAAACAATTTGCGAACAAAAATTTAAATGCTCGGATCATGAGCTTATTCTTCTGCTACCTAATCTAACCAACTGAAATTGAATACTCAAGTATAAAAAAAATTCCAAAATAACCAATTAAGCAACGAGGTTCTTGGCATGTATTCATGTATGCTACTGAAAACATGAAAATACAACAATGTAGACAACAAAAAATCTAAGGGTAGTTCATACTAACTGCCACACACTATGTGCATAATACCAACAACTACAAGAGTAGAGACCCCTATTGAGACCGAATACATCCAATCAGACATGGGATCATCAAGAACATGAGGATACTTTGATTGATCTAGAAGACTGAGTTTCTGATGTTTGAAATCTATTGTATGAACAGGACTGAGCTGCTCCTTTCCTCGTTGAAACAACTTATGAAAGTCATGTGATTCACAACCATTAAGGGCAACAAAACACTCTTGATACTACTCATATGGTTTTTTTAAATGAGAGAGTATGTCTTCTACATGGTTCATTTTTTCTCTTTCTTGTTCCAGAAGGTCATTTTCAAACTTATAGATTTCTTGTTTCTCAACGATTTTTGGGGAATGAAGATCCATATCTACTATAAAAGAAGATTTGAAATGTTGATTTGGTAGCTCCTATTCATAACTAGTAAATGGAGTTTGTTCAACTTCAAATATATCACAAACATGTGCTAAATTTTCATGAAACATTTGAGCAAAAAATTGATCATAGTCATGACTATCGTTAGCTGCATCACTAACACAAAGCTAAAAAACATTCTGCTGGAAATACAAACTAAATAAGGATTTAACATCAACATTTCTTACCTTCTCATCATTATTTTTAGTTTTAAAAGAATGTTGAAATTCTTCATGCTGTATAACAGAATTGGAAGAAGATACAACTGATAATGAATCTTCTTTCTCTTCCTCAACATTATCGTCCCCTTCATCTATACTTCTAGAAGAACTAATAATGGACTGTTGAATATAAGATTCAAATTCTTCACAAAAGTTTTCCCAAAGTAAATCAACTTTCGTTCTTCCAGGGAAAGATATTTCATTACTCTGTTCCCCAACAACGGTGCCATAAGATATTGTTCCTAAAGTCTGCACCTGACTGCTAAAGGGAAAATCTAGGCCACCTCACGTTTAGAATGTTTGGTTGTTTTAATTTTGTTGGTCAGTTAGAGGGTTGGTTTTACCAAGACAAGAACATAGTTGGATTGGAAAAATGATAAGGATAAGGGTCCTCCTTGTATGGTGGAACACTAATGACAAACAAGTGAAATAATAGAGGTAAAAAACAAAGGGAAACAACAAACCACTCAATGAATAATCTGCTGTAAGAAGTTTAATACTTAAAATATCATTTCAAGACATTAAACATGTATAAAAAACACAATTAATCCCATAGGTTGCAATAAAAAAAATCTTCATCAAAGAATAATTGTTATCACAGGTTGCATTTTAAGAAAGACAAGTTATACAGTAGCTGAAGGAAAAGAAATGTACTTCGCACAAATCAAAATTGTATTCAAGATAAGAAACACATAGGAATTTGGACACAAACACACTATCATCAATAATATCTTCACCAGGTAGAGATATTTATTCCATGTGCAAAATGGATCCAACCAGTTGTTGTATTGATCTCTTTTCCCAAAAAAATCCCCCTTCTAACATACAAAAGATGCCTATTTATCACAGATGTGGATGCCCTCGACTAGTGTGGAACTGAGGCTTAGCTCTAAACTTCGGTTGTAAAACAACTTATTAACTTAACTAAAACACACTGCTGGAGTATGTTAATGAATACTCCGAACTTGAATTAACAAAAAGGAGTGGTTCTTATCACACATATAAGACCACTTATTATGCCTTAAACTAAAAGATTCTAGCAATTAAATAACTGAAAAACTATTATTGGCAATGATATAATATTGATGCATGCGTTGGAGTGAACTGAGATCTGACAGAAATGACCAAGAGTGATAGAACTGAGTTCTGTATCAATCATGGCATGCACACGCACTTTTGGAGGCCACTGGAGATAACTGGAAGTGTGGTCATGTTTTCCCCACTTATATTTTTGAGGACGAAAGCAAGTCATGTTGCACTTTTCTTGAGTGTGGACACGTAGTTTTCCCGTTCCTAGTTTGGAGCTTTTAAACATTTCAAATATGCAATAAATGTGGGTGAGCCACTTCAGAAATTTGACATTCGGAGGTTTCAGAGCGGAGAGGATGCATATCCTCCAGAGGAAAGAACCCCATAAGTCATTAACCAACACTAATCACTTATTAACTCAAGATTATCTTTAACCTTAATTACTTCAGGACTTCAATGGTTCGACACTTCGGGCTTCGAAGATCTATGCTTTTTCTGGATTGGAATCTCCCAAATAATGAACTTGTGAAGTGACGTGGTGGCCTGATGTCATATGATGTCACAATTGTTGATGTGTCACATAAGGTGAGTGACACGTGTCACTTGAAAATGAGCAGATGATGGGACCCAAATGACCAGAAATGAGTGCCATGTGTGAGGGCCAGATGGAAGCCACGTGTCTCCATGGATGAGTGCCACAAGTCCTGATGGATGAGTGTTGTGTGTTTCGACACTTCTACGTTTAGGAGTGTTGGATTGTGAAGCACGTAAATCTCCCGAAGTGGTACGTTCCTGAAGTGACATGTCTCAGAAGGAGAGTGACATGTGTGAGATGAAATTGAGAAAACGACATGCCCGGAGGTGCTTGAAATCAATTCTAGATGGATGTCATGTGCCAGCACTAGATGGATTCCATGTGCTTTGGCACTTCGGGCTTTGGGAGTTTTAGGATGTGAAGCATGGAAATATCTCGAAGTAGTACGGGCCCAAAATGATGTGTCAATAAAATAAGAGTGACTTGTGTCAGCTAGAAATGTGTGGATAACGTAAAAAGGGTACCAAAAAATGAGTGCCACATGTCTCAATAGATGGGCACCACCTGTCAGCGCCAGATGGATGCCTCATGTTAGCGCCAGATGGCTCCCTCTTGTCAGCGCCAGATGGTTGCCACATGTCTTGATGTATGAGTGCCTTGTGATTCAACACTTTGATCTTCAAGGGTTTCTAGATGTAAAGCATGGATATCCCCCAAAGTAGTATGGTCTCGAAGTGATGTGGCATCTTGACGTTACTTCGGGAATTCAGTGGTTCGACACTTCGACGTTGTTGGTTTGATCAATGAGCTTGGATGCCTAAACTCCGAATTTACGAAGTGAAGCTTCTTCTCACTTTTCTTCTTAAATTCCTCACGAATTAGAAATCATGAATGCACAAAATTCGTCGATCTGAGTGGCTTGTTGGATCTCCATCGTTGCAATTTTAACCTGCCTATTCCCACAAACAGAGCTTGAAATTGACTGTTTTGACATGCTGCGTTTTGTCCACAGGTGTTCCCTGTGCGTACAAAAAGGCTTGGTCGACCTGCTATGAGCTCAATCAATGGAAAACATGACGACAAGCATTCTGAATCAAATCCCTACATGTAATTATCCTTCAATAAGAATAGAAACAAAATGTGTGAAGACTTGATCAAGAAAGAAACAATAAAAACCAAGTCACTTAGTAATGGGAAACCAACTTCACCAACCAGAAGAGGAAAAATTTGATGAAGGCATAGGGAAATGAGAGAGGAGGGGCAGGGGTGCAGACCTAGGTTACAACATCACCTTTTGACAGGGAGAGGGTGTGACACTTTTTACTCTCACACCTTTTGACAGGGAGAGGGTGTGACACTGTTAGATACGTGGATAACACTCTTAAAAACTCCAATTTCCCTGTTCTCTTTCTTTTATAGTTTTCTCCAAGTAGCTCATCTATGATACCACGTCAATGTTTCATGGAAACCTGCACAAGAGACCTAGCTAAAGCAAATACAAAAAAATCTTGTCAAGAAAAGGACGAGAGATTCAATATGGAAGAATGAGAAAATATATTCTCACTACTCCATTGAGATAATCAATATGAATACAATGAATGAGTGATATACACTCATATAGGAAATAAAATTCCATAATTAAGAAAAGTGAAAAAGTAGTGAGATTTTCTTAGGAATGCATGCATAATAGCGATGGTCTAAAATAGAACTAGCTCCAGTTAACTACCACTGAACTAGTGAATAAAAAATATAAATATTTCCAACAATAGCTCCCCCTTTGACATCAATGGAAAATGAAATTCCTTCTTATACTACAACTCCCCCTGTCAACAATTCTCCCTATTAGAATACTAATCTTAGAAAATCAAGACCTTTCAAGAGAAAATTGGAACTTTGTCAACATATGTCAAATCAATGTTTTACCATAGTCCTTTGATTCTGCAGAAACCAACTTCAACTTTTTCCCTTTAGAAACAAAATTGTTCCTTTCACCTGTTGTTGTACCGTTGTCTCAAATACTCAATGTATGTTTTATTCTTCCATGATACTTAGGCTTCAATGATGCATTGGATATATTTTAGTTATGTTTCCATTTAGCTTCCTTCAAGAGTGTGTCAAGATTATACAAATGTTTCTCAAGAACTATCTTCATTTCCTTCCAGACTACTCCCAAATTCTTCATGATGTTAGTCAACTTATTCATTTATTTGTAACCCAAAATCCTCTTCATTTTTGTTGTTTCAACCAATGATATATTTTAGTGCCCATATTGTTTGAAAACACAGGTATACCAATAGAGGACGAACACCTTCAATAACCACTCACATATCCATATCAAAGATCAACACACTGATGTTTTCACGTGGTAAAACCCCTATGGGGAAACATCCACGACCCCATCCAATGCGGCCACTTGGAGCAGTTTATTAATGAAAAGAAAAAGATTACATAGAGATTTACAAGAGAGTTTCTCACAATCGATCATCCGGCAAATGACCCTCCATGCTCTTTAAATAGATATCATGGACCAATCGGGTGTTAATCCATGGATCAATGGCCGTTAAGATCGAGGAGAGTATGAACCATCAGATCACTCTATGTTGGGAACATATCGTGACCGTCAGATTTCCTAACTACAAATGCATACTAAAGAAACACACTTTTACCTAACAACACATTAGACCAAGTAGATCTTAACTAACTCCTAAGTGTCTAAATATCCTAACATCCCCCCATAAGAACAACTTGGGATAGTATTGAAGGATTTACAATAGTGACACAATAGGAGAAGGAAGGAGGAATTAGAGCCTATCCCCCCTTAATGACAACTTCTTGAACTCTTAACATAGATCAAAGTTTGGATAACTTCGCTTTTGTAAGAGACTTTGTGAAAAATTCTGCAACTTGATCTTCTGTAGGTGATCAGGGGATCAAAATTTGCTCAATTTTCAAAGTGCTCGAAATGAGATTAAAACAGTTCCATTGCGTCCGTCTCGTTTTCTTGATTCCGACGGTATATTTACTTTCGCAAACGGAGTCCGTATGGAGGAGATATTGCGATTTGACCACCAAGCCAAACAGGTAAAAATTTGGGATGTTGACTGTACCTGTCCGTACAGTACGTACGACCATGTGGAGGGTCATACCATCATGATGACGTGGTGTATTGATGATGTGGTGCATTTTGTTTGGATGTTCGTTGACCAGTAACATGTTGACACGTGTCATATTGGAAGCGAATGAGAAGAAGGCACGTGGCCCAATGCTTGGGCACCACGTGTCCCTCATTTGATTGGCTTATATTTTCTTTGTAAAAATAATGGAGGCCGCGGGGTTCGACCCCCAGACCTCCCACAACACAAAGTCTTTACAATACTCCGCCTACCATTAGACCACCATATGTTTCTTGAAATATATGCGGGGGTTATTTGTTTTAAGTTAATACAATGTAATATATGGAAAAGGGCGCGGGCCGGGGCCTAAGCCCCGACCCATGGTTCCATAGTTCAACGCATATAACCATAAGTTTTAATATATGGGCGTGGGTTAATACAACCAACATATATGTTTAAACATATATATTATATGTGTGGCACCCGGATTAAACATTTGCGTGGGTTTTATGTATATTAAACCATATTAAAATGTTCGCGCGGTTGTGGAGCGCGGGAGTTACAATCCGTTTGCATGGTTTTCAAACGGTCAAACGACTTTTATGCCCAGCCTATGGTCGCGTGAGCAATATGAACCAGTGCTGAGGCGGTTAAGGGCTGGGCGCCCCTAATCGTTCTACGGTTTGTACCGGTGCGCGGTTGCGTACGGGTATTGGTTTTTACGCTTTAAAGAGCGTGTGTGCTAGGTTTGAAGCACAAGGGTGTGAATTGTAGAACCAGAGACAATATAGTTGGAGGGGAGAACTTCAAGGAGGCTATCTTCTTCATTTTTCGACCGTTTCAGGTGCCGAAAGAGCCCAGACAGGGGTTTTGGGACGTTGCAGAGCCATTGGAGCAGTCAATTTGTCAATTTGAGCATTGTAAGGCATGTTTTTAAGCACTTTGAACAATTTAATATAAAAGATCCATTTGGAGGCTGGACCAGGAGATGTAGCCTGGAGTGGGGTGAACTCCTTTATCAATTTGTTGTGTTTATGTCTGATTTTCAATGATTTATGCTGCTATCTATGTTTATTTCTACATAAGTAATCCTTTATTATGTGTTGCAAATTGATCCTGTTGCTTTAAACACATAACATTTCACTTGCAATTAATTTAATCAAGTTTATCAAGTCTTCTTCATTTTTAGATCAGTAGGGAAAAAGAGCACTTCAATAACTTGATCATGAATGAGTTTTCTAATGAAGTGCATGTGTAGCTCAATGTGTTTGCTATGCTGATGTTGAACTGGGTATTTGGAAATCTTGATGGAACTTTGATTGTCGCACCAAAGGCTGGTCGGATGCTGTTGCTTGAATCCAAACTCTGAAAGGATCTGTCGAAGCCATAAGGCTTCCTGACTTGCATTTACCGTTGATCGATACTCTACTTCTGCTGAAGTAAGTGAAATAGCATGTTGTTTCTTACAGGCCCAATTGACAGGACCTGAACCAAGGCTAAAAAAATAACCTGCAGTAGACTTCCGATCATCATAGTCGCTGGCCCAATCTATATCAGTCAAACCAACCAATAAAGGAGTCCCCCCTGAACTATAATGTATCCCGAACTTAATTGTACCACGGACATAGTGAAGTATACTTTTAGCTTCTTTCCAATGGATTTCATGGGGTGTTTACATATACCGGGAAACAATACCAATAGCAAAGGAAAGATCAGGATGGGTATGAGTCAAGTATAGGAGGCTACCAACTAACTGACGGTACAGGGTGGAATCAACTTCAGGAGAATTATAGGTGGCAGTAAGCTTGACTCCAGACTAGAAGGGAGAAGGGGTTGGTTTACAATCATCCATGTGAAAGTGATGAAGAAGGTCACAAGCATACTTAGACTGAGAAAGAAAAATTCCTTCATTGGTTTGCAAAAATTGGAGGCCAAGGAAATAGTGCAAAAATCCTAAGTCAATCACTTCAAATTTCTTCTTAAGGCTGGTTTTCACATGGTTTAAAATTTTTGGGTCACTACCAGTAAGGATAAGGTCATCAACATAAAGGACAAGGATTATGATATGGCTTCCTACTTTCTTGGTATAGACATTAGGATCAGAATGGCATCTAGAGAATCTAGTGGCAATAAGAAAGTTGTCCATTTTGGAATACCAAGATCGGGGAGCTTGCTTGAGACCATAAAGAGATTTCTTGAGGCAACAAAAAAGGCTAGAGTCATTCTGGACATATCCAGGAGGTTATTCCATGTAGATTTATTCTTTCAAATATCCATGCAAGAAGACATATTTAACATCCATCTGATGGACCTCCCATTTATGTGAGGAGGCAAGGGAAAGAACAAGGCAGATGGAATTCATTTTGGCTATAGGGGAAAATGTTTCATTATAGGCAATTCCTTCAACTTGGGAAAAACCTTTGGAAACTAATCGAGCCTTGTGTCTTTCAACACTTCCATTTTATGCATACTTAGTTCTGTAGACCCATTTACATCTGAAAAGTTTTCTTCCTTTTGGAAGAGGTACACGATCCCAAGTATTGTTTTCCATTAAAGAACAATACTCTTCATTCATTGTTGTATCCCAATTTGGATGACCTGAAGCTTATGCAAATGTCTCTGGATTGTGAGTCTCTGAAAATTAATCTAGAAGAGAAGAGGCTCACTGGAACTGTGAATGTGTTCGACGCTAATCTGAAGGATCACCGACAAGATCACCCGGTGCTTCTTGTGTTGAACGAACCCATCTAGGAAGCAGTGGAACTGGTTCTTGTTTAGGTTCAAAGGACTCATATGGAGGAATGTCAGCAGGTGGAGGTGGATTATCATCCTCACTTTCATTATTTGAAGAAGAAACCATAATAGGAACAAAAGAAGGCACAAAAACTGAAGATGGCTCGCAGGCCGAAGAAGGCACGACCACCGAATTAGGCTCGCAAGCCAAAATATTTTCATCAAATTTAACATCTCTTCTAAGAATAATTTCATTACAATGTGGTTGAATAATTCTATAACCTTTGACATCTTCAGAATAACCAAAAAATATACACTTCTCACTTTTAGGCTGCAATTCTTTCCTTTTCTCATCAGGAATGTGAGCCCATGCTATATTGCCAAATACACGGAAGTGACTTACATCTGGTTTAATTTTAGTCCAAGCTTCTTCTGGTGTTATATTTTTAAGAGCCTTTGTGGGAGTGTGATTGAATATGTAATTTGCACAGTTGATCGCTTCCGCCCAATACTTTAGACTTAATCCCTTAGATTGGATCATACAATTTGTTGTTTCTTTTAATGCGCGGTTCTTTCATTCAGTAACACCATTTTGTTGTGGTGTGTATGGAACAATGTGTTGCATTTGGATGCCCTATGTAGTGAAGTAACTTGTAAAATTATTGTTCACATATTCGTCTCCATTATCTGTTATTAACTTTTGAATTTAATGTCTAGATTTCTTTTCTACAAGAGCCTTGTAGGCCAAAAACTTGTCAAAAATTTTGCTCTTAAGTTTTAAGAAGTAAACCCAAGTACGTCTGGAAAAATCATCAATGAAAGTTAAGAAATACTTGCACCCAGAAAATGATGGAGAAGAAAGTGTATCACACAAATCACTCTGAACAAACTGTAAAGGGCCCAAGGCATGTCAAGAGATACGTTTGTCAAAACTGTCCTGATGATGTTTGTCGAGAACACAACTGGCACAAACACCATCTCTGCATGAAACAAGAGGAAGACCAGTCACCATCTGTTGATTACATAGTTGCTACAATGAGCGATAGTTTAAATGACCAAACCACTCATGCCAAAGTTTGCTGAAGTCATCGCTATGAGCAACAAAAACTGATGAAAAAGATGATGACCCAAAGTTGTCAAACTTGTACAACTTGGTAATATCATCAACAATTCCAGTTGTAAGAACATGCTTAAGATCTTTTAGATCCTTGATTATAACTCGGTGAGGTGAAAACTCAACGGTTTTACCTTCACCTGAATGAGTGATTTGATATACTGATAGAAGGTTACAAGAAAGACTTGGAACGCATAATACATCATTGAAATGACCATTATATACTTGAACTATTCCAGATCCTACAACACTAAGAGATCTATCATCACCAACAAATATTTTCTTGGTGTTACATTCATTTAGATCATAAAATATGGCTTTATCCTTAGCCATATGATAATATGCTCCTGAATCAATAAGCCACTCATCAGAAGAAGAAGTAGTAGTAGAATTTGAATTGAAGGAGAAACTAGAAGAAGAAAGTGCATGTCTGTGAGAAGAAGAAGTAGAATCAATACTAATTTTGTGCTTCTTCATCGCTTCTTCTAAATATTTCATCTTCTTGAAACATTTGGACTCATCATGACCATCTTTATCACAAAAGTTGCAATTTCTGTTAGTATTCTTATTTTTATATTTTTCTCCTTTGTCACCAGTGGGAGCTGAAGCTGTCTGAGCAGGTTTGAGACCCTTATGTTGTTTTTTGTTGTAGTGAGGATGTTGCTTCTTGGGATACTTGGGTTTATCTTTCGGCTGGGTAACTAAGGTTTTGTTGGAGAGACCTGTAGTGTTGATGACTCCAAATTGTACAAGCTTATCTTCCTCTCGAATCAAAGAAGCACAAAAGGACTCAAGAGTGTCTTTTTCATAAGATTCTTCCCCTAGAGCCTCTATCATGGCATAAAAGGTAGATACAAACACAAAATATGCACTACCTAGCTTAGAAATAATAAGATAGATGCAACGCTCTTTCTCCATATTTATCTTACATTCTTCACATAAAATTCTGAGTGTTTTAAACCTAGATAGATAGTCTCCAAGGAAAGAAAAATCATTTGGACTCAAGGTCAGTGTTTTATTTTCTAACTATTGTGCTCGAATAATATTGAGTTTACCAAACACAGATTCAATTGTGTTCCAAGCTTCTTTGGGGTCATCAATATCTTGAAGGTGGTACCTTAAATCTGGAGAGATGGAAATTTCGATTAGTCCACATTCTCCATCATTCCTATTATCCCACTTGGCTTTCTTATCAGCATCAGCGGGTGCTTTTTCCTTTCCCAAGGTAATCGGGTACAAGCCTTTACTTCTTAATAAATCTTCCATATGAGATTTCCATTGGAAGTAGTTGTTGCTGGTAAGCAAGACAATACTTGTAGAATCCATATTAAATATGCAGATATTGTGGATTTAAAAACTGAAACTGATGATCTGGATGGAAAGAGCTCGAATAGTTATGCATTTTTAAAAAAAACGACACTGAAAATGGACTTCCGATGTGAGAGTTATGCCCTTTTTAAAAAAGGCACAATCGGTAACCAAATGACCCTGTGATTGTGTAATTTTCTTTATGAAGTGAGCCACTTTTATAAAGAGAAGTGGGGATCACTTTTACAATGACGTTACTTTATAACAGAAAAGTTGCATGCAAAATAAATAACTCTAAAATAAAATATTAAAGCTACTTATAGTGATTTACTTTTATACTTGAAGTGAAATACACTTTACAATTTTAGCATGAACTTTTTCAAAAAAGGTAGCAAAAGAGAGACTTGAACTCAAGACCTCTTAATTAATAAGGCAACTTTTAACCAAATGATCTAGCAAAACATATTGTAATGTTCAAAAGGAGGATTGTTGTTGACGGCCTTGGAGAGTGTGATAAAAAAAAACTCTTTTCACACAAGAAAAAAATTTCGCTTCTCGATGACAACAAGAGTTAGATCTCGGTTAGCTTACCCCAAAGATGCACCTTTTCCTACCTGTTTCTGATTTTTCGAGATCGCACAGGGTGTGGGGAAATGAGAATACACAAATCTAAAAGAGTAACAACCTAGAAATAATTAAAACAAAACCTAAATAAAACCAAAATACTACTCTGCAAAAATTTAAAAAAATGCGTATTCAAGCTTTATACCTCTAGTTTTGACTGTAATGGTCATATATTAGGCAAACATAAACCTTTTCGAGTGAAATGAAAAGTGTTCATGACTAAAAAGAGCGCTCCAGATGCAATGGAACAGTCCTCTCATACCAAAAATGTACAAAAATGATAGAAAGTGGAGATGAGGCAACTCGGCTTCACGATCTCGATCTACAATAGGAGCGGGTCTTCAAACAAGCTCTGATACCATGTTCGAAAACACAGGTATACCAACAGAGGAAGAACACCTTTAGTAACCACTCACATAAACAGATCAAAGATCAACACATTGATGTTTTCATGTGGTAAAACCCCTACAGGGAAACATCCACAGCCCCAACCAACGCGACCACTTGGAGCAGTTTATTAATGCAAAGAAAAAGATTACAGAGAGATTTTACAAGAGAGTTTCTCACAATCGATCATCTGGAAAATGACCCTCCATGCTATTTAAATAGAGATCATGGACCAATCGGGTGTTAATCCATGGATCAATGGTCGTTAAGATCGAGGAGAGTATGAACCGTCAAATCACTCTATGTCGGGAACATATCATGACCGTTGGATTTCCTAATTACAAATGCATACTAAAGAAACACACTTTTACCTAACGACACATTAGACCAAGTGGATATTAACTAACTCCTAAGTGTCTAAATATCCTAACACATATTATCACAACCATATTCATCACATTTAGATTTTGCTCAAATAGAAGCAAATCTGATATTAATGTTTTTGTCTTGTAGTTACTTAAACCACCATCTTTTGCTCAATAACCTCTTTTTGTTGGTTGTAATAGTCCTCTTCATAAGTTTATTATTCTTTTGGTAATTCCATCATCAAAGATAATGATGGTTTCTTTATGTGACTTAACAAGGTTGGTAGTATTTTTAAGACTGTTCCAATTGTTGAAAATTTCATCATAGTTCAGGTTGTTCATTCATATTTATGGATAGATTTCAAGGGGTTGTCATATCAACATCTTCATTGTTGATTTTGAATAGTTCTTATAGGCCTTCCTTGATTATTCATATCAAAACAAGTTCTAAGGCATCTTCCATTGACATCAGTTTGTAATGCCCAACAACTTTTAAGGGAATGGTCAAAATTGTCATCAAGTTTTTCTTCATATTCAGTTTATGATATTGAGATTGCAGTCAGTCCTTCAATCCATTCCTTTCTTTGTTCATATTTTCTGTTGAGAGGAATTTTAGTAGATAATCAAAATAAAATTGAAAACCTTCCAAGATCTAGCTGATCTGCATTTGGGAGTTCATCATCACCATTGTTTTGTGCAACAAAAGCTTCTTCATCTTCTTCTTTAAAATTTTCCTTTTGCATTTTTCCTTCAATGGCTAATGGATTATTGATTTGCACGACATCGTCAAGATCTAAAAATGTATCATATTCTTATTTAGGAACTCTTATTTCTTGAGCTTGGTCCGCTTTATATGCAAAACTTTGATTTTCACATTCCTTATTAGGAACTTCACTTATCATTCTTCTATTATCAACTTCTTCAATTTCAGTTGCAATATATTCATTCTCTTTCTTGCTTTGTACTTCACATTTTATTTTCCATATTTTCTCATGTCTTTCTTCTTGGATATTGGAATTTTTTATGGGATGCTTTGGTAGCCTACACTCACTAGATTTGTGACCATAATTATTACATTTGTGGCATTCAACATTGTAATTTTGTAATGAAGAGAATGAATTATAGTTTCTATTCTCTTGATTATTCTTGTTGTTCTTATAATCATATATTTGAAGATTTTTATGATCGTACTTTCCATAAGCTCTACAATGTAATGATTTATGACCAAAATTATTGCAAGATAACTAATATCCAAGAAAGAGATATTGATACCTTTTAGGGATATGTCTTCTTGTAGTTGTATTTCTATATTCATTTTGATTTGAAGGGAGAACAAATTTCTGTTGACTAGAATCAATCTTTATCTTGTCTTATTTCTTTTTGAAGGAGCTTTGAGGGGAAGTTGCATAACTATTAAGAACTTTATTAGTTTCCTATGATGTAGAGTTTGATCCTTTATTGGATTTATTTTGATCATAACCCAGTCCTGTTTTATCGCTTGATGATCTTTGACTATTAAGAATATCATTCAATATTTTTGAACTGTTTTCAAATCTTGATTGCTTCTTTTCTTTATCAAGTTCCCCTTTTAGAAGTATAATTTTAGCCTTTATCTTTTCACAGTCTTGTTGCTTTTCATTGATTTGTTTTCTTATGACCCCTTCAATTTTTTTGGCTTCTTGGAGTTCAGTCTTTATATCAATAATGATTTTTGAAGGTTTTTGAAACTTCATTTTCTCTTTATTTTTGTACTTCTTCATACTCTAGTAGTTGTCCTCTTAATGATTTGTTCTTCTTTTTATATTTTCTCAGTTCTTCAAGAGCACTAATAAATTATTCTTCAAGGTCTAATTATTAAAATTCAGAGTTTCCTTCATCTTCATTTTGATTTTCTATTCCCATAAATAGAATTTATGTCTCCTCATCTTCACTCATGTCAGATGAACTGTTGTCTTCTTTGGAGTATTTTTTTTTTCCTTTTATTATAGAATTTATTTTTGTATTGGGATTTATCCCTTTTATGGTCTTTTTGGTTGTAATCTTATTCATCATCACTATCCTCCTGCTTGGGATAGGGACACTTGTTAGCAAAGTGTCCAATTTTTCCACAGATGATGTTGGATCATGTTGTCATTGATGCCAATGGTTTGTCATTGATGCCAATGGTTTGATTACTTGGGAGATTGTTGGATCATATGTCATTGATGTAAATGGTTTGGTTTGA
>JZKD02S0434436.1:235876-251304 GCA_000966675.3 Picea glauca
TATTTGTAATTGGATCTAACTCTGTTGATAATTGAACATTTAATTTTATAGAATTATTGCTATATAGCATAGATAATAGACTGTATATATTCAGTTCAGATTTGTTTATTAGTTTTCTTTAATTTTTGTTTTCTTTAGATTAGTTCCTTAGTGTAGTTTTCTTTTGTTTTCTAGGACTTAGATCGGCCAATGGATCCGCTAAACCCATCAAGGTGGATCATCCCAAATGGCTTGGGTTATTTAGACAACCTCAGACCAGATCCACTCTTCTAGTTGGAGAGCGTTCATTTTCGCCCGTCAACAAATGGCGCTAGAAGGAGGGCCTGAAATTTATTAATGGCACGAGGCGGTCGTAAGACTCCTCCACCACCTAATTGCTAACCTATGGTGACAAGAAGTCATTCGAACAACAACATTACCACTCAAACAAAAACCACATCAAATGACGATCTACGGATCACAGTCGAACCAACAACCCCAAATCCTACAGGTGGTGACATACAAGAGATTGTCCACCAATATCTCTTAAGAACAGAAAGTGACTTATCCCATTTAAGGCAACCAAATCGACCTTTGGACCAACCTTTATATTTCTCTGATATCAGAGAACAACTCGGAGGCACTAACCTCACCGTGAACCCTACAGATCCAATCCTCACTCTTGCTGTAGGGGTATCTGGAATACCTCCCTCACCACCTCCCTCATCTCCTTCTTCTTCTGGAGAAGACTCTTCTGACGAAGGCAGTTCCCCTTCTCAGCCTTCCACACCGCCTACACCAATGGCCAACCAGAACAATCCTTCCAGACCTTGGCTCGACCAGGATGCAGTAGCCATACCTGGGGCTCAACATCCCTTACCCAAACATCCGGAGAAGTGGCTTCCCAAGTTTGACCCTGACTCTAAACAGATCATTGAAGATCACATTAAAAAGTTTATGTTAGCCATTAGAATCCGTAATGTCGAGCATGAAGATGTAGTCTATAGGTTGTTCCCCTATACTTTCGAGGGAAATGCCTCTATCTAGTACTTTTCCCAACAACCCCATACCATTGTGTCTTGGGAAAAGTTTGAGTCATGCTTTTTGGAAAAGTTCGAAGATGACAAGTCCCCGGAAGTCCTGGTTATGGAGATTTATAGCTTAAGAATGAACCCAAAAGAGAAAATTAAAGACTTTAATCAAAGATTCTTAACACTCAAGAACCGAATCCCTACGGATTCCATGCCTGCTGAGAATCTTATCATAACATACTATACTAAAGCCTTGCATCAAAGTATAGCCATTTGGGTTAAACGATCCAAGAAAGACACGTTGTTAGAGGCCTTCAAAGAGGCCAGCCAGATTGAAAAAGACATACTTAGTTTAAAATACACTACTAGCAACGAAATGGAAACTAGTTCATCTTCCAAAAAGAAGATTGAAATCCTCCTTAGACCTGCTCAAAATAAAACACAACCTGAAAGCTCTGATTTAGAAAAATTAACTAAAGTCATTCAAAAACTGTCAAATCAAGTTATAGATTTGAAAAGGACAGTCGAAGAAGCTTCTTCGAGCAAAGGGCCTTACAAACCCCTGTTCAGGAAGCCTTTTCCCACCAACCAACCTAATCCAAATACCGAGGGCCTGAATCTAGAAAGTCTGCAATACGCCCTTCAAACGATTCTAGAAACCCAAGATAACTTGATGCCTCCTAAGATTCCTGAGGAGGTTGTTGAACAAGAGACAGTTCAAGAAGAATAATCTTCTCCAAACATTTTTGGACACTTCTCGGATAGCATCTTTCAAGCTAATTTCGAGACAATACATCCCTACAATACTAGGAGTAAGACAACAAACAAACCTTCTTCCGAGAACACTACGACTTTGCCTCCAAAGCAATCTAAACCAGCTGAGACTAAACAGAGTCATGTAAACCCCAACTTAGATTATGATTTAGCTGAAGATATTAAAAAGTTAAGGGCTAACATTTATGTTTATGAGTTATTAAAATTTCCATTTCTGCTACAAAAAATGTTACAGAATATTGCAGAGAATAGCAAAAATGGTAATTCAAGTAGTAGCAAGGTTGTTCAGAAAAAAGTTCCTCAGAAGACTTCCACTAAAAGTAATTATGATCCTCATGATAAAGGAAGCCTTCTTGTAAATAATGTAAATAATGTAGATAAATTATCTTTAGAAGCTGCGAGTAAAAAGCCACAAGCTTCCACACTTAGTACTCGTAGAAATGCACCTCTTTTTTTGTTAACTTTCAAAATCTTTAATAGAAACATGCACAATTGTATGGTAGACTCAGGAGCATCATCCAATGTGATGCCATGGTCTTTATGTCAGAATATTAACGCTGAAGTCGAACCATCCACTTTAAAAATCATCCAACTTGATCGAACCAGTGTTAAAGTTGTAGGCGAATTAAGGAATGTGCTTATAAGATTATCGTCTAACCCCAAGGTTCATTAAGTAATTGATATTATTGTTGTGGATATTCCAGAAGTGTATGGTCTATTTTTAAGAAGGGACTGGTCAGAACATCTACATGGCTATTTCACGACAGATTGGTCTCACCTGTGGCTTCCAGAGAATGGCAAGCCCAACAAAATCAAGGTAAATTGTGAACGCTACCTTAAGTTCACGGTCACATATTTGAACAATCCCAATGATCCATTTACACCTTCTGTTGATTCACCCGAAATACAAGGGATGGATACCTTTTTCGGCAATTTCATGGTCGATACTTCAGCTATCACCAACCTAGAACAACAGTCCGAGATTGTAGCATATGTGCAGCTAACAGCTTCTACATAATGGTCTCATGCACCTGATAAAAATCAAATTTGGTGTCTTTATTTTGACGGGTCAAAGTCCAAAGAAGGAGCTGGTGCAGGCTGCGTTATTATTGATCCTTCAGGAAACAAAACCCTGATTTCATGTAGGCTAGAATTTGAATGTACTAATAACACTGCAGAATATGAGGCTTTACTGCAGGGCCTCAGAAAAGCTTTAGATATGAACATTCAAAACATGGTTGTCTTTGGCGATTCCAAAATTGTGGTTAGACAGGTAAGAGATTCTATCCACTGTCTGTCTCCGCATCTTAAAAGCTACCAATCCGAGGTATGGAATTTAATGAATAAGTTTTTTTCTTTCAATATAAATTCTATTCCTAGATTGAATAATTCTGAAGTTGATCTATTAGCTAATGTAGCTTCCAAACTCTTTCCTACAGAAGGCTTGTCCCCAGATGCATTCTCCGTCGAACTATTGTTCAATCCATATGTCCCCGACAACATCACGAACTGGAGAGTCTTCAACGCCGATCGACAGATTATTAGCTTCCTGCATATGGAAGAAACTTTTCAAGGCGCGGTGATCGACGAATGCACTCACGATGACAATTTGCGTGATTTCACGGTAATACTAGATCTGATAACTCCTGAATATTCATCGGACATGGTAAATTCGATCCCTAAATCTGTAGTTAGATTAGAGAAATTTTACGATCTTCAAGATAAATTCAAAAAATCGGTCAACTGTAAAACCAATAGTTCCTCGTTATCATATGAAAAAGTAAACTTAGGAACTAATGACAACCCGCAGTGCATTATTTTAGGGTGGGGTGTTCTCAACAAGAAAAAGATGCATTTATTAAATTGTTCAAAGAATTTAAAGATATTTTTTCATGGATGTATGATGATCTTAAAAATTTCGACCCTAATATTATACATGTCATTCCTATGAAACCCCAAACCTTGCCCTTTCAACAGAAATTAAGAAAAATGCACCCTAATCTCGAACCGACCGTAAAAAAAGAATTAAATAAACTCCTGAATGCTAAGATAATTTTCTGAGTTAGGCACACTCAATGGGTTTCTAACCTTGTTCCTGTTCGGAAGAAAAGTGGGGAAATTCGACTTTGCGTCGATTTCTGAAACCTTAATAGAGCATTTGATAAAGACAACTACCCTGTCCCACCCATGGAATAGATCCTTCAACAGGTATCTGGTTCTGAAAGACTATCCTTATTGGATGGTTTTTCGGGGTACAACCAAGTTCTGGTGTCTCCTCCAGACCAACTTAAAACTACCTTCCGCACCCCATGGGGCACCTACACTTATCGAAAAATGCCCTTTGGATTGATTAATGCTGGTGCCACTTTCCAGAGAGCGATGGACATCACTTTCTGAGGCTTAATCAATCAGTCCGTCGTAGTTTACTTAGATGATGTTACTGTATTTTCAAAAAACAAAACTGATCATCTAGCTCATTTAAGGGTTGTTCTACAACGATGTCGTAAATACAACATTTCCTTGAATCCTAAAAAATCCATCTTTGTAGTAGAACAAGGTAAACTCTTAGGATTTATTATGTCAAGCAAAGGGATGATTATCGACCCCGAAAGGACTCAAGTCATCTCAAAACTTCCCCCTCCTACATCCAAAAATTCTATGCAGTCTTTCTTAGGCCAGATAAACTTCGTCAGGAGATTCATCCCCAGTTTTTCCAAAATGGTCAGACCTTTACAAAACCTAATTAAGAAAGACACACAATATCATTGGGGACCCTTAGAAAACCAAGCGTTTAATGCAATAAAAAAGGCCATAATAGACACTCCTTCTCTCATGAGCCTCGACTTTTCCCAAGACATCACACTCTACACTTTTGCTTCTGACCACTCCTACGATGCCGTCCTTACTCAAAAGAACACGGAAAACAATGAAGTACCCATTGCCTTTTTGAGCTCTGCTTTCAAAGGTGTGGAACTTAATTACCTAGCGGTTGATTAGCAAGCCTACGTTGTTTTCAAAGTAGTCAAGAACTTCCAGTCTTATCTTTTGAAATCTAGGACGAAAGTTATTGTCCCTTATCCAGCCGTCAGGAACCTGTCAGTGCGGAAAGAACTAGGTGAAAAGAGGGCTAACTGGGTTACCTCCTTACAGGAGTATGACATAGAAACTACCCCAAATCAGATAGTGAGAGGCCAAGGGTTATGCAAGTTAGTTGCTGATTCAACAACAGGACAGCAAGAAGAAAACGATAGGTCAAACCTAGGACAACACAAACAAAATGCAATTTGTTGTACACAAAACTCTGTCAGTCCCTGGTATGATGATATAAATTCTATCTTGAACATGGGTCAGCCCCCCATCAACTGGATCCCACTAAAAGAAGAGCGTTAATATTAACGGCTGCCTCCTTTCATTTGATTAACGGTATCCTGTTTCGTCAAAATTTTGATGGCGTACTGATGCGCTGTCTTGAGAAAGACGAAGCAGAAAAAGTCTTACTAGAGTTGCATGCAGGAGAAGCTGGTGGGCATTTTGGTGGTGACACCACTACCCATAAAGTTTTAAGAGCCGGTTATTATTGGCCCACACTTTTTAGAGACGCCCATGCCTTATGCCACAAGTGTATTATTTGCCAAAAAGCATCAGGGCGGTTATAGAAACCAACCTTTCTTTTGCAGCCTGTTTCAGTAGACTCCCCTTTTCAGCAATGAGGCCTTGATATTATAGGTCCAATCAATCCACCATCCTCTCAGTAGCATAAGTTTATCATAAAAGCCACAGATTAATTTACCCGGTGGTCTGAAGTTGCCGCATTAAGAACTGTGAATACCAGTCAGGTAATTGCCTTTTTAAATTCAAATATTATCACTCGTTTTGGTATCCCTGACTGTTTAGTAATCGATAACGCTTCTTACTTTTCGTCTCTTGAGATGAGCGAGTTCGCTTTGGAAAAAGGAATTAAATTGAAGTATTCTTCCAGCTATTACCCCCAGGGCAATGGATTGGCAGAATCAACAAATAAGAATCTGATTACAATTATCAAGAGAACGGTAGCTGAGAATCACAAAAACTGGCATAATGCACTGTTAAACGCGATCTGGGATGATAGGGTAACACCAAAAAATGTTGTAGGTAACTCTCCCTTCTTTCTCGTTTATGGCATAGAAGCAATTCTTCCACCACACATTCTTCTTCCCTCACTACAGTTATCGTAGAAAATACAAGAAGAATACTGTCCCCCTTTGGAAAACCGAATTAACGCTTTAATGAAACTAGAAGAGGTAAGAGCTCAAGATAAACGTAAGTTAGATCAGCATCAACTAGTGGTCAAAAGATGGTTTGATTCTAACTCTGCCTCTGATAGGAACTTCAAAGTAGGTGACCTAGTCTTGAAATGGGACAAACCGCATGAGGGAAAGGGAGAGCACACAAAATTTCATAACATATGGCTTGGACCATTTTTAATTGCTAAGAAACTGGGTCCCAGCTCTTTCCGATTGCAGAATCTAGAGGGACAGCCTGACACCTATCCGGTGAATGGCCAAGCTCTGAAAAAATATTTCGCTTGATGACAACTCTTTGTATAATATGTACACATTTTTCTTTTGTTTTCTTTTCTTTTGTTGTTTTGGTTTTGATTTTTCCTTTACGCTTATCAGTTTTTGTTTTTGGAAATACACATACCTGGATTTTGGAACTGTTCAGACAAAGAAAACATAAAATTCTTTCACTAAAATGACTGCTAAAAAATGGTGTAAACATCAATTACATACTTCTGAAATTTACATCTGTATTGGCAAAGACTGTTGTTTGAAAAAAGTTAACTGATTTCGATCTGTGAGTAAAGCCTATCACGATCATTTATTATCTCCTTACGTTGTCGCTGTTCCTTAAGGGAATGACTCAGAAAGATGTCTCCCTGCCTTAGAAAGTTGGTTCTGTAAATAAACCATCTCTGGATCTTAATGAAGGATAGTTATTAAAAATTCTGTTGAGGTCTGTAAAAATATGCTAAAATATCATAATTTTCAGCGTCACCCCGCTCAACTATATATCGTTAAAAAACAAAATAAATCATTAAAAGAGTTGTGGGAAGTGCTTGTAAACCCGCGAGAATGCTGAACAGGTCTTTTGGCAGTGGGTAAATGCATGCATGACGCCAAGACAACTTCGCAGGGGTACTAAACAGGCCTGCTGGCAGTGAAGCAATGTCGGGTATATGAAAATTTGTGAATATGAAACCTCTTGACCTTAAAATGTCCTTTATTCTGATCTAGAAATTCTTGGTAGGATACAGATATTAGAGTGGGTTAAATGGAAACCCTGTCGAGGCTATGGACGCCTGCTGGCAGTCGTGGCTCTGTCAACAGTATTGGAGATTTTATCTTTAATATCGTGTCTCGCTTGTCTTAAGACTGCTATCAAATTTCATCCTTTAAACACTGCTAGAATATTTGATCATTGATGATGTTTAAAACAATTTTCTGGTTGTTTTAAGTTTGAATTATTCTTGTTATCCTAATTTGAATTTGTTCTTTTGGAAGAGATAACTGCTTCTACCAGTATGTCACCATTGTTGGCAGCCAATTTGATTTTTTTATCCTATCCTTATAAGTTGCCTACACCAGTGTTTTGAAACCCTTGATTTTCATCGCAATCTTTGAATAAAATGACACTATTATTTCGTGCATTTGCACACCTGCCTTTGTTCTTGTTTTCATGACTGCAAGCGTGAAAACTTTGATTTTGAAGTCACATTCAAATTGTCATTGGATTATTATGGTACTCTTGTCTATGTTTTCATTGCATTTCCAATTTTATTATAGTCGCACAGTTGGAAAGACTCCAAAATCTTTACTCATTTGACATTTTTGTTGTTAATATGATTTCAATTTTTATGAAATTGTGATGATATTATAATGACTGTCATTGAGTCCTTAATACATTGGTGGTTTGATGTTCTATAGTCTTTCATTGATTTCCTTGACACTTTGACATTGTGGTTAGACCCTTGGTGTAATCATTTCATACAACACATATGTGATATGATTGAACCCTTGGTGTTGATTTCGGATCATTGTTTTGGTTTTAAAACTATGCAAACGTTATGCTTATGCAAATTTTTGGGTCGACTTACCATAGATTTCATTAATTGTTCGAGTGGCATTGTTTTTAACATATGCAATAGTGATTTGAATCATCATATGCATCGTGATTTGTACATTGGGAAATGACTATTTTGCATGGGCTGATCTAGTTCCACCACCCTCGCACATTCGGGCATTAATGCCTTCCCTCTATCCCGGGTTAACTCTGTGGTTTTCGGGTAAGCCTGTGAGCTTTTCGATCCTGTGAATACCCTATCCAAACCCTCGCCCATCCACCCGGCTCACTGTGTATTCCCATCTATGGCACCTATGGTGTGCATAGAGCCAAATGGTAGCCAAACACTCCTGTTGTTCGACAATGCTCGTAAGGATTTGGAAAATGGTGGCTGGCTGGTATTTATCCAAAGATTTGAGGGTTTCAACCTTTCGGTTGCCCAACAATTCGCCCTCACCTTTGACGGATGCAGGGATAAGGTCAGAGACATACAAATCAAGCTTAATGAGGAATTCATAGGCTCAGCTACAGGACTACCAGCTACAGGGGAAAGGTGGTTTAAAAATTCCAAAGTAGACAAGGTGTCGTGGCTGCTATTATTCACATCAAGGAATATTGTTTCCTGTGATAGAGGTATGCCTATCACTACCCTCAAACCTAGGTGGCATGATCTTTTAGCAATTGTTAAGCAGTTTGTGACCTGTGAAGGTCAGTATGGCTTGGTATTTCTGTATAATCTTTGGTTATTGATGAATTTTATAGGCTACCCTCTGAATATGCCACATTATCTCTTCCGTAGTCTGTACAAGATGTCTAAAAGATTCAAGCATGAGAAGGCTGATTCCATCCTTTTCCATCACGGCTTGATCAAAGTCCTTGTCACCCACCATTTGAGCCTTAGCGGTGACTGTTGGCAAGCCTTCCTATCTAGGAATGGCTTTGCCACTCCCGAGTCTGCCCAAGTGGACAAGGTTGTTGTTACTGAAACATTGGTTGGACCATCTGTGCCACTTCGTATCCTTCTACCCCTTTTCAAACCCTCGGATTGACTTGACATAGACCTAGCCGATACCGTGGCCCACCCATGCACTAAAAAAACTACTAAGGTCATTAAGAGGCCTATGAGGAAGAAAGACAGAAGTGATACTACTGTCGACAGTAAGGGGAAGAAAAATGCTCGATGGATATCGAGATGTGCTAGGAACAAACCCAAGCCAAATGTTGACCAGAAGCCAATAGTGCTGAGCGAGGACTCAGACTCCGAAATTGAACGTTTCTTGACTGAGGAATACCCCTATTCTCATGGCCTCTGCTCTATGGAAACCTATGACTATGTCTCTAACTTACCTTCGTGCCTAAAAAATGATCCTAAATTTCCTGGAATTAAGCTTCACAATGAAACCCATGGTAAATTGAAAGAACCATCGCTTGTGATGCCGAAGCCCAATCAATCACCATGTACCCAATGCAATGCCTGGCTAGAATGTTATTACACTGACGTTCCCCTATTGTAATCAAAGATCAAATCGTTAGAAGAATGGGTGATAGTCCTGTCAAAGGAGAACGATAGGCTACAAGCCAATGAGAAGAAACAAAAAACCACCGGTTCAATTGTCTTCAGAAATGTCGAAGCAGCAACAGCCTTTGTCAATTCAAAATTATCATGACTGAGTTGTTTTCTGATTTCCCAGGTATGTATTTCCATATTGATTTTGTTTTATGAGTTGGTTCGAATTAATATAACTGATTGGATTTTCTTTCAATAGCTGTGTTCGTTTTGATAGATTTAAAATGATTCTATTACTTTCATTTTACCAAAATAATTTCATTATGAATCATGAGTGGGAAATTTGTTTGCTAAACTCGGACACATCTATGATTTGGATTGATATGATTTTGTTGTTTCTGGATTATGATGACTCTGAGTTGGTTCAATTTATTTCTTATGGTTTGATTTTGAGACGATTCTATATGCTTCAATTAGCATGGTCTTTTACATATGCAATGCATCAATATCAGAGATTGGTTTGGTAAATACAATGCAATTTATTGATTCGAAAAAACAACTCTAGTAGTTTTGGATTTAAAAACAATTTTGTTAATTTCTGAGTCGACATAAAATATTGCATTTATGAATGATTTGTTTGATCGGTTACAGTTCGTGTCGATTGAAATTGATTCATGAAAATGATTTCATTGGTTTCAAATTGTCTAAACGATTGTGTCGGCCCCAAATCGTTTTGATTCATTTCTGTTTGACTGAATTCACGAACAATGTTGCGTGCCTTGAATTAGCATGAGTTGGATTAGATTCAAAGTTAGATTTGATACGACTCTGTTAGTTTGGATTTAAACGATTCTGTTGAGTGTTGGATGGACATACTATGTCTATATTAAATTCTTATCAGAGATCTACTTGATATTCGTTTAGGGTTTGTTTTAATTGAAATACATTCAAACAAGATTTCATTTGCTATCGATTAGCATAGAAGTTGTGGTTTAAGTGATTCGTTTTGTTTTCAATTAGCAATTAAATATTTGAATATATTTTTGTTAGTTTTGATAGATTTAAAACGATTCTTTTTTCAAATTAGACCAGCTATAGAATCATGAGATTCTGTAGCTAGTCTTAAAATTTAGATTCTTGTTATTTTTACAAATAAAATATCATCTAAACTTGTTTATTCTTGTCCACTTTCAGGTGCATACGAATTTCAATCACTAATGGGATATGCTATGGCAGTTTAGGAGATACTTTTGTGATATAGTTTTGTTATAGGTTGTTAGCTTTAGTCAGGAATAGAGACTTGGGAGATTATCCCCAGATTTTTTGTAAACTGTTTTTGATAATTCCCACAGGGATGTTTTACCCTGTGGTCTTTAAATACTTGTTATTTTTTGTAATGAACCCATCATCATCACGGTTGGGAGAGATAGACTATGGATTTATAATACAGACTGGGATGAAAGTTGATGTCTTGTAACAACTGTAGCTTTCAATATATCAAACTTTTATTTCAAGTTTTCCTCATATCAGTTTGCAATTAATTATCGACTACTTTAGCTATCGTAATTCGTTGCAGGTTGATGTGATTTGGTTTATTTCTCGTCCATATCTGATGTCTTTTATTTTAATGTACAACAATTACCTTGCTTCAATTTAGTGAATTAAAGGTTTATCTTCTTCGTTAAATGAATCATTTTGAACAAATCTTTGCAAATAGATTTATCTAAATGTGATGATTTGTAAATTATAAGATTGCTGTAATTTTTTATGTCTTGTTTGTCCTATCATTTATATTTGAAGAGCACAACCGCTTCCTATTTACGAGAAGCTTGTGGAGAATCTGGTGCGGGTTTTCTCCCACCAAACTGCTAAATCAACTATTGCATACATGACAAACTTGAAGCGTTACTTCAGGTTAGTTTGCTATTTGTTATTTGATAGTTAATTTATTATTGTTATTTAAGTAGTTTAGATAGATATATATATATATAGTTTAGATTCTTAATTGCTTAGCTTAGATAGTTTTCAGTTTATTTCTTTCTCATAAAATTATAAAAATAAAAAAACAATAGTTTCACTGTCTTAGGACAGTTTACAAATGATTTTTGCAGGTTTTCATTTAAATTTGTAATCTGTAAATATTGTATATTTGTAATTGGATCTAAATCTGTTGATAATTGAACATTTAATTTTATAGAATTATTGCTATATAGCATAGATAATAAACTGTATATATTCAATTCAGATTTGTTTATTAGTTTGCTTTAATTTTTGTTTTCTTTAGATTAGTTCCTTAGTGTAGTTTGCTTTCGATTTCCTAGGACTTAGATCAGCCAACGGAGCCGCTAAACCCATCAGGGTGGATCATCCCAAACGGCTTGGGTTATTTAGACAACCCTGGACCGGATCCACTCTTCCAGTTGGCAAGCGTTCATTTTCGCCCGTCAACAGTGTGGAGATGGAATGTGAGGGACATAAGTGATGAAAGTACTTCACAATTAGAAAATGGAGAGGAGAACATGATACTTATACAAATTCTTCATAATCTCTCTTTCATACCTTTAGACCAAATCTTGAATAACTTAGGCATGCAGAAACAAATTTCAAATCCGAAAAGTGCATGACGAAGTTGAGACTGAGGGATGCAGAGTGAACTTATAAAAATTTAAAAAATTTCTTCTTTTTATATCAAGGACTTTATGAATCCAAGAGAGGAAAAATAAAGATGACCAAATTTTGATCGATAAAACTGCAACTCCCTATTCTTGAGGCTCCAACCTGAAGAGGACTGCAATCCTCCCTTCCACCCTCATTTCATGTGAATGTTTATAGTTTTTCCTTGGAATCTCCTTCTATTTTTTATCTTCTGAATTAGCTCATTGAGTCTTCCTCCTTTCACTATACCTTTCTGTTTATATACTATTCCATTAGGTATGAAATTGAATCATTGTATCTCTTCAACAATGAACCATTGCACCTCTTCATTTTATTTTAATAAAATAACAATAATTTGTCATTTAATTAAGAACACATTTCCTCCTCTCCTTTTTATTTATTCATATTATCTACAAGAAATATTTTTAATTATGATTTATTGAACCATTGTGTCACTTCAACAATGAACCATTGCACCTCTTCATTGTATTTTAATAAAATAACAATAATTTGTCATTTAATTAAAAACAAATTTCCTCCTCTCCTTTTTATTTCACCTTTGCAAATACCATGGGCCTCCACAACCATGGGCTTGAAACCACCAATGGTAAAACCAATTGTAAAATATTTCTTTGACTTTTAATCATGCACTTTTACTCCCAAAACCATGAACTTGAATGCACGAGCTTGTAAAATATTTCCTTTGAATTTTTCACATGCACTTTTACTTCCAGAAACCACGGTCTTGAAACCACGATCTTGTAAAATATTTCTTTGACTTATTTACATGCATTTTTAAATATACTAGTAAAATTCATTTTTTACATTTTCACGTGCACTCCTTTTATTTATTATATACTTGTAAACACACACACTTTTAAATATACTAGTAAAATTCACTTTTTATTTTTTTACATGCACCTATTTTCTTTATTATACTTGTAAACACACACATGATCATTTTTGCATCAATGCCAACACCAACACCATATACTCTTTTTGAGTAGGCTTGAGTAGGAATGATTCAGTATCTCTTCATAACATTACTTGCTAGCATTGTAAGGAGGAGGGAGGATGAATTCATGTATGGGCTTTATAAGTATTGATATTTCAGAAGTAGCTACAAAACAGTTCATGTCACTTCAACAATTCACAATGTTGTTACACATTTGCTCAACATTTGACATATTCATTCAAGGTTCATCGATTCTTGATTACTTGATACGTTATTTCATCATTCCTTTAAACCTTTGTTGACATCACCATGCCACATTAACAATGCTTCTCTTCAAAGAAATCAATCAATGGCACTTCACCTCTTTCCCAAGGTTGACATCAGTGGCAACCAAATTTCCAACATGTATACCTCCGTATACTTTAGTATTCAAATCACTACATGGAGGGGATCCCTTGTACCACAAACAAGGGGGTCCCATACACCAATTTGGTGTCTATCTTGGCCATGAACTTAAAAATAGATTATTATTATTATTGTTATTATTATTATTATATACATATGTATATAATACATATCTAGATCATACATATGTATATATATACACATAGACATATGCATATATTGGTGGTCCCAAGCTAAGAATGGTCTCTCATGACGCATTAGTGGTAATGCAAACATAGAAAAACAACAATATGTTAACTTGGAGGGAATATACAAGGTAGTTTTACAATGAATTTGAATATGGTGTAAAGAGATGAAATGTAGGAAGTGGAATTAGCTTTTAGAATATATTACTTTTATTTAGATAATTTGTGAATAACTATGTGAAATTTGATTTTTTCTAACAGTGTTATGTTATTTTTCTAGCAAAATATAATGTATATGTCTCCATTAGTGGAGGTGTTGAGTACCTTAATGATGGAATTTCCTTAAAATTTTGTGTCCAATTGTAGAGAACACATTTTTCTAGTCTGGGGTATTTTTTCAAAATTTATAATATTAACTTATATTTTTTAAATTATGAAAGTCAATATATCCTTGAAATTAGAATGCCTTCCATTAGTGTAGGCTATGAGGGTCTTAACATTAAAAAAAAATAGATTATAGATATCAGTTCTAGTGTGTTGTATAACTTATTTTAAAAATGGTTAAGATGATAAAAAGTTACAACATAAATAAAAGAGGTATGTATTTTAGGATTCTGATATATGCCAAGACAGAAATAGATTAAAAATAATAAACAATATTATTTAAAAAACAAAATGTATATTTGGAATATTCACAGTCAACTCTATCTATGTCTATAGCTTCATCAACAATGGATTTATGTAGCCTATAGAAAAATGACGTAAAAAATAGAGATATTGAGAGGTATTAATAAAAATGGAGGTTTTAATGTATTTGTAGACCAAACCACTAGGTTTTTCATCTCGAACCTAAATCCAAGGAAACCAAATCAACAAACATGTACGTTAGAGTTGTCATTCCCTCCTGAAAAAAACTAAAATGAAAGGAACGTGCATGTGCTCTAGAATGCACATGCGCTCTTGAAAACATGCATTTATGGGAGCACACGCTCATTCCAAGGAACACATGCATGTTCTTAATAACAAAACATCTATGTGAATTGAACTACTTTGACCCCCTTTTGATCCCCTATGAAATCCCCAAAAAACAAATTCGAGTGCTCTTGCCCTCGAACCTCGAACAAGGGATGCCTAGTTTCCACCCCCCGATGACCCCCTCGGCATGATCAATGCAATGAGAAATGCATGCGTATCATTTCCAAGACCCTAGGAAACATACCAATAGTTCAAAACCACCTATTAGAACTGAAATCCTCAACCATAGGCCAAGGCCATAAAAAACACCTTGAAATTATGCATCTAGGGACAAAAACAACACCTTGAACTCACATGAAATATTCAAACATGAAAAACACCTTGAACCCAAGAACATGCCCTCCCAAGTGTATCATTTACCTCTTATAGGACATATTAGTACCTTTAGTATTTTTGGAGAATTACGTATCAATATGAATACTTGGACCAAGGTCAAGTGATGAAGCTTTCTCATTATGCCTAAAAGGTAGCTTGCAGGGCTCAAGAGCCATCAATGATTCTTCAAACTACCACAAAATATATCTCTATGGGATATTTGTCCTTCAAGTTACAATATGGAAACCATTATAAGGTTTCAAGCACCAAGTATGTCGTGTGGGGTGTTAGACATGGTCAAGGGGGGAAATCAAGAATTAGTAACTAAATTAAGCTTCTAGACATCCAAATCCAAGAACAACACCTTTCACCACCATATATAATGTATTGAGAGTATCATCTCCCTCATATTTAAGATATGGAAACCATTAGAAGGTTTTGAGCTCTAGGTATGAGTCTCATTTCCTGGAACATGGTTCGAGGAG
>JZKD02S0434436.1:251354-263438 GCA_000966675.3 Picea glauca
GGCTCAAGAGCCATCAATGATTCTTCAAACTACCACAAAATATATCTCTATGGGATATTTGTCCTTCAAGTTACAATATGGAAACCATTATAAGGTTTCAAGCACCAAGTATGTCTTGTGGGGTGTTAGACACGGTCAAGGGGGGAAATCAAGAATTAGTAACTAAATTAAGCTTCTAGACATCCAAATCCAAGAACAACACCTTTAATCACCACATATAATGTATTGAGAGTATAATATCCCTCCTATTTAAGATATAGAAACCATTAGAAGGTTTTGATCTCTAGGTATGAGTCTCATTTCATGGAACATGGTTCGAGGAGGAAACTCAAGCCTCAAGTTGTTGGATTACTAAGAGGGGGGGGATGGAATCAATAATAGAGAAATTTAATCATGTTTCACCATAAAATGCAAGTGTTATATCAATGTAGCATTATCATCCAATAGTTGCAGAGTAAATAAACAATGAACAAATGAAAAATCACACACATACATAGTACAACAGTGTTTTACGTGGAAACCCAAAGCGGAAGAAAACCACATAATGTTTTTTCTTATATGTATTTAAGAATTAAATTCATTGGAAGCACCAACTTCCTTTGTTTTCCAGTTGCAACTAGAAGGAGGATCCAACACCCTAGTTTCTCAGGCTACAACCTGAGGAAAGCTCCAAATCCCCAATTCTTTGGCTACAACCAGAAGGAGGCTACAAACCCCTATGTTCTACAACTACAACCAAAAGGTGGCTACAACCACCTGTCCTTGCCCCGTCCAACCACCCTGACATAGAAGTAGAATGATGGAACCATTGTCACATTATCACTGTGAGATATACTATTTTAAACCTATACCAATCAACCTAGAACAACCTATACCATAAACAAGTGCATCAACCATGCACCAACATGTACCAAACAACTTGTAATCATATTGTACCATAAACAAGTGCATCAACCATGCACCAACCTGTACCTCAATATGTACCATCAATGAGTGCATCAACCATTCACAAAATGTACCAATCATGCATCAAATACACATAAATTATGACTCATTAAGATGTACCAAGATCATCAACTATACACCTTATGTATGTGCCAACTCATCAACTACTTGTTTCATCCATGTACCCAACATGTACCTCAACCAAAATCCCTCATCAATTTCATCATCCAAATCTGATCTGTAACTCTTTAATATACTTGGTGTATATGATCACATCCCTACAAACCTTCCTTAACAAGAGACTAGCATTTTCATCAAACTTTACTTTAGTCTCACATGACTAGTTTTGGATTAGTCAACAACCCTAACTCGCAATAATCATAACTATGTACCTGTAATGAATAAAGGTCTAAAAATAGTACACGATGTTCTTCCATGTGTTTTTTGCAATTTCTCTAGGTTTCACTTCTTGAAACCTCCCAGAAAAGGAGTTATAGAAAAAATGACATACCTTGTTGAATTTTGGCTTATTCTAGAGAGTGTACTTGTAGAGTGTTCCCCACATGGAATATTTGTTGTATGGATCTGAAAATGGTAAAAAGAATACTAAATACAATAATATAAGTAATGCATTTGGTCTTACTGAATTTGGATCTATTATGAATAAGCTATGATGTTGTTACCCAAAACATTTGTTTTAGACTAGTTTCAGGACTAGCCACAAACCCTATTTTCTACGGAGTGTAACTCCAAAAACATAATGAACCACAAGTTGAAATATTTATCACAGCTACTTTCATATGTTTCCTCAACTACCTCCCTATTTCTCATTCTGAATCATTCTAGAAAAAAACATTATTGAGGAAATGGTGAGATGACCTGTAAATAACATACCTTAGAAAGCATCATCAAAAGAATTTATCCTCCCTTGAATTTCAACCTTCTTTACTTCACCTTCCCTCTGAAATTCGGCTTAGATATCCTTTAGTTACCTCAGTCACTTTTAGATATTCAATATGCTCAAGTGTGATTAAAATGAGAGAGCCTTTCCTCTTATTTATACTTTCATGAAGCTTCCTCAAGGGGTTACCTTTTAACCATGTTAACCCACTTTCCTTATTTTAGGGTTAACCCACTTCTAACCACTTGACCACTTAGTAATTTCTCCATCAACTTTATTATTTAAATAATTTCTTTTGAATCCTATTTGACTTATAGTACACTTATCACTTCACTTTATTAATTAAATAATAACTTCTTTGCAAACACTTTGACTACTTTGACCTTTTGGGGCTTCTAGATGACTCATGAGGGTTCTCCAAATTCACATGGCCATAAATCTCTAACCGTGAGGAGTTATGTGACGTTCCACATACCAACAAAAATGGCATGACATGTACTATCCATCTAGAATAGTCTTACCTTCAAATATATTAAAAATCATACCATTATACATCAAACAAACTTGGGTCCATTACCCAAACTGTTGTGCTACCGGAATTCGCTACCGGACTTTGTTAAAGAGTTGACATCAATGAAAACCAACCCAAATAATCAACAATATCCCCCTTTGGAATTTATGGCAACACTCTAATGAAATACTCAGCTCTGATGCAATACTGAGGTCATGTCATGCAATACTAAAGTCATATCACTCATGCTCCCCCTGCAACCATCACTCCCCCTAGAACCATGCCTATGTGCTCTGCATATGAAAAATATCTCCCCCTTTTTCATCAATGGAAAAGGTATATTTCCATCTGATGCTTCCCCCCCTAACTAAGATGTCCTTGGGGATACTCCCCGTGACTGAAATATTGTTGAAACCGATCTCCCAACCTAAACTGTCCTCTTTATGGTGATTCCTTGTGTAAATCTAAGGCATATAGGATAAGCATTCAAAACAATTCATTTTGGAGTAGAAATTACTCCTAGTCTTTGGCAAAGATACTCAAAGGCTTCCCTTGGAAGCGGGTTTGTAAAGATGTCTGCCACTTGTTCTTTTGTGCCCACATATTCAACTCTGATATTCTTCTCTACAACCTGTTCCCATAGAAAGTGATACTTGAATGGAATGTTCTTTGTCTTGGAGTGCATCATAGGGTTCTTTGCGATACTGATGGCACTTGTATTATCACAATAGATTGGAATGGGCTCATCATACTCAACCTGTATATTTGTCATATTTTGTTTGATCCATAGGACCTGTGTACAAAATCATGCTACTACAATATACTATGTCTCGATTGTAAATAAAGATATTGATGATTGTTTCTTGCTTAGCCAAGATACTAAACATTCACCCAAGTAGAATGTTGCTCCACTGGTTCTTCATCGGTAATCAATGCAACCTTCCCAATCTGAATCTGTGTAGGCAATAAGTGATAAATCCTTTCCTTTTGGATACCATAATCCAAACTCTTTTGTTCCTTTGAGATATCTGAAAATCCTCTTCACTACTAACACATGTGATTCCTTTGGTGCTTCTTGAAATCGTTCCACCTGTCCAAATGCTTGCATTACATCTGGTCTGGATGTTGTCACATATAGTAGGCTATCAATCATTGACCTGTATTGCCTTTGGTATGTATACTTTGAATCATCATCTTTACTCAACTTGCAACTGGTTTGCATAGGAGAGGTAACTAGTTTGCAATATTCCATTACAAACCTCTTTAACATTTCTCTAATATAATTAGTTTGAGAAATAAAAATTCCTTGGTTGCTTTGATGTATTTGAAGACCCAGGAAGAAGGATAGCTCTCCGAGTAATGACATTTCAAATTCATTCTTGATGTAGAGTTTGTTTTTTGCACTTCCTTTCTTGAACCCTTCCTGTTGTAGATATTTATCCAGTCTAGCATACCATACTCTAGAAGCCTATTTTATACCATACAATACCTTCTTCAATTTACACATGTAATATGTGTTCTATGACAACTGAAATCATTCTGGTTGTTCAATGAAGACTTCTTCTTCAAGTTCCCCATTCATAAAATTTGATTTCATGTCCATATGATACACTTTAATATTCTCAGAGCATGCATAAGCTAAGAGTAATCGAATTTCTTCCATTCTAGAAACTGGGGAAAATGTCTCTTCAAAGTCGATTCCTTAAACCTGTGCGTATCCTTTACATACCAATCTAGATTTTTTCCTTGTAACCTATCCATATTCATTCAATTTATATTTGAAAACCCACTTTGAGCCAATCACATTCTTATTCTTTACTCTTGAAACCAATTCCCAAGTTTCATTATTCTCTATTTGATCTAATTCTTCATCCATGGCCTTATTCCATAATTCATGCTTGCTGACCTCTTCAAAATTGTTTGGTTCAAATGTAGATAAGAGTGATAGGTGCATTTGTTCTGGTGAACAAATTATTTTTCTATTCTCAACTCCTGCATCCTTGTTTCCGATAATATGTTCTAAAGGATGATTCTTCTGTACTCATTTGCTATGTGTATTTGGAGGCACTTGTTGAAATTTCTTTTCTACTTCTATATTATTCTCTTCATATTCCCCTTATACTTCTTCTTCATTTTCTGCTTCTTCTTCGTAAAGTTGTTCCATTGATTCATTTTCTTCTTCCTTTAATTCTCGTCCACTTGTTTCATCACTTGTTACATTGTTGCTTTCCACAACATTGTTCAACCTCAGATTGTAACACATGCATGTTTTCCTTGTACTTGATAAACCAAAAAGTACTCAGTTGTCCACATGAGAGTCAAAATTTCCCATTCGTCCATCTTCTCTTTTGATGTAGCATTTGTTTCCAAATACTTGTTGGTCACTATAATTGCTTAATTGATTTAAACAATCAAGTGATACATAAATTATCAACCCAGGGAAGTCTTTTATTTCAAAGATAACCACGTACTATATATGCTCAATTCCAAAAGCAACTTAGTGTTGTAGTAAAAAAACTTATACTAATCACACTTGCTTGAATAAATTGAAGCTCTGAATTAAATCACAACAAAGTAACTCCCCTATTGCAATTCTTTAAAGATCAATCTAAGAATCCTGGATTACATTAAAATAACACTTGCAATGGGAAAGAAAAACTATTCTGCAATCAAATAACAGGACCCTTACTCTCAAACAGAGACTTCAGTACTAACACTCTTTCATGAAAACAGTAGTGCAGAAAACAATTAAATCTATCTAACAGAGAACAAAGCCACCTAGTTCCTTCCTTTCTAAGAAGGAGCCTTGAGCCTTATTTCTGTTTTAGCACACTTGTGAGGTTGAGGTTTACAGAGAACAGGGCAGTCTGATCCCTTCCTTTTTGAGCAGGGATCCCTAACCCAATTTCTGGCTAGCACAAATGGAAGTCTATAGAGAACATGATGTTTTGGTTCCTTCCTTTCTGAGCATGAACCTTTAACCCAATCCCTGGCTAACACACTTGCAGAGGTAAATGAGACCTACAGAAGACAAGGTGTTGTGATTCCTTCCTGTCTGAGCAGGAACCCTTAACCAAATCTCTGGCTAGCACACTTGTAGCAGTAAATGAAATCTACAGAAGACAAGGTGTTTTGATTCCTTCCTGTCTGAGCAGGAACCTTTAACCAAACCTCTGGCTAGCACACTGGCAGAAGTAAATGGAATCTATAGAGGGTAGGATATTCCAATTCCTTCCTGTCTGAGCAAGAACCTTTAACCAACCCTCTGGCTAGCATGCTGACAGAAGTAAATGAATTCTACAGAGGGTAGGATATTCTGATTCCTTCCTGTCTGAGCAGGAACCTTTAATCCAGTCTCTGCTAGCCTCATAAAATCATCACACAAGATTGCTGATAAAAAGAATTACAAATTCCATTCAATAAACTAAGACAGAGTCAGTATTGTTTTAGCAAAGCGAAATCCATTAAAAACAGTGTCTCAGCAAATGACAGTTAAACAGAAATTGTACTAACTCACTTCTAACTAATGGGTGAAGAAGGTGGGCCCTCCCTTCTCACAAGATTCCCCTGAACAAAAATCTAGAGAAGGATACTCAAAGAAGTATTATATTCATCTGTCGAAATATCACATTACAAATTGGAAAAAATAGAATACGTCCCGCTTCTCTGGAGTTGCTTCAATACATAAAACTTTGATCCCTCGAATGGTGATTTCCTCTGATTTAAAGAGGAGATCCCTTTGATACAATAATTACAATGCATAACTGATCCTTATCCTAAATCAGATCTTCTTCTAAACCAGCATAGGATGTCCTAGTCTCACGCAACCGAATGCTATTACAGGATCTGGATGAGGTATTGATGTTACGACTGGTGTAACAGCTTCTTCTCGTTGTTGCGGATGATGTTTCAGCATCACAATTCGTGGGCTATTTCATTCACGTGAATTGCGCTCTGACTATGTTGACCGCTGACTATGATGGCTTCCTTGTGTTTCAGCATCGTCGGTTCTGGCGGTTTTCTCTGTGTTTCAGCATCTGCAACTCTGGACTGTGTAACAGCTTTGTGTTTCAGCATCTGCGATTCAGGACTGTGTAACGGCTCCGTGTTTCAACATCTGCGTCCTCAAACTATAAGGCAGCTCCGTGTTTCAGCATCAGTTCTGTGTTTCAGCAACAGTGACCTTGGACAGTTCTGTGTTTCAGCAACAATGACCTTGGACAGTCCTGTGTTTCAGCAATAGTCCTCAAATGCTAATCTGTAGTTTTGGACACTTATGCATTTCTTAATCAATGGTTAAGTACGAGAGTGATGTAAAATATTATGCAAAACAGATTAAACGTATAGTAATGAGAAGGGACGTTGTATACCTTTGAGATGATCAGATAAAGTGATAGTATGAGTCTAAATGTAGGTGATCAAGAGTATAATGGTGGCAAAAAGTATAGGCAAAAAGGTACATTGTGTGGTCCTAACATCCCCCCCAACTCAAGGTGTTGCATGTCCCCAGGAAACTCACTCTGAATCAGAGTCTGGATACCTACTCTGATCATGTAAGTTACTCAAGCTGTAACTCTGGGAGGTACTGTCTGTCGGCGTTTTGAACCCTTGCACCTGCTGCAATCTTTGCCATGCTATTGTTTCTGCCTTCTTAGGCAGCTTATAACTGACTTGATACCTTTCTATTGGCAACCAGAGAATGGGAAAGTAAAACCGATACCCTATCCAATTTTCAGCACAATGTCTAACACACTGGATATAGTTGGGTACCCTGGAAATTGCTACTTCTAAGTTGACAGGACCAAAAGGATTGTGTTGTTGTCTCTTCTCCATGGATTGCTGCCAAAAAAGGTTATTGGCCTAGAGGGCAGGAACCTCTATAGATCCGATGATGCATTCACAATCCTGAAGCACTTCTGATTGTAGCTGTTGAACATGTTCAGTCACCCATGGTTACTTTAAGAACTCATAATACTGTGAGATGAAGGTAGCTACCCTTTGTGGTTCTGGTCTAATCCAGAGGAGGTGATTATCTTCATTGTTCTTGGCAGCTGAAAAGTCACCTTGCCAAATGATTTGATTGAGGAGAAAGGAAGTAAATGCTTGAAGTTGAACGTCCCCAACAAGAGGATTTATGTTCAGCAACCTGTTTTCTAGAATAGCCTCATTATGGAAGTATGCCTCATAGAGGAGGTGTTGATCCCTGGTAGAGGCAGCTACAAAAGTTTTGATAAAATCTGTTGATTGAATGACTTCATGGGGTTTACCTTCTATAATAGACTTAATCTGAAACCATATGAGTCTCTCCATCAAGAATAAGGAATAATTGCAAGATGACTTCCTTGTGTCCAATAGCTTCTGCATCAAATCAAATGCCAGGACCAATCTGCTTTCAAGTCTTTGTTTTTCTTCTTAAGCTCACGAACTACCTAGCGTGTCTGGTCCAATGCTTCCCAATTTGAGAAAGTTTGATTTATCCAGATCTGTTTGTGCACTTGAAGGTTTTTGGCCTGTGTTTCAGCATACTCCTTCTTCCATTTCTATATTTCTGCGTGCTCATCCCATAGCTGAGTCTGTGTTTCAGCGTTGGAAGTAGTGGGATTAGGAAAGGTTTGAGTAGATTGTTCCCTAGAAGTAGAGAGATTGATCTGATTGGGAGGTACAAATTACTCCATGGGCATTGTTTGCACAGCCTTGTTGACAACAGTAGGGTCTTCTCTTGTGGCGATGCAGGGTTCAGTCTTTAGCCGGGGGGATCCTCCTGGTTCTTGTGTTGCAACAGGTTCAGTCTTGGGCTTGCTAGGGCCTGCTGGTTCTTGTGTTGCAACAGGTTCAGTCTTGAGCTTGCTAGGGCCTGCTGGTTCTTGTGTTACAACAGGTTCTTCCTTGAATTCAAAAGGTGAAGGAGTAGGGGCTGCCCCCGGCACTGGAACTTGAATCACCTTATAGCCTACCTGATGGTAAACATCGCCACATTGGAAACACATGTATTCTTTGCACACATTCTTTGAGGTCTCCTCTGACAAGTTTGTTGTTCGGGCTAAGTTGTATAGATTTAGTTGTTTTTCATATGCCTCCCTTACCCTGACTAATTCTTGTTGACATGCTTCCAATTGAGACTTTAAAAAGTTGTTTTATTCCAAGACAGCGGCCATTGTTTGTTTGGATTTAGAGGTGACTAGTTCTTGTGTGGAAGTCATAGCCTCATGAGATGGTGCTTGTGGAGCAGTTATAGGAATGGCAACTGATGCTTATGTTTCAGCCTCCTGGTGTAAAGAGAGTAGTGTTTCAGCACCCTCAACCTCTGATTCCTGAATCTCAATGTCAATGTCAGTGTCAGTGGCTGGTTCTTGTGATTCAGCCACTGCATGGGTAGCTGGTTTTTCAGCTACTTCGCTTGAGGAGAGTGGTGTTGCAGCATTCAGAGCCTGTAATTCAATTTCAATATCGGTGGTTGGTTCTTGTGTTTCAGCCACTGGATGGGTAGCTGTTTGTGTTTCAGCTACTTTATTTGAAGAGGGTGGTGTTGCAACATCCAGGGTCTCAGATTCCTGTAATTCAATTTCAATACCAGTGGCTGGTTCTTGTGTTTCAGCCACTGGGTGGGTAGCTGGTTGTGTTTCAACTACTTCAAAAACAAATGGTGTCTGGGCTTCTAATTCCTGCAACTCAATATCGGTGGTTGGTTCTTGTGTTACAGCCACCGAGGTTCGAATAGGCAACGATCCTGGGGTTTGGGAAGCTGAAGATGTACGGGGTATCAGTCGAGTAGGTGGGGGATCTAGGGTAGTGGTCATCCAGGGTGGCCTCATTGAGGCTCTCGTTCGCTTTTTGCGCAAGAAGGGTGGAAAGGGGGCAATCTGTTTTTCATTTTCGTGGAGGTCTTTCCTTAATGATAGGGCAGGGGACATTTTCTGGTTCAGAGTCATCACTGAGAATATGAAGGGAGGGGGTGGATGAATTTGGTAGGGTATGTGGTGGATTAGGTGGGGTAGGGGAAATGACTGGACTGTTTAGTTCTGCGGGCGAGATATTGGGTACTTCGGGGACGTCTGGGGGGTTTTGCTGCTGCTGCTCCTGGGGAATTTCAGCATCTGGTTGAGGGTTTATGGGCGGGTTATTTAGTGGATGGTTTTGTTGTTCAAAACCCCTGTTGATGAGTAATTGAACAAGACGGTGGTGGGTAAGTAACTGGGTAGGATATTTTGCCTTTCAACAGTAATGTTCCATATTCTTTAAATAGCCCAACAAATAATAGGGAAGATTGACTCGTCTGTTATGCCTTAAATGAGAAAGAAAAAGGAAGTCGTGCTGATAGACTACCTGATAGCGACCTTCGCAGGTCAGGTAGTGCTTGATGAATCTGGCGATCTCTAGCCACGGGGGTGGTAGTGAACTGAGTTGAATGCCTCTGCCCTTCAATACAATTCTTTCCTCAGGCAGGAAGAAGCTCTGCTGGACATCCCCGATGACATGCTTTTGGCTGAACTTTCGAGTGCCATCAATGGGGAGGCCTGAGACCTCTGATATATCTTGCTCTGTTACATATATTCGGATGCCTGCGACGACAAAATGGTTCTCCTGAATATTTCGGGAAAACTGTAGTACTTGTCGTTCATTATATCCTTGAAGCCTGTGGAAGTAATTAAGCCAATCTGCTTGCTCGAAGATTTGATATGCTGTTGGATAGTGTTCAAGCAGTGCTGTGGTGGCGGGTTCTTTGTAGATGACAACTCCTCCCATGGCTACCGGCTTGGTAAGATACAACGTCGAGAGTTTGTGTATCAGCTTCTGCAGAGTGAGTTTTCTGAGGGGTTATATGCAGGAATAGTGGTTAAATGCGCAAAAAGGTGATGAAATGGGGATGGCGGCGGTAAAATCGGAGGAAATGATGATATCACGGATTTGACGTGTACTTCCCCTCCCGTCAAGTGAGATTAGTAATAATGGCACTTAAATGGTCTTAATGGCTTAAAATCTTTCTCATTAACTATAGCCTAACTGAATTACATAAAATTTACATACCTTGCCTTACCGTTTGATTCGTTTTGTAAACAACATATGATGCTTGTCAGTGGTAGTCCTGTTGTGGCGGCGACTTTTGAATTGTGTCGAGGATTTGTTGTTTAGAGGGTCGAACTATAATCTGAGGGCGTAAAATATTGCTGACAGACGACGGTGAAAGACTGGTGTTTCAGTAACAAAGAAGAACGAAACAATTGCTGTAGATGAAGAACTGTTGATGACTGGTGTTTCAGTATCGGAAGAAAGTCAAAAAGTGTTGAACGGTGGTGTTTCAACATCGAAGAAAGTCGAAAGTGCTGAACAGTGGTGTTTCAGCATCGGACAAAGTTGAAAGTGCTGAACAGTTGTGTTTCAGCATCGGGAAGAAGTCGAACATGCTGAATAGTGGTGTTTCATCATCGTGAAGAAAAGTCAAACGTACTGAACAGTGGTGTTTCAACATCATGAAAGAAATGATGAAGGGTTGCTGACAATGGTGTTTCAGCATTGGAAGGGGAAAGGCGAAACAATTGCTGGACGGAGTTGTTTCGTCAATGAAGGATGATGAGAAAATGGTGGACTGTAGTGTTCTGGGAGTGGGAAGAAAAAGTGTTGAACAGTGGTGTTTCAGCATCGGGGAAAAAGTTAACAGTACTGAGCACTGGTGTTGCAGCATCGAAAGGGGAAAGGCGAAACAATTGCTGGACGGAGTTGTTTCATCAATGAAGGATGATGAGGGAATGAAAAGGGTTGTCGATCCATGGTGGGGGAAAAAGGTGTGAGTTTGGTGTTTCAGTAATGGAGAAGAAGGGTGGATTGCTGACAGTGGTGTTCCGGCAACAGAGAAAAGTAGACAATGGAGGATGGTGGTTGTTCGCCTCAGAAGCAAGTCAAGAGGCTTGACCAGTGGTTTTTTAGCAGCATGAAGGTCGTCAGTGTTGAACAGCGGTGTTTCAGCATCATGAAAGTTAACAGTGCTGAACAATGGTGTTTCAATGTCGTGAAGGCTCGACTCTTTGAAGTGGAATCGTCCTCTTTTGGTGGCTGTGCTTCGATCGGGAATATGCAAAAACAACTGTAGCATGGTATTTCTTGACAGGGATTATTAGAAAACGAAATCTAATCTAATCTAACACTAAATAAAATCAATCTTGAAAGAATTAATTTCTATTAGGGGTAGAAACCCCCTCAACGAAGAGAAAATGAGCGTCTGCCATGCATTTGGCCTTAAAATCTTCTTTAGAAATAGGTTGTTGGTACAGATGGAGCCGATGACCATTTACAAGTAACGGAGTTTTGGAGTCATCGATTGTGAGGAGCCTTACTGTTCCATTGGGGAAAAATGTGTCTACTTCGTAAGGTCCCAACCATCTTGTACGCAGTTTCCCTTGAAATTCTTTGAATCGGGAATCATATAGTAGAGCCCAATTACCTTTTTGGAACTGCTTGTTCTTGATATTTTTGTCATGCCATTGTGATCTTTGTTGTTGTATTATGGTTGTTTGTTGAATGGCATCTAGTCTTTTCTCCTCTAGTTCATTAAGCTGCTGCAACCTGGCTGTCTATGCATCAGTTAGATCAAGGTTGACAGCTAAAGCAGTCCTTAATGTTTTTATCTCAAATTCCACAGGAAAGACAACACTCTTTCCATAGACTAATTCATAGGGAGAAAATCCTGTAGTATTTCTCTAGGTAGTTCTGTAGGCCCATAGTGCTTCAAGGA
>JZKD02S0434436.1:278823-299596 GCA_000966675.3 Picea glauca
AATTTATTATTTAAATAATTTATTTTGCATCCTCTTTGACTTATAGTACACTCATGAATTCACTTTATTATTTAAATAATTTCTTCTTTGCAAACACTTTGACTACTTTGACCTTTTGGGGCTTCTAGATGACTCATGAGGGTATTCCAACTTCACATGGCCATAACTCTCTAATCGTGAGGAGTTATGTGACATTCCACATACCACTGGAAATGTCATGACATGTACTATCCATATAGAATAGTCTTACCTTTAAATATATTAAAACACATACCATTATACATCAAACCAACTTGGGTCCATTACCCAAACCTTTGTGCTACTAGAATTCGTTACCAGGCTTTCTTCAAGGGTTGACATCAATGAAAACCAACCCAAATAATCAACAATATCCCCCTTTGCAATCGATGGCAGCACTCTGATGAAATACTGAGCTCTGATGTAATAATGAGGTCATGTCATGCAATACTGAAGTCATATCACTCATGCTCCCTTTGTGACCATCGATCCCCCTGGAACCATGCTTTTGTGCTCTGCATCTGATAAATACATCCCCCTTTTTCATCAATGGAAAAGGTATATTTCCATCTAGGGATTCTCCCCCTAACTGAATTGTCCTCGGGGATACTCCCCCTGACTGATCTAGGTGGATATTGTTGGCCACCCACTTGTTCCAACTATCTCCTTTTGTCAGTTTTTAGTTCAACACATTCTTCTGTACTTCCTTGTAATGGGGGGTTCTACACTTCCGGGGTTGTCTGAATCCCTACACATATTCCAAGTGGATATTGGTGGCCACCCACCTAATCCAAATATCTTCTTTTACATGTTTTTATGTCAGCACATCCTATTGTACTTTCCAGGCTGTTTTGGGCCCCTAAATAGTGTTATTTTGGCTCACCACAGTCAAACTGTAGACAGAGTTAAAGTTTGACAGTGTAATGCATAGTTCTTGAAAATACCTTTTCAATGGGATATCATGTGCACGTTGGCATGTTTACAGGATGAGTGTTCTTTTCATTGATGGAAATATCAGAGTGTGCATCAATGGCCAAATAGGAACAACGTAATCTCAGGAGACGAGGTCCAAGTCATCAGGACTCGCAGAAGGATCAAAGGTCGATGCCTTTGACACTTAGACATTATTCTAGGTCAGGAGGAAGCGTAAGCTCAGGAGGATCAGAGTCTAGACAAGAGGAATGAGCAGAGGAGGAGATTAGACCTCAACCATCGATCAGAGATCGAAGGACCAACAACCGTTGGATCAAGAGATAAATGCATGAAGGTTAAGCCTTTGATGAGCGTATGATAGAGGACCTGTCAAAGTCCTAAAGTCCCGAAGTAAGCGGGGACCGTCCATCATCAATACTGACAAGTGGCACATGATCCACAACTCTGGAGCAAACGACTTCGAAAGTTTCTCAGTTTGAGATTTGAAATCCCCAAAGTCTAGAGAATCGGAGAGCCGGAGTAAACGTCATCCACCGGATCAATTTCGAGTGGAAGTACATGATAAGCTAGCAAAGTTGCATCATAGAAAGATTGAGTTATCGATCCAATATCCTAATCGAATGAAAAACATTCACTCCAGATATAGAGATGTGAGGAGGTTACGCTCTTGAATGTTTGAGATTTGAAATCCCCGGAATGTGAAGTTCTGTCAGCCATTGGATATGGAGATCATAAAATGACCGTTTGATCAGGGATATCTACATCAGCAGGCCACATTAGCAAGGACTTGTGGCATACCAATTTAGCAAGGACACGTGGCACAATTAGATAATGAAAAGTGTCAAGTTGATTCAACATTTCAGGTACATGGAAATCACAAATCCGAGTGACACGTGGTAGTTTCTCGGCTCGTGACACGTCATTGAGTGACGCAAGAGTTACGTCACTCTGAGAGTTTTTCTTCAGGATTTTTACCACCAGCATATTCCCTAAGTCCCGAAGTCCCGAAGGTCAAAGTCCCGGAGCAGAGGATAGCCATTGGATTAAAGAGGACATGCGTGAGTGGATTGTCAAATTCCGGAAAAAGAAAAGGAAGGATGACAAAAAGTTGAGAGTTGAGATTGTTGAACCCCGAATACTCGAAGGGATTGTGACCTTCGATCCAAAAGGGACATGCATCGTTGGATCATGGATTCTGGGTGAAATGATCTGGGAGAAAATGAGAGTTTGAGAATTGAAAGTCCTGAAGGCCGGACTCGCGAAGGAGATCTTGATCGTAGATTAAGGAGGACAGGTGTCAGCAGATCTTCCATTCTAGAATATATCCAGTTAGCAGCAATAGGGTTGGCTCACGTTCATACACCCGACATGAGAGGTCACGATTTGATCACAACCGTCGATTGAGGAATGTCGTTGGTCATTGATCATGAACGACGAATTTCACAAGCTCGTGAAACACGAAGCGCTTGAATGCTTGGATCGTGGTCATATCCAAGGTCACATTGATGAAAGTTAAGAGAGGAGCTAGCTTGTTGCTATGCTCCACTTCATAGATTGATATTTGCGAAAATCGAGGTGACTCATAGATAATGACCTGAAATGCGAAATCTTGAAATGCCTTTTTGAATAGGGATGTGGTCATAGCCAGTGGTCACATCAGCAGAAGAGAAGGGAAGGAGCTAGTGTTTCTAGGCTCCACCTCAGAGTTTCGTGAGTTGGGAAAATCGATGTGACTTGCACTCAATCACTCGAAATGCAAAATCATGAAACGATTGTTGGATAGGCATATGGTCACCATCGGTGGTCACATGAAAGGAAAGGGCTTAGCTAGAAAATCTAGCGCCCATTGTGTAGTTTTTCTTATAAAGGGAAAATCCACCAAGAGCATGAGCGCGCGGAGGTTCTCTGGGGAATTTCTAGAAACCACTGATTGTTTCTACCAGAGAATTCGAAGAGGCTTCAGGGTGATCACCAGAGGAGCTGAAGAGTCTCGAGGTAACTGCCAGTAGTATGAAGATTAATGATAGATACAATTGACATATGGAAATGGTCGAAGACTGTAATTTCCATATAAGCTAAGGAATCTCAGCATAATGCCCAGTGATGATGAATGCATGGAGCTAACTTCCAGAGAAGATGAAGAGTTTCCATGATGATAAGGAGATGACTGGATGTGACAAATGCATGCAGAACAAAGAGGTGAAGTGATTATGCTATCGAGCTATGGAGTAGTGAGGAAGAGATGCAATGAACAACTTATAGGGTAGAAAAGTGACGTTGTAAAGAGGATGCAGAGGCATTGTGCATGAGGCTATGCAGAAGGTGCATAGAGAGTATAAAAATGAAGAATAGAGAAGAGATGGGGGATGTTATTGAGAGTGATTCATTTGAGAAGAATCATGTTCTGTGCAGGATCTGAAATGCACAGAAAAGGCATAACGCATAGAATGGAAATAATACATAGAGCATAAAGAGCAAAATAAATACATAGAACAGAGATGCATATCTGAGAGAATAAGAGAAAGCCAAGGTGCACATGCAGAGAAAGATTAGAAGATCAAAAAGATCAAGAATATGTGAGCAGAGAGACATTGATGTAGGTAGAGAAAAGAAGTGTAGCAGAACAATGATGAGACTGGTAAGCCATAGATAAATGTTGTATTACTGTGATAAATTTAAGAAAGAAACAGATTTATATTTCAGGGTGGTTGGGAGGTTCTAGGGAAGATTGGTGTCCTTAGAGTTTTAATTGGGTGCTTGAACACAGGGAGTTGTAGCTTCCATCTAGTTGCAGCCAGAAAAACCAGGGTGGTAGGGTGGTGCAAGGGAGAAATATTGTTCTCTGTTATACATGTCAGTGCCTGTGTGGCTGGAAGTTGGTGCTTCCATCCAGTTGGTGCTTCCTTCTAGTGGGTGCTAGAGAAACCAGGGAGTTGGTGCTTCCTTCTAGTGGGTGCTAGAGAAACCAGAGAGTTGGTGCTCTCTGCAAGATGCAGCTTGTAAAACAGAGGTGGTAGCCTCACAATGAGTTGGTTCTCATAAGAATGATAATGTAGAGAAAATAAAGATTACTTATCATATCAAGAAGAAGAGGTTTTTAGCCTTTATGGGTTTCCTCGGGAAATATCTGTCTCTATATATTTCATGTGTGTGATTAATGTTGAATGTGATATTTCTTACCTCTCTGCATTATTGTAATTTTCATTGAGTGCTCTGTAAAGAGTTTAAAATAAGCATAATTGTTTAAGCATGGTAACAACTAATTCACCCCCACTTTCATTTGTCCAACAATTGGTATCAGAGTGAGTTCCGTTTATTTAAGGGTATCTCCTAGAGCTTAAACATGACTAGCCATGGATGAACTTCAACCAATAAGGCCCCCTTGTTAAATGGAACAAACTTTGGCTTCTGGAAAGTTAGGATGAGAACCTACATAATGGCTTTAGGTGCAGATGTATGGGATGTGGCAGAGATAGGTTATGTAAAGCCGGTTGTATTAGATTCCAAGGATGACAAGCTAGAATTTAGCTTCAATGTTAAGGCTATGAATGCTATTCTGAGTGGGCTTGTAGAAGCATAATTTGTAAAAGTTATGCACTTAGAAACTGCCAAAGCAATATGGGACAAACTCATTAGTAGCTATGAAGGTAATGAGAAGGTAAAGGATGCCAAGATTCAAACCTACAGATTATAGTTTGAACAACTAAAGATGAATCAGGATGAGACAGTTAATAAATTTTTCTTAAGAGTTGAGGAGCTTGTGAATGCCATGAAAGGTCTCGGTGAGAAGACTGAAGATGTATTACTAGTTCAAAATATCTTAAGATCTCTTTCTGATAGATTCAATCCAAAAGTTTTTGCAATAGAAGAACTAAATTATCTTAAGACTTTGTCTATCGATCAAATCCTAGGAACTCTAACTGCTTATGAAATGAGGATTAGTAAAGATAAATATACCACTAGAGAATCATCATTTAAAGCAGACAAGAATGAGGATTCTGAGGCTGATGAAATTGAGGAAAAAATTGTGAGAAGACTAAAGAAAGGATCAGGCAAGTACCAAGGAAATTTTCCCTTCAAATTTTTTAAATGTGGAAATATAGGTCACTTTGCATCTAAGTGTCCACACAAGAAGAAGGAACAGAACTCTAAAGGAGAAGAGAAGTACAAACCCAGGAGATTTGTTAAAAATAAAAGTTTATATGTAAACAATGATGACTCTTCAGAAGACACACATAGTGACTTGTCCTATGAAGATAAGGTAAATGACTTCATGCTTATGGCCAAAGCAGATTATGATAATAAAAGCACAAGAAGTGATGCTAATGATGAAGAATTTTTGGTTGACTTGGAAGGAGAGTTGATCAACGCTTTGGAAGAGATTGACAGACTAAGACTTAATAAGAGAAAGAAAAAACAATTGTTGATATAGTTCAAGAAAGGAAGTAAAAAACTTGATGAAGACTTTGCCCTGCTAAAAGTGGAATTAGAAGAGGCAAAGAAAATCAAAGACATTATGAAACAACAATTATTAGAAAAGAAGGCAAGATGTGAAGCTCTGGAAGAAGAAGTAGTGAAAACTAGGAAAGAGTTGGAGAAGTTTCAAGCCTTGTATCATCATAATCTCTCAAGTATCAAAGCCTCAGAAGGATTAGCCACCATTTTGAATCAGAAAAGGAATCCAAATTTGAAAACTGGTTTGGGTTATGAAGAGGGATCAAGTAGTGGTCAACCAAGCAACAAAGAACCCATCAAGTTTGTCAAATCTACAACCAATGACAACAAAAAACCTACAGAAAAAAAAGAAGATAATCAGCCACCCAGGAGGAGTAAAGAAAAGGGTGCCAGAGTTGAATCTGTAGAAAAAATAAATAATACATCCTCTGCTGAAGGAAATCATAAACATGGAATAAATCGACCTGCTCAAAGAAGACAACCATTTTCCAGGTACAAATATTTTTTCTATGTATATTTTTTCTACTATTCTAACTTTGGCTACAAAGCTGTAAATTGTTCCTTAAGATTCAACATGAGAAATCAAGACACCCAAGGAATAAATATCTTCCAAAACAGAGAATGAGATTGCCAAGTAACAAACAACCACACATTGCAAATTGTCAAATTAAGTTTAGAGACATGCAACTGAGGAGGTCAAGAAATAATAAATAGTCAATGAGTAGACAATGCTTCAACAATCACGTTGACCTATTGAACAATGATATTGAATGTTATAATTGTCATAACTTCAGACACAAAGTTACAAACTGCCATCTGAAGAATTACAAAGTATATACAAGGATAAATCTCTTATCTAGAAAGGACAACACATGGAAAAAGAAAGATAGTGAAAAATGTGGTCTAATACTTTCAACTCAAAAACAAAAGGACTCCTGGAATATAGACAGTGAATGTTCGAAGCACATGACTGGAGACAAGGATGAGAGTTTGCCTATATGTAAAAGAAAAATAGGAAATTTGATCTTTGAAAATGATCCAGGTGGATATCGGTGGTCACCCACCTTTTCCGACTGGCTCAAAACATTTTTTTGGCAATTTTGGCAATTTACTATTTTTAGCAGTTTTTAACTTTCGAGGCCATTTTGAGGGCCTAAATGAAGGTTTTTCGGGATATAGCTTTTCAATGATAGTCAAAGGCATGATTGATCCCCAAAAATTTATCTCCTCGATGATACCTTTCCAACAGGCTATCATACGCCTAAAACGAAGATCGTATGCGAAAGTTACGACCTGAGAAGTTGATGTACTAACTTACCCAAACGAGGCCCATATGAATTTTGGCGCTTCATCTCCTAGGGTTAGTTTTTTGGATGTATAGGGTTTTTGACATTCCTGTTTATTGTAAAAAGGCCTTCAAAGCCTCATTTTAATCATCTTCTTGTGAATGCGAGTAGCCGTCACATCTCTTCTCAGAGATAAGCTGCCACCATTCTAGCGAGTCTTTCACTCTATTTTTTTATAGTCTTTGTAAATTTCTTTCATTAATATAAATTGTGTATTATTGTATATCTGTGTTTATGGTTGCATATCTGATACATTTATGTTATATTATTGAATATCCATGATATCTCTGTGCATTTCTTTATTATATCTCCACTCTCATTTCATGCCGAAAATAATCCGGATCAGTGGTATCAGAGCAGGCTGCTCTTGTTTGTTTTTCAGTGCATGTCCCCGACGAGGTCCGATTACAATAAGTTGGGTCTCGAGCTTGTCTCTCTGGAGGACAATCACTCTTTCACACCCAAGAAACCCTCAATGGAGGAAGAAAAGAAAAACAACAGAGAAGACGATCCTATCAGTCTGTTGCTTGAGAAATATCTCACGCGACAGAGGGACGAAATGATGGAGAATTTTTCCCACATCCTTCAATGCTTTCCGATAGAAACAGGCACATCTTCATCAAATGGCCACTTTGGAGGAACATCTCCTTACAAGGTACAATTTAATTTTGATATTCCACAATATGAAGGACAGGTAGATGCATAAGTCCTAGACAAATGGTTAAATCTGCTAGAAGGTTATTTCTCTATCCACAATTTTTCTGACAGAGAAAAGATCACCTTCACACTCCTTAAAGCTCTCCCTCATGTCAAACATTGGAGGGAAACTTACTGTGAGCAGAGTTCCATACAGGAGTCTAGAATATATGGGTTCGATCCCACTTGGGATATTTTTGTGGATGCGATAAAGGAATAGTATTATCTTGTTGGAAACTATGAGGACCAATACATGAGATGGACCACACTGCGGAAAGAGAGGGGCCAAGCAGCTCTGGAGTTCACCAATACCTTCCATACCTTGCACAACAAGCTAGGTATCAAAGACTCTGAACGACATTTGGTTCTGAAATACCATGGGGCTCTACACAGATACATCCAGACTTAAATGGATTTTCTGGACATCTCATCACTCGGTGTTGCTTATCGATATGTTGTTAAAATCGAGTAGAAATTTAAGCACCAGAAAAAACAGGAGTTTGGGTCTGCAAATACGCAACAACCAAAGTATGACAAAGACAACCCTAACAAATAGTCTCCTGAAAACCAGTCCAAGCCACAGGAAAAGAAGGGTCATGGGAAGACAAAGAAGGACATCGAAAAATGGTGAGATTTCCACAAAATCCCCTACCATAATACCGATGAATGTCGCTAAAAAATGGCATTAGTGGTCGAGATCAAATACAAGGAGTCGAAACCTGATTCTGAATCTGATTCTGAAAATAATGGTAAAGGACATATCATTGATGTGAACCCCACTGCTATTGTCACGACTGCAACAATTCAACCAGAAGAATCAATAGATCCTGAAGAGGGGGAGCGCCTTTTTCATTCAAATATGTGGGTGAAGGGGACCCCACTTCATTTTATTTTTTATAGCAGAAGCCAGAAGAACCTCATCTCAGCAGAGGTCATCAAACAGTTGGGATTTTTGACAACACCACACCCACAGCCATACAACATCGGGTGGCTTCACCAAGGAAGATATCTCTGTGTCAGCCAACAATGTCGATTTTCATACATCATCCAACCCTTCAAGGATGAGTTATTATGTGATATTGCCCCACTGGATGTCTATGATGTTCTCTTGGGCCAACCATATGTGTGGAAGCTCCATGTTGTTTATGAGTCTCGACCCCACAGTGTCATTGTTTCTCTGGGGGGTCATCTCTATAGAATACCAGAGTTATTTCTGACTATTTTTCCACCTAAAACGTGTCACAAGGTAGTATCTCATACTGCAAAAATCAATTTCTTCATAATCTATTCAAAAGGAGAGCAGAAGGACACTGCAACCATTATAGCCTCGCCCTAAGCACCTTCTATCCAATAGAAGCAGGTTGACAAGGATGAAACAAAGTGAAACGTTTCCTTCTGCACATCATCCTCTCATGTATCTCAACTTGTTAAATATCCTCAGCCTCGACAGGTTCATGACAGACTTCCACGAACTAAGCAACGTGACGTCTCCAGCAAGGCAAGCATCTCACCAAGATACAGATTCAACAAACGCTTTTCCGTCTCCCTCGGGAACTCAACGTAATGGATACCATTTCTTCCTAATGAGGGAGAATTGATCCAGGTGGATATCGGTGGCCACCCACCCTTTTCGATTGTCTCAAAATAGTTTCCTAGCAATTTTGGAATTTTACTATTTTTAGTAGTTTTTAACTTCCGGGGCCATTTTGAGGGCCTAAATGAAGGTTTTTCAGAATCAAGATTCTCTATGATATCCAAATTCATGATTGAGCCCCCAAAATTATTCTCCTCGATGATACCTTTCCAACGGTCTATCATATGCCTAAAACGAAGATCATATGTGAAAGTTACGACCGCATGAAGTTGATGTACTAACTTACCCAAACGAGGCCCACATGACTTTTGGCGCTTCATCTCCTAGGGTTAGGTTTTTGGATGTCTAGGGGTTTTGGAATTCCTGTTTATTGTAAAAAGGCCTTCAAAGCCTCATTTTAATCATCTTCTTGCGAATGCGAGTAGCTGTCACATCCCTTCTCAGAGATAAGCTGCCACCATTCTAGCGAGTCTTTCACTCTGTATTTTTACAATCTCTGTACATTTATTTCATTAATAAAAATCATGTATTATTGTATATCTGTGTTTATGGTTGCATATTTGATACATTTTTGTTATATTATTGAATATATGCGATAGCTCTGTGCATTTCTTTATTATATCTTCGTTGTCATTTTGTGCTGAAAATAATCCAGATTAGTGGTATCAGAGTAGGATGTTCTTGATCGTTTTTCAGTGCATGTCCCCAATGAGGTTTGAGGATAGAAAGTTGGGTCTCGAGCTTGTCTCTCTGGAGGAAAATCGCTCTCGCACACCCAAGAAACCCTCAATGGTGGAAGAAAAGAAAAATGAAGGAGTAGACGATCCTATTAGTCTGTTGCTTGAGCAAGCTTTCACGCGACAGAGGGATGAAATGATGCAGAATTTTTCCCACATCCTTCAATGCCTACAGATAGAAATAGGCACATCTTCATCAAACAGACACTTTGGAGGCACCTCACCTGTCAAGGTACAAGTTAATTTTGATATTCCTATATTTGAAGGACATATAGATGTAGAAGTCCTAGACAAATGTTAAAATATGCTAGAAGGTTATTTCACTGCCCACAATTTTTTTAATAGAAAAAAGATCACCTTCACACTCCTTAAAGCTCTCCCTCATGTCAAAAATTGGTGGGAAACTTAGTGGGATAAGAGTTCCATAGAGGAGTCTAGAATATATGGTGTCGAGCCCACTTGGGATTTTTTTGTGGATGCGGTAAAGGAACAATATTACCCTATTGGAAACTATGAGGAGTAGTACATGAGATGGACCACACTGCAGCAAGAGAGGGGCTAAGAATTTCGGGAGTTCACCAATACCTTCCATACCTTGCGCACCAAGATGGGTATCAAAGACTCTGAAAAAAATTTGGTTCTGAAATACCGTGGGGTTCTACACAGATACAACAAGACTGAAATGGATTTTCTGGACATATCATCACTCGGTGCTTCTTATCAAAATGATGTTAAAATCGAGTCGAAATTTAAGCACCAGAAAAAACGAGAGTTTGTGTCTTCAAATATGAAACAACCAAAGTATGACAAAGATGGCCCTAACAAACAGTCTCCCAAAAACCAGTCCAAGCCACAGGAAAAGAAGGGTCACGGGAAGACAAAGAAGGACATTGGAAAATGGTGCGATTTCCACAAAATCCCCTGGCACAACACCGATGAATGTCACTTAAAACAATAATTGGTGGCCGAGATCAAAGACAAGGATTCGAACCCTGGTTCATAATTTGATTCTAAAAATATTGGTAAAGGACAGATCATTGACACGGACCCCACTTCTATTTTTGCGATCGCAACAATTCAACCAGAAGAACCAACAGATCCTGAGGGGGAGCACCTTTTTCATTCACAGATGTGGGTGAAGGGGACCCTGCTGCATTTTATTTTTGATAGCAGAAGCCAGAAGAACCTCATCTCAGTAGAGGTTGTCAAACAGTTGGGATTGTCAACAACACCACACCCGCATCCATACAACATCGGGTGGCTTCTCCAAGGATGAGATCTACATGTCAGCCAACAATGTCGATTGGCATATGACATCCATCCCTTCAAGGATGAGGTATTATGTGATGTTTCCCCACTGGATGTTTTTGATGTTCTCTTGGGCCAACCATATATGTGGAAGCACCAAGTTGTTTATGAGTCTCGACCATGTGGAAGAACCAAGTTGTTTATGAGTCTCGACCCCGCAGTGTCATTGTTTCTCTTGGGGGTCATCTCTACAAAATACCATGGTTAGTTTTGACTACTATTCCACCTAAAAAGTGCCACAAGGTGGTATCTCATACTGCAAAATTCAGCTTCTTCACAATCTATTCAAAAGGAGAGCATAAGGACACTGCAACCACTACAGCCTCACCCCAAGCACCTTCTATCCAACAGAAGAAGGTCGAAAAGGCAGCATCAAAGGGCAAATATTCCTTCTGCACACCATCCTCTCATGTATCTCAACTTGTTGAATAGCCTCAACCACAATAGGTTCATGATAGACTTCCACAAACTGAGCAGCGCGACGCCTCCAGCAAGGCAAGAAACTCACCAAGATGCAGATTCAAAAAATGATTTTCACTCTCCCTCGGGAACTCAACATAATGGATACCATTGCTTCCTGAGGGAGGAGTGATCTAGGTGGATATATATGGCCACCTACTTTTCCAACTAGCTCAAAATAGTTTTCTGGCAATTTTGACAATTTACTATTTTTAGCAGTTTTTAACTTCTGGGGCCATTTTGAGATCCTAAATAAAGGTATTTCAGGATAGATCTTCTCAATGATAGACAAAGGAATGATTGATCCCCCAAAATGAATCTCCTTGATGATACCTTTCCAACGGGATATCATACGCCTAAAAGGGAGATCATATGCAAAAGTTATGACCTCGGGAAGTTGATGTACTAACTTACCCAAACGGGGCCCACATGACTTTTGGCGCTTCATCTCCTAGGGATAGGTTTTTGGATGTCTAGGGTTTTTGGCATTCTTTTTATTGTAAAAATGCCTTCAGAGCCTCATTGTAATCATCTTCTTGTGAATGCGAGTAGCCGTCACATCTCTTCTCAAAGATAAGCTGCCACCATTCTAGCGAGTCTTTCACTCTGTATTTTTATAGTATCTGTACATTTATTTCATTAATAGAAATAATGTATTACTGTATATCTATGTTTATGGTTGCATCTATGATAGATTTATGTTATATTATTTAATATCTATGATATCTCTATGCATTTCTTTATTATATCTCCGCTCTCATTTCGTGTCGAAAATAATCTGGATCAGTGGTATCAGAGCAGGCTGCTCTTGATCGTTTTTCAGAGCATATCCCCGACGAGGTCCGAGTATAGCAAGTTGGGTATCAATATTGTCTCTCTAGAGGAAAATCGCTCTCGCACACCCAATAAACCCTCAATGGTGGAAGAAAATAAAAATGATGGAGCAGACGATCCTATCAGTCTATTGGTTGAGAAATCTCTCACGCAACAGAGGGACGAAATGATGCAGAATTTTTCCCACATCCTTCAACGCCTGTTGATAGAAATAGGTTCATCTTCATCAAACGACCACTTTGGAGGGACCTTGTCTTTCAAGGTACAAATTAATTTTGATATTCCTGTATTTGAAGGACAGATATATGCATAAGTCCTAGACAAATGGTTAAATTTGCTAGAAGGTTATTTCTTTGTCCACAATTTTTTCGACGGAGAAAATATCACCTTCGCACTCCTTAAAGTTATTCCTCATGTCAAACATTGGTGGGAAACTTACTGGGAGCAGAGTTCCACAAAGGAGTCTGGAATATATGGGGCCGAGCCGACTTGATAGTTTTTTGTGGATGCGGTAAAGGAACAGTATTACCCTATTGGCAACTATGAGGACCAGTACATGAGATGGACCACACTGAGGCAAGAGAGGGGCCAAGAAATTCTGGAGTTCTCCAATACCTTCCATACCTTGTGCACTAATATGGGTATCAAATACTCCAAACGACATTTGGTTCTGAAATACTGTGGGGCTCTACACAGATACATCCAGAATGAAATGGATTTTTTGGACTTCCCATCACTCAGTGTTGCTTCTCGATATGCTGTTTAAATCGAGTAGAAATTTAAGCACCAGAACAAACACGAGTTCGGGTCTGCAAATCCGCGACAACAAAAGTATGAAAAAAATGGCCCTAACAAATAGTCTCTTGAAAACCAGTCCAAGCCACAGGAAAAGAAGGGTCACGGGAAGACAAAGAAGGACACTAGAAAATGGTTCGATTTCCACAAAATCCCCCAGCACAACATCGATGAATGTCTCTCAAAATAGTCATTGGTGGCCAATATCAAAGACAAGGAGCAGAACCCTGATTCAGAATATGATTCTAAAAATACTGGTAAAAGACAGATCATTGACGTGGACCCCACTGCTATTTTCGCAACCGCAACAATTCGACCAGAAGAACCAACAGATCCTGGAGAGGGGGAGAACCTTTTTCATTCACATATGTGGGTGAAGGGGACCCTGATGCATTTTATTGTTGATAGAAGAATCTAGAAGAACCTCATCTCAGCAGAGGTTGTCAAACAATTGGGATTGTCGACAACACCACACCCACAACCATACAACATCGGGTGGCTTCGCCAAGGATGAGATCTCCTTGTCAACCAACAATGTTGATTGTCATATGACATCCAAACCTTCAAGGATGAGGTATTATGTGATTTTTCCCACTAGATGTCTGTGAAGTTCTCTTGGGCCAACCATATATGTGGAAGCGCCATGTTGTTTATGAGTCTCAAACCCACATTGCCATTTCTTCTTTGGGGGGTCATATCTATAGAATAACAGAGGTAGTTATGACTACTGTTCCACCTAAAAAGTGGTGCAAGGTAGTATATCATATTGCAAAATTCAGCTTCTTCACAATCTGTTCAAAAGGAGAGCAGAAGGAAACTGCAACCACTATAGCCTCACCCCAAGCACCTTTTAACCAACATAACCAGGTCGACAAGGTTGAAGAAAAGCGCAAAGATTAATTATCAACACCATCCTCTCATGTATCTCAACTTGTTGAACAGCCTCAACCTCAACAAATTAGTGAAAGACTTGAACAAACTGAGCAACGCGACATCTCTAGCAAGGCAAGCAGCTCACCAAGACGTAGATTCAACAAACACTTTTCCCTCTCCCCTTATAACTCAATGAAATGGAGACCATTGCTTCGTAAGGAGGGAGGATTGATCCAGTTGGATATCGGTGGCCACCCACCTTTTCTGATTGGCTCAAAACAGTTTTCTGGCAATTTTGACAATTTACTATTTTTAGCAGTTTTTAACTTCCGGGGCCATTTTGAGGGACTAAATGAAGGATTTTAGAGATTTATATTCTCAATTATAATAGAAGGAATTATTGATATTCCAAAATGAATATCCTTGACGATACCTTTCCAACGGGCTATCATATGCCTAAAACGAAGATCGTATGTGAAAGTTACGACCCCAGGAAGTTGATGTACTAACTTACCTAAACGGGGCCCACATGACTTTTGGCACTTCATCTCCTAGGGTTAGGTTTTTGGATGTATAGGGTTTTTGACATTCCTGTTTATTGTAAATAGGACTTCAGAGCCTCATTGTAATCATCTTCTTGCGAATGCGAGTAGCAGTCACATCTCTTCTCAGAGATAAGCTTCCACCATTCTAGCGAGTCTTTCACTCTGTATTTTTACAGTCTCTATACATTTATTTCATTAATATAAATCGTGTATTAATGTATATCTATGTTTATGGTTGCATATTTGATACATTTGTGTTATATTATTGAATATCTATGATATTTCTATGCATTTCTTTATTATATCTTCGCTCTCATTTCGTGTCAAAAATAATCTGGATCAATGATATCAGAGCAGGCTACTCATGATCGTTTTTCAGTGCAAGTCCCCGATGAGGTTCGAGTATATTAAGTTGGGTCTCGATCTTGTCTCTCTGGAGGACAATCACTCTCTCACACCCAAGAAACCCTCAATGGTGGAAGAAAATAAAAATGATAGAGCAAACGATCCTATCAGTCTGTTGGTTGAGAAATCTCTGACGCGACAAAGGGACAAAATGATGCAGAATTTTTCCCACATCCTTCAATGCCTGCCAATAGAAACAAACACATATTCATCAAATGGCCACTTTGGAGGCACCTCACCTTTAAAGTTACAAGTTAATTTTGATATTCCTGTATTTGAAGGACATATAGATGCAGAAGTCCTAGACAAATGGTTAAATCTGCTAGAAGGTTATTTCTCTGTCCACAAATTTTTCGACAGAGAAAGATCACCTTATCACAACCTAAATATCTCCCTCATGTCAAACATTGGTGGGAAATTTACTAGGAGCAGAGTTCCACAGAGGATTCTGGAATATATGGGGTCGAGCCCACTTGGGATTTTTTTGTGGATGCGGTAAAGGAACAGTATTACCCTATTGGAAACTATGAGGACCATTACATGAGATGGACCACACTACGACAAGAGAGGGGCCAAGAAGTTCTAGAGATCAAATATATCTTCCATACCTTGTGCACCAAGCTGGGTATCCAAGACTCTGAATGACATTTGGTTCTAAAATATCATGGGGCTCTACAAGATACATCCAAACTGAAATGGATTTTCTGGACATCTCATCACTCAGTGTTGCTTATCGATATTCTATTAAAATCGAGAAAACATTTAAGCACCAAAACAAATGGGAGTTCGGGTCTACAAATATGCAACAACCAAAGTATGAAAAATATAGCCCTAACAAAAATTATCTCGAAAACTAGTCCAAGCCACAAAAAATGAATGGTCACAGGAAGACAAAGAAGGACACCGGAAAATGGTGCAATTTCCACAAAATCCCCTGGCACAACACTGATTAATGTCACCCAAAATAGTCATTGGTGGCCGAGGTAAAAAACAAGGAGCCAAACCTTGATTTAGAATCTGATTCTGAAAATACTGGTAAATGACAGATCATTGATGCAGACCCCACTACTATTGTCGCAACCACAACAATTCAACCAGAAGAACCAACAGATCTTGAAGAGGGGGAGCACCTTTTTCATTCATAGATGTGGATGAAGGGGACTCCGCTGCATTTTATTGTTGATAGCGGAAGCCAGAAGAATCTCATCTGATCAGAGGTCGTCAAACAGTTGGGATTGTTGACAACAACACACCTGCAACCATACAACATCAGGTGGCTTCACCAAGGACGAGATCTCCATGTCAGCCAACAATGTTGATTGTCATATGACATCCAACCCTTCAAGGATGAGTTATTATGTGATGTTTCCCCACTGGATGTCTGTGATGTTCTCTAGGGACAACCATATATGTGGAAGCGCCATGTTGTTTATGAGTCTCGACCCCACAGTGCCATTATTTTTCTAGGGGGTCATCTCTATATAATACCATATGTAGTTCTGACTAATGTTCCACCTAAAAAGTGCCGCGAGGTAGTATCTCATACTGCAAAATTCATCTTCTTCATAATCTGTTCAAAAGGAGAGCAGAAGGACACTACAAGCACTACAGCCTTGCCCCAAGCACCTTCTATCCAATAAAAGTAGGTCGAAAAGGCTGGATCAAATACAAAATATTCCTTCTGCACACCATCCTCTCAAGTATCTCAACTTTTTGAACAACCTCAGCCTCAACAGGTTCGTGACAGACTTCCACAAACTGAGCAACGTGACGTCTCCAACAAGGCAAGTAGCTCACCAAGATGAAGATTCAACAAACGCTTTTCCCTCTCCATAGGGAACTCAACGCAATGGAGACAATTTATTCCTAAGGAGGGAGGATTGATCCAGGTCAATATCAGTGGCCACCCACCTTTTCCAACTGGCTCAAAACAATTTTCTAGTAATTTTGGCAATTTACTATTTTTAGCAGTTTTTAACTTTCGGGGCCATTTTGAGGGTCTAAATGAAGGTTTTTTGTGATCGATCTTCTCAATTATAGGATAAGGCATGATTGAGCCCCCAAAATGAACCTCCTTCATGATACCTTTCCAATGAGCTATCATATGCCTAAAACAAAGATCGTATGCGAAAGTTATGACCCCGGGAAGTTGATGTACTAACTTACCCAAATGGGGCCCACATGACTTTTGGCACTTCATCTCATAGGGTTAGGTTTTTGGATGTCTAGAGTTTTTGGCATTCTTGTTTATTTTAAAAATGCCTTTAGAGCCTCATTGTAATCATCTTCTTGCAAATGCAAGTATCCATCACATCTCTTCTCAGAGATAAGTTGCCACCATTCTAGCGAGTCTTTCACTTTGTATTTTTACAGTCTCTTTACATTTATTTCATTAATAGAAATCATGTATTAATGTATATATGTGTTTATGGTTGCATCTTTGATACATTTTTTTTATATTGTTTAATATCTATGATATCCCTGTGCATTTATTTATTATATATACACTCTCATTTCGTGCTGAAAATAATATGGATTAGTGGTATCAGAGCATGATGCTCTTGATCATTTTTCAGTGCATGTCCCCGACGAGGTCCGAGTATATAAAGTTGGGTCTTGAGATTGTCTCTTTGGAGAAAAATCTCTCTCACACACCCAAGAAAATCTCAATGGAGGAAGAAAAAAAAAACAACAGAGCAGATAATCCTACCAGTATGTTGCTTGAGCAAGATCTCACACAACAGAGGGATGAAATGATGGAGAATTGTTCCCACATCCTTCAATGCCTGTCTATAGAAATAGGCACATATTCATCAAATGGCCACTTTGGAGGCACCTTGCCTTTCAAGGTACAAGTGAATTTTTATATTCTTGTATTTGAAGGAAAGATAGATGCAGAAGTCCTAGACAAATGGTTAAATCGGCTAGAAGGTTATTTCTCTATCCACAATTTTTCCGATAGAGAAAAGATCACCTTTGCACTCCTTAAAGATCTCCCTCATGTCAAACATTGGTGGGAAAGTTACTGGGAGAAGAGTTCCACAGAGGAGTCTGGAATATATGGGGCCAACCCCACTTGGGATTTTTTTGTGGATGCAATAAAGGAATAGTATTACCCTATTGGGAACTATGAGGACCGATACATGAGATGGACCACACTGCAGCAAGAGAGGGGCCAAGAAGTTCCAGAGTTCACCAATACCTTCCATACCCTGTGCACCAAGCTAGGTATCAAACACTCCAAATTCCATTTGGTTCTGAAATACCATGGGGCTCTACACAGATACATTCAGACTGAAATGGATTTTCTGGACATCTCATCACTTGGTGTTACTTATTGATATGTTGTTAAAATCGAGAAGAAATTTAAGCACCAGAACAAATGGGAGTTTAGGTCTACAAATCCACAACAACCAAAGTATGAAAAAGATGGCCCTAACAAACAGTCTCCTGAAAACCAGTCCAAGACACAAGAAAAGAATGGTCACGGGAAGACAAAGAAGGACACTGGAAAATGGTATGATTTCCACAAAATCCCTTGGCAAAGCACCGATGAATGTCACTCAAAATAGTCATTGATTGCCAAGATCAAAGACAAGGAGTCGAACCCTGATTCAAAATCTGATTCTGAAAATGATTGTAAAGGACATATCATTGACGCAGACCCCACTGCTATTGTCATGACCGCAACAATTCAACCAGGAGAACTAACAGATCCTGAAGAGGGGGAGAACCTTTTTCATTCACATATGTGGGTGAAGGGGACCCCACTACATTTTATTGTTGATTGTGGAAACCATAAGAACCTCATCTTAGCATAGGTCGTCAAACAGTTGGGATTGTCAACAACACCACACCCACAACCATACAACATCGGGTGGCTTCGCCAAGGATGATATCTCCATGTCAGGCAACATTGTCCATTTTCATACAACATCCAACCCTTCAAGGATGAGGTATTTTGTGATGTTGCCCCACTGGCTGTCTTTGATGTTCTCTTGGGCTAACCATATATGTGGAAGCACCATGTTGTTTATGAGTCTCGACCCCACAGTGTCATTGTTTCTTTGGGGGGTCATATCTACAAAATACCAGAGGTAGTTTCGACTACTGTTCCACCTAAAAAGTGCTACAAGGTAGTATCTTGCACTGCAAAATTCATCTTCTTCACAATTTGTTCAAAAGGAGAGCAGAAGGACACTGCAACCACTACAGCCTCGCCCCAAGCACCTTCTATCCAATAGAAGCAGGTCAGAAAATTTTTAACAAAGAACAAATATTCCTTCTGCACACCGTCCTCTCATGTATCTCAACTTGTTAAATAGCCTCATCCTCAACAAGTTCATGATAGACTTCCACGAACTGAGCAGTGAGACGATTCCAACAAGGCAAGTAGCTCACCAAGATGCAGATTCAACAAACGCTTTTCCATATCCCCCGTAAAATCAATGCAATGCAGACCATTTCTTTCTAAGGAGGGAGTATTGATCCAGGTGGATATTGGTGGCCACCCACCTTTTTCGACTGGCTCAAAACAGGTTTCTCGCAATTTTGGCAATTTACTATTTTTAGTAGTTTTTAACTTCTCGGGCCATTTTGAGGGCCTAAATGAAGGTTTTTTTGAGATAGAGCTTCTCAATAATAGGAAAATGAAGGATTGAGATACCAAAATGAATCTCCTTGACGATACCTTTCCAACGGGCTATCATACCCCTAAAATGGATATTGTATGCGAAAGTTACGACCCCGGGAAGTTGATGTACTAACTTACCCAAACGAGGCCCACATGACTTTTGGCGCTTCATCTTCTAGGGTTAGGTTTTTGGATGTCTAGGGTTTTTGACATTCCTGTTTATTGTAAAAAGGCCTTCAGAGCCTCATTGTAATCATCTTCTTGCGAATGAGAGTAGTTGTCACATCTCTTCCTAGAGATAAGCTGCCACCATTCTAGCGAGTCTTTCACTCTATATTTTTACAGTCTCTCTACATTTATTTCATTAATAAAAATCATGTATTACTGTATATCTATGTTTATGGTTGCATCTCTGATACATTTCTATCATATTATTGAATATCTGTGATATTTTTGTGCATTTCTTTATTATATCTCCGTTGTCATTTCCTACCAAAAATAATCTAGATCAGTGGTATCATTGAAGGATGCTCTTAATCATTTTTTAGTGCATGTCCCCGACGAGGTCTGAGTATAACAAGTTGGGTCTCAAGATTGTCTCTTTGGAGGAAAACATCTCTCGCACACCCAAGAAACCCTCAATGGCAGAAGAAAAGAAAAATTACAAAGTAGACGATCTTATCAGTCTGTTGCTTGATCAAGCTCTCACGTGATAGAGGGATGAAATGATGGAGAATTTTTCCCACATCCATCAACGCCTGCTGATAGAAATAGGCACATATTTATCAAATGTCCACTTTGGAGGCATCTCGCCTTTCAAGGTACAAGCTAATTTTGATATTCATGTATTTGAAGGATAGATAGATGCAAAAGTCCTAGATAAATGGTTAAATCTGCTAGAAGGTTATTTATCTCTCCGCAATATTTCCGATAGAGAAAAGATCACCTTCGCACTCCTTAAAGATCTCCCTCATGAAAAAAATTGGTGGGAAACTTATTGGGAGAAGAGTTCCACAGAGGATTCTGGAATATATGGGGTCGAGCCCACTTGGGATTTTTTTGTGGATGCGGTAAAGGAACAGTATTACCCTGTTGGAAACTATGAGGACCAGTACATGAGATGGACCACACTACGGCAAGAG
>JZKD02S0434437.1:0-14393 GCA_000966675.3 Picea glauca
TTGTAGTCATAATGATAGCAATCTTTATCTTGTTGTTCTTCCTTAGGTATAGTTCTTCTTGGAACATATTATCTAGTAAGAGATAGATATACAAGATATGTACAAAGACTATGCAAACAAGATATGTACAAGAACTATGAAGAATATTGTTACCTTGTCTTTAGAGGAGGAAGTTTGCTTTATCCTTCTTGGTCTTCTTTGAGGGTTTCCATTCTTAGGCAACTAATTCTTTGTGTGTCTCCTTCATTTTCTTTAGCTCGAGGCAATGACTCTTGTAGTGACCATATTTTCGACAGTTGAAGCATTGTATTTTTGACATATCCTTCTTTTGATTTGGCTTCCTTTCAAACTTCCTTTTGTTCCTGAAATTCTTGAATCTTGTTGTGAAGGCTTGATCATCATACTTCTTTTGGGGTTTCTCTTTTGCACTGATCCTTGATTCTTCTTTATCACAGCAAGTCCAAAGTTCTTCAAATGTAGGATACTCCTTCTGTGTGTTCATGCTTGCGGNGGGACAATGATTCTTGTAGTGACCATATTTTCGACAGTTGAAGCATTGTATTTTTGACATATCCTTCTTTTGATTTGGCTTCCTTTCAAACTTCCTTTTGTTCCTAAAGTTCTTGAATCTTTTTGTGAAGGCTTGATCAATGTACTTCTTTTGGGGTTCTCTTTTTCATTGATCCTTGATTCTTTTTTAGCACAACAAGTCCAAAGTTCTTCAAATGTAGGATACTCCTTCTGTGTGTTCATGCTTGCGGCAAATGCATCCCATGTCTTGGGAATACCATTGAGTACTATGTTTACCAATTCCTTCTTCCATGCTCTGAAGTTAGAAGCTCCATATAACTTGTTTTCTGACTTCATGGAGTAGGTCATGGCTTCTTTGACTTGGTCAACCCTAGATTTGACCAAAAACTCAAACTTGTCGTCTTGGCTTGCTTAGAGTACCAGGATATGCACTAGGCTAGGGTGCACTGGTCTATCTAAAAATTAGGTCAATCCCTTCACTTAAGGTGCCTCAAAGAGAGGATTAAGGTTTCTACAACTTCACTTGCTAGTAACCCTAGTGGCAGTGCTTTAGTGACTGCTCCTGCTAGAAACCCTAGCGGAAGTTCTTCAACGAGCTTAATATCCTTATGGCTATGCTCCCTTCCAGTGGTTAGACTGAGTGAAGGAGGTGTGGGCCCATAACCTGTTAGAATATAATGGATGTTCTCATTTTACCATTGACAATATCACTATTGTCACCGAACCATAGGTCGAAGCCACCCTCCGAGCACCTTAACCTTGACAGAGAATCATTCTGGAAGAAAACCCTAGGCTAGATAGCCAAACAAAGGGTAACGCACCTTTCTCCAAGGATAGTGCACCAAACAAGAGCTGATCAGATAGTCCAAACCCTAACCAAGAGATAGTCCAAGCCAAAACATAATCTACTCACTGCAGCAGCTGCAATGGCAGCTCTCCTCCAAACTTGCACACAAAAATGGCTAATTGCAGTATGCACAAGTGAGCTCTGCAATTCTGAGAATGCCTTCTAGAATGAAGATTGGCCTCCTGTATTTATGCTAAATTTGAAAAACTACCTGGGCCGACTTCTCATTCTAGGTATTAATTCTTTAGTATATATTATTTCCTTTAGCTGACTTCTTCTCTTGGAGGCCAATAACCTAATACAAGTCATTCCCTTGAGCCGACTTGTCTTCTAGGGTTATTAAGAAATCAATTAGGGTTTCTTCTTGCTTCCTGGAATATTCTATTCTCATCAGGTTTACACGTGGAGGTAAATACCTCCCACAACTACCATAATATCAACAAAGGAAGTGTGCTCAGATTACTCGTGCATTACGATGGATTGGAACCGCGATATGAAAACCTCCAAGTATGATGGACTAACTGATGTAGCTTATTTCTTAAGAGAATTTGAATTACAAATATCATACCAACAAATATTATTAACTCTAGATGTTGCGTTGAAAGCAACTCCAGCAAGGTGGTGGGTTGCACATAAAGATAACATCAGAGATTGGGAGTAATGCATAAGGTTATTGTAGATCAGATTTGGGGCAGAGAACGAATGTAATATACAAAAGTATATTGGACTAAGTTTCCCTATGGACCACATCACATAGTGCATTATGACATGGAGTAAAGTGCCAAAGAAAGAATGGGAACATTTGTTTATACACACCCTTGACGCAATCCCGAAGAACTGCTACATGGAGTTGGAAGTACGCAAAGGGACAACGGATTGGGAAGAGTTGACTAGGAACTTCAAGGTAACATTCAGTTTTGAAAATAATGATCCTTTGGTTGATTCAACCTTCCAGGTTATCAAGAATAATATTTTTGCATCAAAAGACATGATGGGGTCAGAACCCTTGTATAGTGTACCTATATTCTCTGTGATAGTTGAAGAAGTTTTACACTATTATAATGTTGTTGAAGAAGACCAGGACGATGAAGACCTTAGAAATTTGCAGATACCAAAGAATGAAGGAGAGTGTGTAGTATAAGGACCAGAGCTTGAATCTGTGGTATATGCAAAGCCATTAAAGACAGGAAAAGTGAACATTGGTACATAAGAGAATCCTAAGTTTGCAAACATAAGAGACTATTGGAGCGATGAGATAGTTGATAAGATTGCAAACTTACTACGTGAGTATCAGGATCTATTTCCGACCACATTCTCAAAAATGGAAGGAATTGTTGGGGAATTGGGAGATATGAAGATTCCATTGAAACCAGATGCCAAACCTATGAAGCAAAGACCATATGGAATGAATCTGAAATATAAGTAGAAGGTAAAAGCATATATAGACAAGATGTTAGAAGTTGGAATCATAGAACTTGTTGAATATTCAGAGTGGATCAGTCCAATGATTGTTTGGGATAAGAAGAGAGGAGGAATTAGGATATGCATAGATCTGAGAAAGTTGAGTGATTCCTGCTTACACGACTCGTTTCCTACCCCATTTACAGATCAAGTGTTGGAGAATGCAAAGGTTCGGGAGGTTTACTGATCTTTTACAGATGGAGTTTCAAGATACAACCAAATCAATATTACGCAAGAAGACAAACATAAGACGACTTTTGTGACAGAATGGGGTTGTTACCAGTACACAATGATCCCATTTGGTTTGGAGAATGCACTATCCATATTTTCTAGAGTAGTTGTTGCAACCTTTAAAGATTTCATTCATAAGTTTTTAGAAGTGTACTTAGATGATTGGACAATATTTATTTTGTTGAAATATCATATTGAAACCTTGAACTTAATGTTGGATAGGTGTAGGTAGTATCAAATCTCATTGAATTTGAGGAAATGAATTTTTTTGTGCACCTTTTGGAATTTTGTTGGGCCATGTTGTGTGTAAATAGGGATTGTTAGTTGACCCTATGAAGATAGTTGTGATTGTTGATTTGCTAGCACCGACTTTCATTCGATGGTTGAGAGATACGTTGGGTCATATTGGATATTGTAGAAATTTCATCAAAGGATATGTGTAGATTACAACCCCTATGGAGAAATTGCTAAAGAAGGAAGTTAAATTTCAATGGACTAAGGAATACCATTAGAGTCTGGATAGGTTGAAGTAGAAAATGGTCACTGTGTCGATTCTAGTGTTTCCAGACTAGAAAAAGGAGTTCCATGCACATGTAGATGCATCGTCTATAGCATTGGAAGTAGTCTTGGCTCAACCAGGTGAAAGAGAGATAGACCATCTTATTTCCTTTGCAAGCAGAAATTTTTCATCTACAGAGAAGAATAATACTACAAAAGAATGAGAAGGTCTAGCTATGGTGTACGCTTTGCATATGTTTAGACACTACTTGCTTGGATCCCATTTCAAGATGTATATAGACCATTATGCATTGAGGTACCTAGTTAACAAGCCAGTGTTGGGGGGGGAGAATATGTAGATGGATACTATTGTTTTAGGAGTATGAATTTGAGGTAATTGTGAAACCAGGGAAGATTAACTCAATATTGGGTCACTTATTGCACATAATTTTAGGAGAAGACGTAGGAAACGTAGATGACAGTCTTCTAGACACACACTTATTTGCAGTTCAGATGGTGGATGACTATTTTGTAGTGGTACATTTTTTTAGTACATGAGTAACCCCATTATATTTTACAATTGCATATAAAAAGTAACTATTAGTGAAGGAAATAGACTACTAATTGATAGCAGGAAACTTGTACAAGCTAGGTGTTGATGGAATTTTGCGACTTTGTGTATTGGAACATGAAAAAAATATGACAATGTCGGAGGCACATGAAGGGGTTGCAAGAGGTCACTATGCATGAAAGGAAACAACTCAGAAGATATTGTGCGCAGGACTATGGTGGCCTACCCTTCACAAATATGCAAAGGAATTCTGCTAGAGTTGTGACATTTGTCGAAGACTTGAGAAGCCATCCAGGAGAGATGAAATTCCCTTAGTACCATAAGTAATGTTACAAGCATTTGAAAAATGGGTAGTTGACTTTGTTGGGTCAATTAATCCACCAAATAAGAATTTGGGAGATATATAAATCATTACTATGACATACTACTTAACCATATGGGCCGAGGTAGATCCAGTCATAGACTGCAGCATGGAGACAACTGCGCAATTCTTGTTTGAAAATGTAGTTACAAGGTTTGGATGCCCAAGGATACTTAGGAGTGATTAGGGAACTCATTTCCTCAATAGGATGATTACATATTTGACATAGGAGTTTATGATTCATCATTAAAAGAGTACACAATACCATCCTTAGGCAAATGGCAAAGTAGAGGCATTCAATAAGATCCTGGAACATGCACTCACAAAGGTGTGCAACATAAGTAGGGATGACTAGGACTTGAATATTCCAATGGTGTTATGGGAATATAGGACTACAAGCAATAATTTGACATGAAAGACTTTATTCAGATTGACATATGGACAAGAAGTTGTTATGCCTATGGAATTTATAGTACCGAGCTTTTGCATTGCAGCGTTGACAGAACTTACATATTCATGTGCAGTGGAAAAAGAGACTATCAAACCTTATGGAATTAGAAGAAGATAGTTTTGTCATAGGTTTTCATCAACAAGTATAGAATGCATGCAAGAAATCTTGGCATGATAGACATATCAAACAAAAGAATTTCTAGAAGGGAGACTTGGTGTTACTCTATGTCAACAAGTTTTTGCAGCACCCAGGGAAGTTCCAGATGCATTGGTTAGGACCTTATGTGATCATATTTGTGATAGAAGTAGGCGTTGTACAGTTGGAGAAACTGAATGGAGAAGTTATGGAAGGACTGGTTAACGGTAGTCGGTTGAAACTGTATAGGGACATACGTGCTTCCGCACACTAGTTTGAGTGTGCAGACTGTGTACCATAGTTCTTGTATTATAGTGTATTATAGAAAGAAAAAGGAAAACAAGAAAAAACAACAAAAGATGAGGTAAGAAACATAAGGTTGACAGGAAAAGAAGTTAATCAGAGAATGTTGCAGAGAAGAAGTAAATAGGAAGGAAGATTGGATTGCGACAAAGATCTATGTAGCAGGAAAGAAAATCATTAAAGAGCATCCATGATGGGACATGCATTGAAGAGTGAACATGATGATGAAGTAGTGGTGTCGTGTAGTCACAAATGGGAAACAACTGAAGGATTTTGACAGACTGGAATATATAACGTATAATCTGTCGTAGATACGAAGTTAATGAAGTGTTAAGGAAAGTAATGAATATTAAGGCAAGTGGATTAGACTGTAAGTTTGGGCGTGAACAATTTTAGAAACAGTTGGTGACAGATGTTAAAAGAAGTTGACGGGTCAACGAAAATAAGCTATTTTCACTTGTATTTTAGAGAGCAGTGAAAGCAGATGACTGAGTGAACACGGACATAAACATGTAAGCGAAGTTGTAGGACAGATTTATGGCACCACCCAAAGCAAAAATGACTACAACATCAACGCCAAAGAAACAATGCAGCCACCATTAGTACCGATACGGGAAGAGACTCCAAGAGCATCAATGTCAGAGCCTAGTTTAGAAAAATTTCCAAGAGATTATGGGCCACCAAGGAAGTTGTCATCAAATCCGGTCAACTTACAGAAGGAATCAAAGTATGAGCTCATGGAGCCAAAAATTCCACGAGGCGTAATGATTGCAGAAGACATGTTAGGTGCAATGTCGAGTCTGAAGTTTGTTAATCAAGACCTGTCAAACGAGAAGAAATTCCTGAACTTATCCCAGAGGAAGTATTTGAAGACATTCATCGATCCAAAGATGTCATTTATCATAGTTGAGCCAAAGACTTTGGAAACAAGATTGGAGAAATCAAGAATCTTGAACTTGTTACAAATCCCTCATTTTGGTAGGAGCCCCGAGATCAATTCCTGTGTGAAAATGTTGTTAAGTTGCATCCATGGCGGATACCTATGGTTGGACATAGAAGTTTCCATCGAGACAGATATGACTGCTTGAATCATAGGGTTTCCAATTTCAGGAGAGGACCCATCACCACTTTTTACAGATAAGTCAAATGAAAAATCATTTTTGGAGAGGATCAAGGAGAAGTTTGGTACGTTTACAGCAACACGTGGACTCGATGTAGTAAGTATCAGTGATGACTGCATCAAGTTTTCAATGCAAGTATTGGATTGCAAATTGTTGAGGAAGTGTCGCAAAGATAAAGTGCTAGAAGGAGTGATAAAAATGACAAAAAAGTGCGTCAAAGGCGTACAAATGAAATGGGTGGCGTTCCTAGTCAATCAGTTATAGATCGATTGCAGGAAAGCTCAAGATAGAGGTATGGAGTTTCATTACGCATGGTTGTTGACACTAATAACATTAGTGGCTTGGAGGGATACATAAGGCTCACAATTTTTGTCAACAACAAATAAGCCACGCTTGGCAGCAAGATACACTAACTTCTGGCATATTGTGCACAAGGCGAGAAAACGGGATAACAATATTGATTTTTATATTTATAAGGAGGTAATTAGGGAAAGCATCCAGAAGACACCAAGGATATTACCACATGTGGTTGAAGCATACAAGTTAGTTGCATGATTTAAGGCAGGGTTCCATCACATGTATATTCAAGCGAAGAAGGACCCAAGTCAGGAATGGTTGCCCACACGATATAGGGTAACCGAGGAATATATGGGAGACATCATGGAATATTGGGATATTGATTGGAATATCCCAATGACAGAAGCATATGGAGAAAAAAAACCATGAAGTAGAAGAAATAGATGATGAAGAAGAAGAAGAGGAAGGAGAAAGAAATGGTACAGGAACAACACAAAAGACAACATCGCGCTCGAGAGACAAGAGAAAAGAAATAGACAAAGAGAAAGCGGTCCCATAGTGAAAGAAAATGAAATATATAAAGGAAACATCCATTCAATCACTCATAGAAGATGATTTAGAAAAGATTGCAGATCAATTCAAGGAAGCAACATATGAGGCTTTTGAGTGTGTGATGCAACATCAAGAGCAAAAGCATTCAGATATGCAATCTTAGATTGTCATGCTGTGACAATTTTTGGAGACAACAAGACTAGCACCAGTAAACACGGGTGAACAAGCACATATGAAGAACACAATGTAGAAAACAGAATCACAACCGCTGACATCCCACCTAGTTGCAACATCCGAAGAGTGTGAGGTAATGAAAATAACAGTGGGATCCTTAGAGTTCCTCATGGTAGAGATGAAGGAGCAAGAAAAAACACTTAGTCATATCAACTTAGTGTTATCTCAGTTGCCTGTAGAAGTGATATATGGGTTGCATACAAGTGTGATGGAGGAACTTCAAGTGTGTGTAGTGTCAACATCAATGGAGTTGACAAAGACAGTCACAAAAAAGGATGTGTTGCAGGAAGAATATGATCAACTTATGTCGGAACGAGACAAGGCTACACAAAGGATAGAGAGACTAAAGCATGTGGTATAGGGGGTGTATAACACTATTCCATAAGTGATTAGAGAGGAAGACGCCCCATTGGAAGAGAAGGTGACAAGGATCAACGAATTCATTCAAGGATTCTGCACAAAGATCACTAATTTAGAAGCACGATAGATGTCGAGCACAAATATGGAAAAAAAAAGTATAGAGAACATCAAAAGTTTGAAGGAAAAGTGTGCTAAGTTATATGCAGAAATCCTGGGAGTATGGGCTCAACTGACAGAAGACATGAAATTGCAAGAAATTGGGCAGAAGCTACAAGTCGCGTAGGATAAGGCACAAAAGTTTAAGTAATGAGCATATTACCACCCGCAGACGTGATGACAACAATGGCATAAAATAAGAATTTATATTCAAAGATGAACCATATGAAGGCACACTAGCAGACTCACACATATAAGATCAAAACATTACAAGAGAATTCATGCAAGGTGGAAGCATAACTTGCAACTANACCTCACATGACCCCATCAGAAGCTATGTTGACTCTGGTATGGGCCTTACACCATCACCAAGGTTGTGGGTGAGAATGCTTGTGAATTAACTATTCCTTCTTTCCTTAGCTTGCACTCGATATATAATGTGGAACTTCTTCGACCATATTTTTTGCATATACTAGACACTTCAAACGTGACCGAGCACTTGGCCCCTACATAATGCAATCCTTATTGCATTGAACATGTGATAGTTCATTGGATCATGGACACCAAGACAAATGAAACCCACCAATAGAATATCCAACTCTATCAGGTCGTTAAAGTAGGGGAATTTCTTCACCATGAAAAGTGGCTCACTAAGAGTTAGATTCAATAGAAGTTTCCCCATATGAGGGAGGAAATTAACACAATGGAGACCATTTCTTCCTAAGGGGGGAGGAATGATTCAGGTGGACATTGGTGGCCTCCTACCTATTCCACTAGCTCAAAATACAGTTTCCATCTTGGTAGGTTTTCTACAGTTTTTTTGGGTCCCAAACTTCTGGGGTCATTTTGAGTCCCTAAAGGACATTTTTTTGACGTTGTGGGGCCCAGGAGATATTTATAGGATTTTACTTAGGCTTGATATAAATGTCTACTTCTCAACTAGAGCTTTTCGACGAGGTATCGAGTGCCCCAAATGGATATTGTATGTAAAATTTACGCCCTCAGGAAGTTGACTTATCAACTACCCCCATCAGGGCCCACAACCTTTTGGTGTTTCATCTTCTAGGGTTAGGGTTTTGGATGTTTAGGGTTTTCTCACTAATTATTTATGTTATAAAGGAATTTTGAGCCTCGTTGTAAACAACTTCTTACAAATGAGAATATACAACACATCTCTCTCTTCAGAGATAAGCTACCACCATTCTAGCTAGCTTGTGTGCTTTGCATTTTACAGTCTTTTGAATTCCAGACATTGATTAATATAATTAAATTTTTATTGTATTACTCTATTCCTTGGAATATATTTTTGTATTTCCTTGTTATATCTCTGTTATATTTCCTCCTTCATGTCATTCTCAAGATAATCCAAATCATCTTTTATGTCTAGCACTTCCTTAGAATCTGTCTCTTTGTTGTCCTTGGGTATCTAGATTATATTCCCTAATGTTTTTCCTCCTAATGCTTCTACTTATATTTCTTACCATATCCAATTTTGTTGTACCTATTTGTTGGCTTCCTTAGATTCCACTTTGATTTTCTTAATTGAAGGTTTCATCTCCAAAGTTCTCACAAATTTGGAAAAAATTATTTGGATATCTTCTTTTGGCATGTCTACCCTAAGTTTGTCCTCCCGTGTGGTCAACAATTTTTCTGATATCTTCTCTATGAATTGTTCCGCCCAATTTGCACTATCAACATTAGAATTGTGTATATCATCTTTGAATTGGTTCTCTATTGTGCTTATTACTTTTTCCAACTATTTTTGCTAGTAGGTGGTTATATCCTTTCCTTTTCCTAAACTATAACACCCTACTTTCCCCCAGGTATGTAATTACGCTTAAGACTTCATGAAATGTAATTGATGAACACTGTAATTGTGTTTATGTTTAATAAAAACACCTACAAGCTAACTGAGGGGAAGCCTCATATTATTGGCCATGATACCACGAGTGGGAATTGGTGAGGGGGGAACTGAGAAGATTTTGTGAGGAAAATAGGAAGCTTGCCCAAAATCTCAACCTACACCTGCATAACCTTGAATGACCAACATATTTGAAGTACCATGTTCACCCTGTTCATAAGAAATCTCATTAATGGGATCATATTAGGTAGTTGTGGAAGTTATGACTACCTTCAGAAAATGTACTCAGAGGAGTGTTTAGATCAGCTGAAGTTGTCATCCATAAGTACACTGGAATTTCCCCTTCGATTTGGGAGCTTGGTCCTAGGATACTTCTGACAGAAGAAAGTTGAGGAACCCGAGGGGGGAAGAGAACATTCAATATTGGGAAAGGAAAGGGTTGAACGAATGGGGAGGAAAAACAAAAGAAGTAGTAACATAATGGTAATGGAAATGAGTAGAGAGCTCAAGAGAGAGCACGCAATCTAGAACCGAGTAGAGAAAATTGGGATTTTTTTGTGAAGAAAATAGGAAGCTTGCCCAAAACACTAATGGTGAGCATTGGAAAAGAGAATACCCAGATCCAGACTAGAGAAAAGAGGGTCATGGTTTGGTGCTTGCTGGAAAGATTTTTTCCCTGGTAAGGGGATGGTGCTAAGGGACTTTGTAGTAGTGAAGGGACTCCTTTGTATAGAGGAAATTTGACTAGGAAGGCACCTGGTAAACTCATGGAGGCCTTAGGATCAATGGGAAGTGGGGATTTTTGTTGTTGCCAATGTAGTGAAGGAGAGTAACCTTATGTTCTGGTGGCTGCAAAAACCCCCCTTTACTTTTGATTTTACAAGCGAAATGAAAGACCCCCCTACTAAAATTTTAAGCCTATTTCCTTATCCTCTATTGCTTGAGCATGATGCTATTTATATTCCTACTTTGAGGGAGTTGAGGTTTGGTATTGACTGATGATTTTTTTGAAGGAGGTTAATTATCTCTTTTAATATTATGATTTCAAATTTCTTCATGATTCTTAGTTTACCTATGATGTTTCGTTGACATTTGTATGAGTGGTTGACACAATGTCTTTCTACCTTGTACATTTTCCGAAGTGTTTAACGATTTTATATGGTTGTAAGGTTTGATGATATAGTACATGTCTTAAATGAGTTTGATGTAGGTTGTTAATCATTTCCCTGGATGACTTATTCAAATATTGATAGCATATGGTGCTTAACATCTCCATCTTTATACTCTCGTATATTGGACAACTCTTATGGAGATTACGAGAAGAAGATGAAGAAGAAAGGGAAGAAAAAGGAAGCACATGCAGATGATGATGCTTCGGTAAACCAAAGGGATGGAGGAGACCCTCCTGAGCCTCTATACTCACCTTTGAGTTCTAGTTCTTCTTCCTCTGAGCATTCTCATCATTCTCATCATTCTAGCCATAAAGCCTCTTTTAAGAAACCGTTATTAAATCTTGATGTAAAATTTGTTTTACTTATGTTTAATGGAGATGTTAATCCTGAAAAGCTAGATAATTGGATCCGACAAGTCGAAGTGTATTTTCGTGTTCAACATATTGATGAAGAAGAAGTTAAAGTGCAACTGGATTCTCTTTGGTTGGAAGGCACCGCTCTTGTATGGTGGGAGAGCAAGCTTCAGGATAGAAGTAAGTGTGGTAATCTTCTTTCCTCATGGTTGGAATTTAAATCAGCGATAAGGAAGCAATTTTATCCATTAGGGTATTTACATAAAGCAATGATGGAATGGAAAACTTTAAGGAAAAGTAAAGGTCAAACTATACAAAGTTTCATAGAAGAATTTAGGAAGAAATCTCTTGCATTGAACATTCCTTTGGATTCTTATGAAACTTTAATGAAGTATATTGGCGCACTTCACAGTTATATTTTCGTACTTTGATCTTGGTTAACCCCACTAGTCTTGATGAAGTTTGTGTGCAAGCCACTCACCTTGACACTAGTACATTTGGGTCAAATTTCGATGGCGCGTTCGACGCAATTGCCACTTTATATTTTTGGGAGAACGAAAAACAGTGGACCCCCTCAAATGTCATTTCACATGAAATCACTTTTCTGACGCCATAACTATCGTCTCTATTGTGAAGTTTCATGCAAACACATGTCATCTCGGATTTGACTGCCCAAACCCCATATATTTTTCGCTACAGCGACGTCATAGACATCGAAATTATGACGTCCCATTTCATCGGTCTCCATTACGTGTGTGTTATGGGAGTGACGTTACCATACGTCGTAATACTGACGTATGATAATGTCGCTCCACCGATGGTCATTTATTCATCACCCACGTGTTTACTATGGGAGCGACATTACCATACATCGTAAGACTGATGTATGGTAACGTCACTCCACCGACGGTCATTTATTCATCTCCAACGTGTTTCTTATGGGAGCAACGTTACCATACGTCGCAAGACCGACGTATGGTAACGTCTCTCCACCGACAGTCAGTTATTCATATCCGACGTGTTTTCTATGGGACCGATGTTACCAGATGTCGCAATATAGACGTCATGTAGGTATTTAAAAAAAAAAATGTCAATTGTAGAGGGATGAGGATAAGGAGAGGGATGAGTGGAAGAAGGTAGAGAGAGATGTTGGATATCATGGAAAGCATTATGCTACCCAATACGTGACTTATGACTTGAGGCATGCATGTGGAGATCAACAACAATGAATAAAAAAGAGAGGCAACAACAACTACATCATCATTTTTATTTGCACAAGGGTGTACAAAATCTTAAGTTGGAGTGTGATGGCGAGACTCCTAATTGTTTTATTATGAGGTCCATTTTTTAGATATCATGACCACCTTTTTAATCCATGAGACCTCTCTTGGCCATGATTAATATAATAATGTTAGCCTTTATGAAATTGGTTGTTAATGAAATGATTTGGATGATTAAGTGTGTGATGTATCCTAGTTTAGTTATGGTTTTGATGATTTCATGCATACCTAAGGATGTACTAGACTATGGATCTAGCAAGTCTAAGTTCAAGTAGTTCATTAACCAACATCTACATGAGATAAAAGGGGGTTTGTGTTCCCTTGTCAACCTCCAAGGCCAACCAAGCCTTCAATCACCTAAGGCACCAAATATAGCATCATATCCACTTGAATTTTTGGTTGAGAAGGGTTAATCTAGAAGGGGATTTGGTCCCTAAAACATAGGCCCCTAATTATAGGGATCCTAAGGACATGATCCCTTCAATTGAGGATTAATGAAGTGTTGATTGATGTAGTTTCTTTTTCATAAATAAGAGCTAGGGATTAGCCTTAGCTAGTCTCATTTAGTCTTGGAGAATTATGAACTCTTATAGAGCTAAGGAATTCAAACTTATGGAGGATGTATTGTTGTTAGGGATTAATATTCTAAAGAAGAAAGTTTGCTTCCAAATTTCTCTCTTTTGGTAGTCTTTCTAGGTTCCTTGTAAAAGGATTGCAAAGGCCCCACTCAAGGATGAACAAGGAATCTATGTGTGGTGTTACATTTCTTTTATTTCAACTATCTTTAGTCCATGTTGTTTCCATTTTATGTCATGCATCATTTACTGCAAATATTCTTTATTACTTGTAGAAAATTACATAATGTCATTTCAAGTAAACTTCATGGTTTTATGTCATTGACGAGGATGTACTACTAACTATGTTTGCTTAAACTTTGCAGCAGGCCACTTCAAGTAGAAATATCTATGTTTTCTAGTGCTTTGGTTCAACTTTACAATAGGTTAAATGAAGTATATTGAATTATTTTTTTAGTAGGTTAACTGAAGTAGGTTTAATTCCATTTTGTAATAGGTTTCTTTTAGCACTGTAGTACAATAGCTTAGTTAGATAGACTTGGGTTTGCAACACTTCATTTTATCTCTCATTCATGTCAAGTTAAGTAGGGCTAGCCTTTGATTAGTAGGTGCTTTCAAGATCTATTTTGAAACTCTTTCCATTTAATCATTTTGCAAGTTTCCTTGCATTACTGTTGTATCATTTCCTAGATTTCATCCAAAACGATGTGAGGCTACATCTCAAACTAGCTGACCACATTTGATAAAATCATATCCATAGTACATGCCTCATACCTAACATTTGGTTTCATTATATATTTTCCCATTAAATCCTTACCCAATTTCTTCACCATTTCTTCATTTTTCTAGCTACTATTAATCAATAATGGAAAAATGGAGTTATTGATTTCCTCATGATATTGTTGCTATTTCACACACCGTTGCTTTTCATAATTGCTAGCCTAGTCCTCTGGCTTGCAATTTATAAATGTGCATCTTAAATGCAATCCAAAATCTTGTTTTGAAGGACCTAGTAAATAGTTTTAGTTAGTTGTTGAAGGTAG
>JZKD02S0434470.1:4337-17739 GCA_000966675.3 Picea glauca
TATATATATATATATATATATATATATATATATATATATATATCCACCAATACATTCTTTCCTTTGTATTCCTTTGCTTATATAGTCCTCCAAGGGTTGCCACTTTGAAATAATGTGTCATTTTGGAATGAAACGTTTCACCCATTCATTTAATTAACACAAATGGTAACTTTTACTAATTGATTTTCATACACCAAATTATACAATTATTTTCCTATGAATATTCTAAAGCGATATATATGAATTTTAGAATTCTACTACATGGGTTTTGCACATAACAAGCTTAATTATTCTACAAGAGGGAAATTTCCTCTTAAAATGTTCGAAGTGGCCAGTACAGGAACTTCTTTGAAATCAACTTGCCCATATTTTACTTTCATCATCGGATGCTAGATCGACTTCAGTACATCTTACCTTTTCATAAATTTCTAAATCAACCTCTATATATTTCCTTTGTTGGTGACTAGTTAAACTCAACTTGTAAACATTTTACTTGATGGTGGATATTAAAATAGGCTCCCTTTCAACTGTTATTTGCTAAATATTCAACTTGGTCTCACATTTTTTCATATTTCCTTCCTTATTTGATTGACAAAAATCTTTTGATCAACTCAAATAGAAGAAATTTGGCTTGCGTAATTCGATTCTCATCGACCCAACATGCTTCAACCTCGACCCAACTTGATTTAATCTTACTTCGACTTCAAACTTTGGGGAAATTTAGTTTACTTCTTTCTTGGACCAACTCGACTTAGAAGAAAACTACCTTGAGTAATTCGACTTTGGTTGTCCTGACTTGCTTTGGATGACTTGTATTTCCTTACTCAATTTTCTTTGACTTTGGCCTTCGAGGTGATTCACTTCACTTCTACTTGGACTAACTTTATTTAAAATAAAACCGACTTGTGTAATTTGACTTTGGTCGTGCCGACTTGTATTTCCCGACTCAATTTTCCTTCAACTTTGACCTTCAGGGTAATTTACTTCACTTCTACTTGGATTGATCTTTGACTTCTTCAACTTCGATTTATTCTACTTATCCGACTTTGACCTTCGACCTCTTCGTTTTTGAACTTCGATCTCTTTGACTTCAACCTTCGACTTCTTCAACTTCTTGCTGAGATGTTTATACCAAACTTCTTGATATCTACTGCATTTTGTTTGACTTCAACCTTCGACTTTTTCAATTTCAACTTCTTGAACTTCTTGTTGAGATGTTTATATTAGAATTCTTGATATCTACTGCACTTTATTGAAACACTCGATTTTGATCCTTTCTCCTTATACTTAGTTAGTTGACTTGACCCATTTAATTGTTTCGACTTGACTCAAGGTTTGACTATCCAAGACAATTGATTTTTACTCAACTTAAGGCTTAACCGATCGAAAATTTGCTTGCTGATATTTTTATACCAAACTTCTTGTTTCTGTGACTTGTATGGATCCATATTGGATTGCCATTTACCCCTTTTGTCTATACAATTTATTCTTTTGTGAAAGGATGTTAATAACACATTCCATCATAGACCATATTTCCACTAGGATGAGTGCATCAATTTCATACAATATATCTAGTCAATATTATCTTTCTATTGTAATTCAAGTCACCTTCATAACATTATTTCCAATATTGACAATACTTGACATTCAAGTCACCTTCATAACATTACATCCAATATTGACAATCCTTCTCAAACCAATCAATCAATGATACTTCACCTATCTATCAAGGTTGACATCAATGACAACCAAATTGCCAACATATATTTCTTATCATAATATCTCCTCATGTGATGACGTCATGTAATTTAATGGAAATAGTTATGCTAAGATGTTTTATGATGACATGTGGGAGCATGCGGTGATGGAAAATATGTTGTATTCTCATGATGACATGCAAGAGTTGGCATGTGTATTATTTCTTTGAGGTGTTGATATTATAATTAATGCATTGATTTCGTGTTGTGAGCTGGTGATTGTTAGGTTATCCACCAGTGGGTCGAGAGGGATGATTTATTTGATGATCTTGTGGGAACTCATAACCACAGAGGTGAATATTTACAAGTAACAACTTATGGAATGGGGACAACTTAATAAAATAATTATGTTAGTACCTCTTATATCTTGTATTGGATTTATGATGTCGAAGTCCAGAGAACAAGTAGGGTGTTTCTTGCCAGTGAATTTGTGTCATTAGACTTCGATGCCTAGGGTTGTGTACCCGAGGGAGTATAAGGAGGGAGTTTTTCTCTAACCCTTCAAGATGCCTCAGTCTGGTGCCTTATATCCATGATATATTGAGATGCCTTGTTTTCCTTATTGCCGTGATAGAACAATATGAGTTATAATGCCTTAGAGCCCTAATAGACCTAGATTCCTTGATCTAGTGCCTTAGAGCCCTGATAGACCAAGATGAGTTCTCGTGCCTTATTTCCATGATAGAACTAGATGCCTTTGTTTGATGCCTTAGATCCATGGTAGACCAAGATGAGGTCCAGTTTCTTAGTGCCTTGATAAACCTAGATGCCTTGGTATAGTGTCCTAAATCCATAATAGACCAAGATAAGGTTTCGTGCCTTATACCCTTGATACACCAAGATGCCTTGGTCTAGAGCCTTAAAGCACTGATAGACTAAGACAAGATCTGGTTCCTTTTATCCATGATAGAATGAGAGGCCTTAAACATGGTTCTGAAAGCTAGGAAGAAATGTTAGTTTGTTCTATCAAGGTCGAAGATACGGGGAGTTAATTAAAAACCTATAAGAAGAATAATAAATGTTAGCTTCAGGACGCAGTTGCTCGAAGGGAGGGATTATGTCATGCCCTATATTGTTATAAAATAAATAAATAATAATAATAATAATAAATAAATATAAGACGCATCATAAAGGGATCATAATAAGTACTTAAAAACAAATATTTAGGTAATAAAAGAAAGGGGTAAAATGAGTAAAGGAAATTTATGGTAAAACACTAGAAATAAGATAAGTTTATGGGAAAAGAAAAATTAAGATAAAGAAATAATTACATTATGAAAAGTGAATCATAGGGATTGAGTTCTTTATCATGATTAATTCTATATAATTATGGAGAAGAAGGAGAAAATATATATCTTTTTGCTTGGGAAATTTGAGGACAAGGCTAAGAAGATATGGCATGGTGGTGGATTGAGGGCTCAATGGCTTTCTGTTGTGATGATTGAGGGGTAAATATAAGACAAAAGGTAAATATCGCTAAATACGATTGGGCGGTAAATAGAAAACAAAATGTAAATATTGCTAAATATGAATTCAAAGAAAGTTCCTTCCATCATTCATTTGATAACTCACACTTTCTTTCCATGTACAAGAACAAGCCGACGCCATACATCCCAATAAATATTGAAGAGTTGACTAGTTATAAGGCTAGAGAAGTTTTCCATGGCACTATCATTGTCACATACAAAGCAATACTTGACAAAAGACAAAAGACAAATGATCTTTTGCGAGCATATTTGACACATATAAAATGTGAAATGACAGTGACCTTGAATGTCTACAGCAATTTCATTGAACAAAATTAAGGAAAAAATCCATGAAAAGGCGTTTCTATTGAAAATTTTAAAATTCACCCAAAAACAATTATGACCATAGTGAATGTGAATGTATTCTGCTAGTGGATCAACACACTAGCTTAGAAAACATAGCACTTTTTTGTGAATAATACAACTTCATACCAAACACATCAATAAAAAGACTCTTAGGAACACAAGAACAATATGCAATTGGAACAATAGGTGTGATTGTCACCACTGCCAAGAAAATAAGGGCACAATATACCCTAGAAATCAAAGATTGAAATTTAGAAAATGATAAGGTGATAATAAGGCTATCACTATCCAAGCATTTAGATTTTAATATTCCTCTTTCACTTTTTCCTTAAATTCAAATTTATTTGTTCTATATCTTTGCATTCTTCAAATCTTTGCCATAATCTGACAATTCTTGTCTCATCCACAACAACATGAAAAAAAATAACAAAGAAAAACAAGAAAAAACAACATTAGAAATCGAAGATAAAAGTTAAATATTGTTAAATATGAATTCAAGCAAAGTTCCTTCCATCGTTCATTTGCTAACTCACACTTGTTTTCCATGTACAAGAACAAACCAACACCATCCATCCCAATAAGTATTGAAGAGTTGACTAGTTGCAAGGCTAGATATGTTTTCCATGGGACTATTATTGGCACATACAAACCAATACTTGACAAAAAACAAAAGACAAATGATCTTTTGCGAGCATATTTGACACATATAAAATGCGAAATGACAGTGACCTTGAATGTCTATAGCAATTTCATTGAACAACATTAAGGAAAAATTCCATGAAAAGGCATTTCTATTGCAAATTTTAAATTGCACCCAAAAAACATTATAACCATAGTGAATGTGATTGTATTCTTCTAGTAGATCAACACACTAGCATAGAAAATGTAGCATATGTTTGTCAATAATACAACTAATTCATACCAAACACATCAATAAAAAGACTCTTAGGAACACAAGAACAATATGCAATTGGAACAATAGGTGTAATTGTCACCACTACCAAGAAAACAAGGACACAATATACCCAAGAACTCAAAGATGGAAATTTAAAAAATGATAAGAAATCATGTAAGGAAATTTAAAAAATGATAAGAAATCATGTAAACCCTAGATGTAAATTACTATTAATAAGTATATCTAGGTTTTATGTTAACGTCACTATTATAGATAAAGAAACTAAGAAAGCGACCATACATGCATCTTTCCGTCGGCATAGAAATCCAGAGCATGGAATATTTGTGAAATTCCAAAGATTCAATCTCGGCTCTCAGCCACCCTTCCCGAGTGTAAAGACATTTGTTTGGTCTATACAAGGCTGCCTGATCTGACAGATTCTTGGCCTGATTTACATACGTTCCTCTGACTTGCAATACGAAATATATTTTATTTTTAAAATGAAAAATTATATTTATATTTAATAAAAAAATATATTATAATTTGTATGGGAATAATGTTTGAAGTTAGGTTTGAAATTTCAAAGTTACGATATATGTAAAGTGAAAAATTGATGGCTATTTGTTTTTATGCATGTTATTTTAAGTTTAATATAGATTTATGAATATCAAATATGTATAGGTTGTTATATGTAAATTTCACTGTTATAAATTTTCATCTTCTTTATCTTTAACTATACTACAACAATCAATCTTTATACATTTTATATTCAAACAAAATCATTATAAATTGAAATTTTGTTGAATTATTCCAAAAAAACCTACTTGAGTTATCCAATTATTTATGAAAGTAAATTTTATTTCCATTGAGTGATAAACTTCTATTAACATTGAACCCAAACACACATCTATATTAAAAATCCAAATCCAAATTAAGAAAAATGACGAAGCCATTAAAATCTAATTTCTAAAGTTTATCATATTCTTCACAATAAGGTCACGAAACCACACTTTATTTGTTAATGGTGATACATAATTAAAAGGTTTAAACCAATTTCCAAGTCCTTACATAGCCTACAGAAAACATTGTATTTTTCACATTAAGTGGAAAGAAGTTGGAGAACCAATCGAATCTGTAAATAATAACAAAAACGAAGCAAGGTTGACAGGTTTTGGAAATATGTATTAAGCTTCAATTTAACAGGTTAAAAATTTTGATGCCAATAATTCTTGATGTGCGGATTTCCTATTAACCTGTCAAATACAGATTTGGAAAGAAAAAAACATCCTACATGAAGGTAAATTTCATGTATAAAATTACATTCGATGATAGAGTATTCAATGTATAAGAAAATGGTTTTGTTTAACTATTTTATCAAAAAAAAAATAGTTGAAATAGGGTGACATAAATTTTGCAGAAAATCATTATTTTTTATTATTTAAAATCCTACAAAAATAGATTCAACATGCTGAAAAACGTTTGAGACACTCTGATTATATAAAAATAATCACTGATCTAACCATTTTTGACGAAATTTTAAGCAAATGTCCTGAAAAATATCACCCAAAAAAATCATTTTATATCTACAATTTCACCATCGACTTCCAAATATACGCTGGAATGTCATACGAATCGTCAAGTTATTATTTATTTAATGCAAACAACCATTTATTTCTGGAATGTCCTTCGAAATTTTCGTCAGTTTCATTAACTTACTAGGTCATTATTTATTTAATGAAATAACCATTTTTCAGGAAAAAAAGCATTAGGACTCTCGAAGGATTTCATAATCTAAATGTAGTTCGAAGTTTCAATCAGTGAACTGTGTGATCATTTTGACAAATCCGCCGAAGATTTGATATCAAATAAAAATAAATTATATATACAATTTAATAGTAGTGCATATCGTGCCCGGCCAACTTCAGGAAATATGCTCTGGAATGTCCTACGAATCTTCCTCAGTCTCATTAACTTACTAACTTATTATTTAATTAATGCAAACAACCATTTATTTTTAAGCCATCAGTGAGGATTATTTACTTACATTTTGACAAAGCCGCCGCAGATTTCATGTTGAATCCTACTATGAGGTTGATCATGGGAACTATCACGGGGGCTACACTTGTAGCCTTGAGCATACCATAATACTACCCAATAATTCTAGTCACTGAGCGGCACGGGCATGACCTCACTTGTTGGGATAGACTAAAAACCTACTTGTATCATCCAAAATACGCCTCACTATCATGTTCTGACTCAGGTATTTAGATGATGCACCATCGCCACCCACCTATTGCCACCTACATGCACCTCTCCTGAGCGAAGCATACTTAGACAACCAACTTCCAAACTTGCAATCATGCTATCATCCATCAAGGCTGACCCATGATCGTCACCGAAGATCATGTTCCTTTTTGTTAAGGAATTCACATACCTTCAATGCCCGTATCATTGTTGTCACCTTTCCATGGGTAATACACAATTTACCAAATTCCCAAGTCATGCTATCCTCTATTAAGAATCCTAATGTAGCGTCTCGCTTGTTAGTCACCCATCCTACTCGACAAGATGTCCTCCTTGGTCCTCCTATACTATGTGCTAGTGCATTGTCCTAGCCATCTCGCGGTTGCCACCCACTAGTCGACGACCAAGGCTACCAAATATAGGGACTCATTTTGTAACTTTCCAAGCATGCCCAACATGCCCTCTCTCGGATCCATCATGCATCTTGCTAATCATGCCCAACACACCCTCCATCGCACCAAACCAAGTTTGCTCTTAGCCAACTTGTTGACTTGTCACGTCTCCTCGCCTATCATGATAATGTGTGCCATGCTTGAGCACTACAGGTCTTACATTCTTCCCCACTTGAAATTGTTGACATCCTCGTCAACATGGCCCCTTCAGCTCATCTGATGAAAGGGGTATTAGTGGTGGTGAAGAGAGAGTTATGCAATGTCCATTTGAATGATGCTTTGATACCATTTTTCACAGGGCTAAACTTGTCACCCTTGAGTGTCCCATACCACCCAAGAATTCTTTTCCCCAAGCGACACCAACATGACCTCGCATGTTGGGATGGACCAACAACCCGTTTGTATCATCCGAAACACACTTCATTGTCATTTTCTAGCGAACCCAAGCCAAGCATATTTAGACATGCAGAAGTTCGAATGCTCGTTTCACCATAGGCGATGCTACAGTATCTCCACCCAACAATCAACACCCACATGCACCTCCCCTGAGCCAAGCATACTCGGATAACTGATTTCTGAACGTGAAATCATGCTATCATCCATCCAGGCTGACCCGTGATAGTCATCGAAGATCACTGATGTCACCTTGCCATGGGTGATACACAATCTACCACATTTCCAAGTCACGCCATCCTCCATTAAGAATCCTAACATAGAGTCTCACCAGTCGGTTTCTTGTCCTACTCAACAAGACGTCCTCCTTGGTCCTCCTAGCCTACACACTAGTACATTGTCATGATCGTCTCGTGGCTTCGACCCACGAGTTGGCCACCAAGGATACCAAATATAGGGACTCATCATGCAACTTTCCAAGCATGCCCAACATGCCCTCTCTTGGACTCATCATGTGTCTTTCCAAGTATGTCTGGCGTTCCCTCCATGACACCAAACCAAGCACGCTCTTAGCCGACTCGTCAACCGGTCAGATATTTTTTCCCATCATGATAGCACATGCCTTTTTTTAGTGTTGGAGGTCTTACAGGAACCAATATGCCTCCACTACCTACCCTACCCAAAATCCCACAAGTTGATTCCATAGATCCAATAATCGTAGCCACGATGATCCTCCAACTGGACTTTAATTCCTACATGATGAAAAAACCCAAAATCAATACATAAAATCTATATTGAAAATGATGCAAATTAGGCCATAGATTTCATGATTCCCAGGTTATTCAGAGGCCACACATTGTCACTCCTAGGAGGGAAGACCAAAGAGCTTCAAAACAAACTTAGATTGGAAAAATTCAAACAGATAATCTATAGCCTTAAATCCTTATGTTCCTATTTTGTTAAGGTCGACATGCATTTCGACTTTGGATTACAAGATCGACATGCATTTTGACTTTGGATCCCACAATTGATTTTTCAAAATTTTGGGTTACAATGATGGAATAATCAGCTCCCTCCTCTTGATCGATGATTTTTTTTTCAAATGATGTAATGCTTGATAAAGTGAGAGCACAAAGAAGAAAAACAAATCTAAAATCCATAGATTCTAAGACTCTGCATGAAGAGGGAGAGGAATAAAGGAATACATGGACTGCAGAGTAAGAAAACTTTGAAATGACTCTAGCATGGGAGACCGAAGAAAATAATTTTCTCTACTGCAACCATCCAGGATATATAAGCATTGGCGCATGTTGGTTCCACTCCACCTTCCACTTGAATCACATTAGAGCGTAATGGGTTGAGATGGATTGGATTATTGTATTATTTTTCATCTATCTCGATGCTTCCAAAGTGACAAAAAAATTGGTGGAATCAACTTGCAGGGTCATTTCAATAGTAGGTTCCAGATTGGAAAATTAGGGTCCAAAAACTTCTAAAGCCATTTCGAGGCATCAAACAATATTTTTGGAAGTTAAAACTTTTTCAAAATAGCTTAGACCCTTTGACGTTATTCAACACATCCAGACCTTTCCAATGATGCAAAAACCATGTCAATCATAGCTTGTATGCAAATGTTATGTCTCCCACAAGCTGACCTACCATGGTACGAGAGGATGCCATGTTATCCCCCGTTACTCACGCATATGGGGCTAGTCACGTATGTAATTTCAAGAAGATTCTAGAAGGTCCATAACCCTTTCACAATTGAGGGTTGAGGAAGTCAAAAACCTACCCCTAGATGGATATCGAGCTATGTTAAATACTAGACCACTAGGAGGAGAAGGGGTTACATTCTATCTAAATGTTATTTTTTCCATAACATAGTAGAACAACTAGGAGTGGGAAATTAGAGAGCATAACAGAGGGGGTTAATGTTTTGTAGCAACCTTATAGGCCACAGGTATCAGATAACTCCATAGAGGGTGCCTTCTCTTTTGTACTTGCATTATTTCCATATCAAAGAAAAGAGAGAAGAACAATGTCACCTTCTAGGTAGGTTTTCTCTCGTAAGGGTTTCCCATAGAAAATCTTTGTGTCATTTTGTAAATGGTGTGTGATTGTATCTCACTATTCTCAAATTTTCACATTTTATCTATTCCATGCATAGGCAAAAAATCAGTAGCTGAATATTTTGGAAATCTAAAGGAATTTAACCTTCGTAGGTAGATTTTGGTTTTATTTATTAGATTTATTGTGACAAATTATTCTAGTGGAATATCCACAATGGTTTACAGATCATGGGTGAATGGATAGTCCCTAGCACGCTTGGAATTTGACAGTTTGTAGAATTTTTTTCCCCTCCATACTTGTATTTGACAGGTGGATACGAAATCTACATGTCAACAACAACTAACATTAAAATGTTAAACCCTTCAAATCTATGTTCACTTGTGTAGGGTACCCTCATAATTTCTAGTAGGTACTTACAGGATATTACTAAGTCTATACCTATAGGATATAATGCATGGCTTGGGAGGGGAAATGCCATGGTATTATTGTTGATGACACCTTGACAAGGTTTGTTGAGGAAGTAAATGAAAGGGTAAACAAAATTAGTGTTGTCCTAGTCCACTTTCCACTTATGTAACGCATTCGGATTCCCAATGAACATGGGCCATAAGCCAATCATGATTCAAATTTTCTTTGCTCTGGTGGGTATGCTATAGCTTCTAAGGGTTTTAAGGTGTTTGATGAAGAGTATGCAGATAGTCAGCTCCAACTTCCAAGGGTTTTAAAGTGTTTGATGGACAGTATGCAGAAAAACTGCTCCAACTTCCAATGGTTTTAATTTGTTTGATGAATAGTACGTATACGTGACACCAATTTCTCTTGATTTTTATATTAATTTTCCTGGTATAAAAAAATAAAAAATAAAAATAAGTTACTTTCTCAACGTAGCTTAGATCTCATGACATTATTTTACACATTGGGACCTTTCCAACAATGAAAAAACCACATCAATCAGTGCTTGTATGAAAAATCTATGCCTCTCGCAAGCTAACTTACCATGGTACGAGAGGATGCCACATTATCCCCCGTTACTCATGCATATGGGGCTAGCCATGTATGTAATTTCAAGAAGCTTCTAGAAGTTCCAAAACACTATCACAATTGAGGGTTGAGGAAGTCAAAAACCTACCCCAAGAGGACTATTGGGTTATGTTAAATACCAGACCACTAGGAGGAGAAGGGATTTCATTCTATGTTATTGTATTTTGTTCCATAACATAGCAGAACAACTAGGAGTGGGAAATTAGTGAGCATAATAGAGGTGGTTAATGTTTTGTAACAACCTAACATGCCACAAGTATCAAGTAACTCCATAAAGGGTGCCTTCTCTTTTGTACTTGCATTATTTCCGTATCATAGAAAATAAAGGAGACCAGCCTCACCTTCTAGTGAGGTTTTCTCCCGTAAGGGTTTCCCAAAGAAAATATTTGTGTCATTTTTTGGATGGTGTGTGATTGTCTTTTACTATTCTCTATTTTTGCATTTTATCTATTCCATGCATATGCAAAAAATCAGTAGTTGAATATTTTTGAAATCCTAAGGAAATTAACCTTCATAGGTAGATTTCAATCTTATTTATTAGATTTGTTGTGATGAATTAATCCAGTGGAATATCCACAATGGTTTGCAGATCATGGGTGAATGGATAGTCCCCAGAATGCTCGAAATTTGACAGTTTGTAGAACCTTTTCCCCTCCATACCTGTATTTGACACATGGATACGAAATCTACACATCAACAACATCTAACATCAAAATTTTAAACCCTTCAAATCTATGTTCACTTGTGTAGGGTACCCTCATAATTTCTAGTAGGTACTTGTAGGCTATTACTAAGTCTATACCTGTAGGATATAATGCATGGCTTGGGAGGGGTTGTGCCATGGCATTATTGTTGATGACACATGGACAGGGTTTGTTGAGGAAGTAAATGAAGGGGTAAATGAAATTTAGTGTTTTCCTAGTCCACTATCCACTTAGAGTGCATTCGGATTCCCAATGAACATGGTCCATAATCCAGTCATGATTCAAATTTTCTTTGCTCCAGTGGGTACGTTGCAACTTCCAAGGGTTTTAAGGTGTTTGATGAACAATATGCAAATAGTCTACTCCAACTTCCAAGGGTTTTAAGGTGTTTGATAAACAATATGCAGAAAAATTTCTCCAAATTCCAATGGTTTTAAGGTGTTTCATGAATAGTAAGTATACCCACCACCAATTGCTCTCGATTTTTATATTAATTTTCCTAGTATAAAAAAATCAAAAGGAAAAATGTGACCATATGATTTTTGTCATTCCATCCCCTACTTCATTCCAAGTGTCATTAAATTGTTATTAGCGGGCGTTATTGTCTATTAATCTCAAACCTTAATTGATTATCCATTCTCTATCGAGAACAACTATTTATAATCCACAAACAATCTACTTTCAAAGTAATCTACAAGGGACTGCCACTAAGATTTTTATTTTTATTTATTTTGGTATTTTGTTGCATTATATTAGCCCTTCATAGGCATGTCATTTGCATGTTTTCCCTATAATCCTCTTGGTTTGTGTTAAGTTTATAATGATAAATTATGATTTAGAAAATGTTTTTGTCCTATTATCCTTATTCTAGTTGGTTTCTATGTGTTTATTGTGTTTATTGTAAAAAAACATTTCAAGAGATTTTTGGGTAGTAAGTGTTGATTGATTTAGATATTTTTGTATTTAGAAGAGGGAAAATATGGACTGTTTAGGTGTTCTATTCAGAAGCTTTTTTTCTATGATATGCTTTTTACCAATAATTTAGACATCTCTTTCTCCTTGTATCTATCAAATTTCATATTTAATATGAATATTTAGTTTTTTCCTATGATATGTTTTTTACCAACAATTTGCACATCTCTTTCTCTTTGTACCTATTAAATTTCATATTTAGTATGAGTATTTAGTTGGCTATAATTTTTGTTCTATTTTTTTTTATTCTGTCTTTCCAACTTAATTTCATCATAATAAAGAGGAATTTGCTTTCCTGAAAAATGTAAAATACAGTCCTAAAATGACCAGCTAAATACGCAACTTCTATATACTTTAATTTAGAAGACAAAGTTGATACTCTACAATCATAATGCAAATGATATTCAATTTATGATGAAGAAATTTGCATATAACAACACTGGAAACACATGAATGTGAATAAAATATAAAATAACAAACTTGAAAAATTAATTTTCCACTTAAAAAAGAAAAAGAAACTGTAAATTTGAAATTCCAAACCTAATCCAGAGTGAGTGACATGTAATAGATAAGCAGCAAGAAGAACATGTTAGACTGTTACGTGGCTAAAAATGGTGAAGCACCATGAAACCTATTAGTAACGAAGCATTTTTAGCGACACAATGGGAACCTTCGATTAGAGGATGATTAAATCTGACACTTTCCAATAGGGTTACGCCTATTGCTGTAAACACAGGAACATTTTTCTTTCGTCCAAAGATGATATATATACAAATCTCTTGATTCATGGTGTAAAACAAACCACTTCAAGCGGAAGAGAGACGGTCTCTCTGGAAAAACGTTTCAACCAGATCTGTCGATATTTACATCTGGTTTTGGATGTTGACTTCTTTTAGGACATTAATACTCTGTCTCCCACCCTTGACATCAAATTCTTCCGTAGACTCTCCCTCTTCGTCTCCTCCTGCAACCAAAGTCAGCGACGGAAATGAACCACCCACAACCGTCGCACCAGAAGATAGTATTCTGTTTCTTCTAGACC